>JAWNNH010000710.1:0-54694 GCA_035043045.1 Hirtodrosophila alboralis | reverse complement strand
AATCGACGACTGCAGCAGAGGCGGCAACTAGAAATCGACAGAGCCCTCCAAACTTTCAGGCAGCCAACTTCGTCCGTAGAGTCAGCTACGGCCAACGGCAACAACTTTTGGCAATTCTTAAAAAAAATTTGAGAACTATTTTCGTGGTATATTTTGGAAACCGTAAAGTTTCTAATTCTATTTTTGGAAATGGATGAGAATACGCGTGTATTGAGCCTTTTGGGTGGCATTGCCATAAGCCTTGTGGGCTTTCAGATGTGCCGCAAAATGTTGCCATGGATCTATGCGAATGTTGTGGGCCCCAGCCTATGCGGCTCCACAGTTAATCTAGCCAAGATGGGTGAATGGGCAGGTGAGTAGTGGCCTGATCAAATTGACATTTGAACTTGTGATAAGAGCTGATAAGCGCTGATAATGCGCTCATAAAATGTTTAATGTACATACATACATATTAATTAACTAACTATTTCGATATTACAGTTGTTACCGGCTCCACGGATGGCATTGGAAAGGCCTATGCAAGGGAGGTATGTACGTAACTGGAATTCGCAAGAAAAGGAACACTCGAAATATAGATATAGTTCACCGCCTCCACCCAAAAGTTTTAGTTTCAGTTTGGTTTCACCAAACTTATTATGTATTCCTAGAATAGGTGAAGCCTGTCAACTTAAGTTTTATTTTTGCATATCAAACAAAGTCCAAAGATGACTTTGACCAACTGGCAAAACACACACAAAACTTAGAAAAAGTGCAATTAACAAATTGCCATTGAATTTGTATTTACGTTTAAACATTAGAGCATGACTTGAACATTGTATTCAAATAGTTCTCCAGCTATCCAGCAGCTTTCTGTTGTAATATACAAAAGTGCTAATTAAGCATTAAGCAAGTTTGTAACTGCAACACCTAAAAAACGAAAAAAACCAAAGTTAAATATTCTGTAAATAATTATCAATACCAAAATTGTCGTTATAGCAATATTTAAGTGAACTTTGCAGTTTTCAAGTTGCAAAGTCTAAACGCTTCATATATAAAAAATATTTAATTGTTTACCATTGACAAATTGCATTTCCCAAGTGCTTTGCATTGTTGTAATTCTATATTTTTGACGTCAACCCTTTTAACATATTAACATTAAGCAAGTAAACAAATGCTAAGTATAGTTCAGCTTTCTTTTGAGTGTGCTCAATGTAATTAACATTCGATGTGCTTATCAAGAACTTTTAACGTTCCCAAACACTTATTGCTAATCGTAAGACAACTTATTATGCGCATCGACTAAACTCTAGGCTCTAGGGTTCAACTGTATCATTTCGTAGGTCGTCAAATGTCTAGTTTCGTAATTGAATTCGCAGTTTTAGTGACTTTTTGTTGTGTTCCTTATTTACCTACTTAACAGTGTGAATAGGCATAAAATTCGATGAGTAATGTTGAATAATTAAATTCTAATTGTTTCTTTGGTTCAGTCAAAAAACATTTATATATACATATATTGTTTTTAGTTGTTGCAATAAATATAAAAACAAAATAATTTCTGACTTAGAACTATAAATTAGATAGGAAATCTAGATTTATTGATCGCGATACGGAAGGCAGCTAAAGTAGCCCAAAAGCTATACCGAATGCACAAACGGATTTACATTTTCGTGAATAGCCAAGCGGCAATAAAATCTTTGCAGGCATCTACCATTAGCTCCAAAAATGTCCTGGCAAGCAGGGAGGCACTAGATCTAAGCATAACTAGAATAGTGGGTTCACGGGCACCGGGGCATCGATGGAAATGAAATGGCAGACTGCCTAGCTAAAGAAGATGTCCGGCTATCATACAAAAGTGCAGTAATTAAAAAATAATTTTAATGAATAGATATTTGAGAGTAGAATGTAAAACCTTATTTTTAATCTTTATCAAATTAGGACTCAGTTTTTAAAGATCTTATAAGACTCTAGGCCCAATTTATTATCGCAATCTGTATTATATATTTATTTACTTACACACACTTATTAACCAATCTACAAATCCTTACAGTTAGCACGCAAAGGACTTAAACTAGTTTTGATTAGTCGCTCGCTGGATAAACTTAAGACTGTGGCTAAGGAAATTGGTATAAACTTAATTTAGAATTGAGTTTTAAATCAGGCTTATAATTTATGATTGTGGCATACTTCCAGGGGATGAATTCAATGTCGAGGTGCGTACCATTGATGTGGATTTCACTGGCGGCGTTGAGATTTATGAGAAGATACGTACACAGACTGCTGGCCTAGATGTCGGTGTTCTAGTAAATAACGTGGGCATTAGCTACAGTTATCCTGAATACTTTTTGGATTGTTGCAAAGCTGATCCCAAGTTTCTGCGCAACATTGTCTCGGCAAATATACATTCCGTGACGCATATGACCGCACTCTTTATGCCGGCCATGGTGCAAAAGCGTAAGGGCGTCATCATAAATATATCATCGACAGCGGGTGTAATACCTAATCCCTTGCTAAGTGTCTACAGTGCCACAAAGGTGAGAAACGCTTGAAGTACGTTCATAATTTCTATGAATAAATTCCTTGTCTTTTATGCAGGCATTTGTAAACAAGTTCAGTGATGATCTGCAGACGGAGTATAAGGAGCATGGTATACTTATACAGAGTGTGCAGCCTGGTTTTGTAGCCACCAATATGTCCAAGATACGTAAGCCAAGTATGTTCGCGCCATCTCCAGAAACGTATGTAAAATCCGCATTGGCGACACTTGGCTTTGCCACACAAACCGCTGGATATCTACCACACGCTTTGCTTCAACTAGTCATCCATCTTACAGAGTCTGTATTCGGTGAACAATTTGCCAGAAACATGGTTCTTAAAAATATTTTAGGTACACGCAAACGTGCTTTGCGGCGTCAAGCCAAGGAACAATAGAAGCAATACCAAATACCATATTAACCTTATAAAATGCGCAAATATCAATGTGTTCTAGAGTCAGTAAACGGTTGATTGGGTTGCTAAGACGGGGGGATTCGGATAAATGAAATGATTTAAAACACATGGGGGGGAGGCAATGGGCTCACATTGCCTGTCATCTGCCATTATTCCTGTAATACCAAAAAGAACAAACAAAAAAAACTGCAAATGTTTGTAAATTCAATTAAGTATTGTTAGTTTTGCAACATAAATAAATCGGTAATAATTTAAACTTAACGGCTGCATTTTTTTCTTTAGCGCGTGAAATCTTTAGGTCGATAAATGACTGTGGTGGTTGGTCGATTGCTTTCATATCAAACACATATATATCTATCTATCGATATCGATATAATATCAACAAATTCAATGCTACCAACACGGAAAACTTTGATTGTGCATTTATTGTATCTGTGATTGTGATTGAAAGTGGAAGTAAATGCCATGCCATGATTATTAATACGTCTACGCCACTTGACCAATACAGAGGGCACACCATACGCGCCAAGTGAAATTCGAACTTGTAATCTACGCAGCAGCGGCGTCAACAACAGCAGCAACAACAAAACCAAACACAACGCAACAATAACGATTTGATATAAGCAGCGCTGCGAGCAGAGCAGTAGCTGCGGCGCTGTTATCACTTATCACTTCAAGCGCGCCGCCCCTCTTGCAGTTATCAATATCAACTTGTTGCTTGATGCTGTGTAATTCTCAACGCTCATCATCATCGTCAAGATCAAATTTAAGCTGCTGACAAATACTACAGTGAGTGGAAGACGTCACGCGGGCATACAAAACCAGGCAAGGGCGAAGGGCGTTGGGCGCTGTGGTGTGTGCGGTGTGTGGTGTGCGGTGTACGGTGTGTGGTGTGCGGGGGTGGCGGAAGTGGTTATAGAGAACTATTTTTAATATAGTGGCCAAGACACGGTGACATGACAAAAGCCACAACAAGAGCCACAAATTAACTAAAAGAATTGACGTTGCGCGTATGTCAAAAATGTACAAAACGCATCAAATATTCAAACGCAAGGAAGAAGCAGCAACAATAACAACAACAACAATAACGACAGCAGCAGCAGTAACTGTAAACCACTAGCCACACACACATAAACACACACACGCACAGTTATGGAGCGACGCCGCCCTTTGTTTCCTATTGAACCTGAGCCGTCATTAACGCCCACACAGCGCCTAACGCAGTTGGCAACGCGGTAAGTGGAAACGCTGCATAAACATATGTATGTACCAGAAGCATATTTTAATTATATATATCCTTTGATTTATATATATATGTATGTATGTAGCTTAAAGGTGGATTGACTTTGGGACACGCGTAGTGTGCTGTCATTATTATTTATAGATTTTAATATGCTTTTCCTGCTCTTTACGTCCTTCCTCTGGCCTCTGCTTATCATCTTGTATATATAAATATATATTGATGTATGTACATATATTATTATTATTTTTAAGCTCGCTACGTGCACTGCAATTAAACTGGAAAATTATCATTTCGGGCATCACATTGACGCTTTTGGCAGTTATTTGGTATTATCCAACATTTTTCTTATTCTTCGCATTCGTCATCTACTCTTTGGTGCTGGTCTTTGGAGGTAAGCTCAATCGAACTATAACTAACGATACCTGATACTTCAGTTTGACAATATATCGTATCATATTATCATAATATGATGATATGAATGATTCACTTCTTATCAGCATTTTCAAAGAAAAAAAAAAATTAATTAATGTCTTTCTTTCCATTCCACATAAATTGTTAATTAAAATATTATCTTTATACGATATTAATTTCTTTTTATTTCTTAACCCCATAGCTGTTGCTGGCACCGTTTATATACATTACATATTTACGACCAATGAGCCCACAAGGCCCAATCGACTGCCCTCCAAGCTGCTCTACAATGCCACCAAGTAGGTTATATATAATGTACTCAACCTGGATACTCTTAACGAGGTAGAGTCATTATGTAGAGCGTAGGGCCACACTATATGAACGCATGTGTTAGAAAATTGAGAGAGCTCTCACAATTGACTCTACCTTATGAAGTTTACCCAGTAATCAATTTGATATTTTAATATATAAAAATTTGTAGAAGCAACATCTTTGATTTGCCAAATCCCATCAAGAATCCATCGAATTTACCCTTAATATTTGGCAAAACCGTCGATCTACAGCTACAGCAGATCATTGAGTATGTTTTGCGGGATTTTATGGTGCCCTGGTTGGGGTAGGTATAAAATATCTAATTATTAAATTGATAATTCAAACTGATAGTATATTTTTAAAATTGTAGCTATGTTGTGACTAAGCCAAAGCTTATCAATGATGTCGTACGCGAGGATTTATGGAATGCCATACAGAAGGTTCACGAGCGTGCTGTTAAAATGGATCCAGCAAAAATTATTGCTGTCGATATGGTAAACCGTGTTACAGTACATCTTGAAAAAATACGTATTGCCGAGGCGCGAGCGTAAGTTCTTCAATAAGTTTGCATATAAACAACTTTTCTTAACTTTTGTTAATCCTTTAGCGCGGAAACCAATAGTGCTCCAGTGTTTAGCACCAATACGTATCTGGATGATGAAGAAAATGAAATGGAATTTCTACGCAAACTATGCGAGATTATGGTCATTCTATTGCTGCCACGCGGCTACTCACTGCCCCCGCTCAAGGTGCTGCTAAGTGAGATTCTATCTTTTAAGAGTAAGTTTCTAATGTGGTTTGTCTTTTTTCGTTTTTTTTTTATACCCGAAATGTTTTGAAATGTGTAACGCATAGAAGGAAAAGTCTCCGACCCCATAAAGTATATATATTCATGATCAGGACGACGAGCTGTGTCGATATAGCCATGTCCATCTGTTTCTATGCTTACTTTTTGGCTTTATCTTTGAGCTATCTTGATGAAACTTGGCACAGATGAAGCTTGATATTAAATGTAGTTAAAATCAGCCCGATCGGACCACTATATCATATAGCTACCGTAGAAACAATCGGAGACACTTAATTTTCATGAAAAGTTTTTGTATGAGAAACATTTTTGTTTTTCAAGATATCAAAATTAAACTTGGCATATCGATATATATTTACGCTTTGTACAATCAGACCAAGTTTGAATAAAATCGGACAACTATATCATATAGCTGCCATAGGAACAATTGGATCAAAAATGAGTTTTTCTATGCAAAAGTATTCAAAATTTTCTTACAAGACTATAGTTTTGAAGTGCCAAAGATAGCCGTTTTTTTTCTTGTTTTTAATATAATATGGTATTATAAATTATTCTTTAATTTACAAATTTCTTTCAGTTTTCTTTCCAATGATCAAAATGTTAACCGCACCGGACTATATTAATCAAAAGATTGTGCAAAACATTGAGACACGTCTGGCGGCAGCAGCGATAAGCAAGCGAAGTTACGAATATGCGGCCACCTTTGAGGATTTCTTAAAGATTATAAACAATTCCGGCAATTTGGAGGAATTGTCGCTAATACGCAAAAGTATTGTCAATGATCTGATGCATGCGACTAGCATGCAAAATTTGCAACGTGCCAAAGGTCTTGATCCAGATACCGAAGATCATACGCTCACCAAATCCGAGCTGACAGCAGCCGTACGACTGAAGCGCTACGTGCAACAGCTGACACTGGCCAAGGGTCAGTGCGAGAAGAATTTGGCCAAGTTTGGCTGGAATGGCAATTACTCTAGCGATACAGTAAGTGCTTGTATGATAAAAAATAAATTCAATTTAATTTAATACTTTGTTATTATAGGATTTGACGCTAATCGAAATACTCAATACGGCTGTGGGGCGACGCTTCTTTACGCTCTTTCTGGAGCCGCTGAAGGCAAGCGCATTGGTTGGCTTCTATCTGGCCGTCGATGAAATGAAACATGGACACAAATCAGTCACACATCAGTTGGGCACTGAAATCTTTTACACATACATACGTGTGCCTAAGCCAGAGATACAAATTGATAAGCATGAGCGTAAGCTTATCGAGACATTTGTGCTGGGCGATGCTGGTCCAGATATATTCTATGATATACAGCGTAATATATTGCGCACACTGGAGGACAAATATTATCCACCGTTTGTGCTAAGTGAACAGTATCGTCAGCTTAAGGAGGCGCTCGATTCGAACGAATTTACTGATCCCACCCTGCTTATGTGCGCTGTATACGATGCGCCCGATGATGAGCAGGCAATTGCTTCGGATATACTTAATGGTGCGGATGTTGCACATGCAGCCATCGATGTTGCCGCCCATACATCGTATGCCCGCAAGAAGCTAGAACAAATACAGGAGCGCATCGATAAAAAGAATCAGGCATTGGATGCGCTCAAATACTCAGTGAAGCCAGAATCCAAAGTCCTGCAAATACTCGAAAAAGAAATGGAATGGCTCAAAAGTGAGAAACGTCAAACGGAGGCGCATTTAAGGCGTACAGATGCCTGGACCGAACACCTAGGCAAGTGGAAAGCCACAATACAAAGCGTCGAGGTGTGTATTTATATATTTAGTTGGTGCAACACTTTAAAAATGTATATAATGTCGCTTCACATATTTAATTTGTTTGCGTAATTTCTCAACATTTTAAGATTCAGTTTACATCTATAAAAATTCATTAGTCCTTGTCCACGCAGGTGTCCGATGAAAAGGAATCATTGCAGTTCATGATATTAGTGCATGTGGATGAGGATATTAATGCGCCACCTCAAGCGGTGGCTAAGAATGGTGAAAGCAGCAGCAGCACGGGCAGAGCGCAGAGACGTCGTCCTTCGGGCATATCCAGCGGCTGGGTAGTTATGCGTTCGCTGAACCAAGTGCACGTAAGTGTGGCAAGCCATAAAATAATTTAGCCAAGACTTTATAATTCTCATTCATTCCATTTAATTGATAGGAGCTACAACGTAAGCTGCGTCATGTCAGCTCCAATTTGAAATCGCTGGATTTGCCAACGAATTTCAAGTTTTTCTTTTTGAAAACTGATCGACACGCGCAGGAGAAGGCCAAGGGACAAATTCAAAAGTTTTTAAATGTAGCTAGCATATGGTTATCCTTGAGAATCCTTATTAAACTATTCTGTTTTACAGTTTATACTGGAGGATGATCATTTAAATGGCAGTGAGGCAATTTATACATTTTTAAGCCCCAGCTCGGATCATTTGAAGCAAACGCTACCATCACCCAAAAAGTCAAAATTCTCACTTTCCACGCTTTTTAAGAGCGATGCGGCAAAGGCGCATGACACTAGCAAGGCAAGCGATCCATTTTGGGGTTTGCAACGCGATGATGATGACATGTCCACCTACTTAGATGGCGAGTCCAGTAGCGATGTCAAGCTGCTGGCTGATTTGGATAGCAAAGATTCGATAGCGGAGCCCATGTATGCGCTAATGGGTGAAATCTTTGACATGGGTGGTGTATTCAAATGGTTGCGCAAGAGCATCATCTCATTTGTTCAGATAACTTATGGACGCACCATAAATCGACAAATACGTGAATCTGTAGCCTATCTGTTTGAGGAATCTATGCTGCACAATTATTTTTCGGCCATACTGAAATCATTTTGGCCAGGCGGCGTGCTCGCGTCTGCTTATCCGGTACGTTCCGAAGACAAAAAGGAGATGACCACCAATGCGGCCAAGGCGCTGCTCACCGATCACATACCCGAAGTGCTTTGCAATCTCGTTGGCGCCCAGGCGGCCAAGCGTGGCGTCCTAAAGGTTTTCGATGCCCTACAGAATCCTATGTACAATAAACAGCTTTTTTATGTGAGTATATGCTTGATCTCTCGATTTAGTTTACTGACAGATTGCTTATTACAGGAGCTGCTCGAGATTTTGATGATTGAGTTCTTTCCTGAAATACGCCAGCTGAAGGTGAACAGCATTAATGGCAGTAAATTGAATACTGCCACTGCTGGTGTGGCAGCTGCTTCAGCTGCCGCAGCACTTGCCGCCGCTGCAGCATTGCCACTCAACTACAATAGCCACAATAATCATGGTTCGAATCATGCAAGCAGCTCAACATCGTCTACAGCAGCCGTCAGCGCATCAACGCATCCCAAGGAGCATTATCATCAGGCGCCGCAACAGTCGCCCTATCATCAGAGTACTGGCCAACAGCAGCAGCAGCAACAGCAGCAATCGCATCAGCCACATCATTCGCATCATCATCATCAACAGCATCAAACACATTCGACGCATGGCTCATCTACCAGTTCCAAGTAGATAGCTAGCAGACAGTTTTTTTTTTTTTGTTTTTTAATATTAGTTGGGAAAGTGTTAAAAGTGCTCTCTATCTCGTTCTAATTCTATTGCTAACTCGCTCTTTAGTATGATATTTCTTTATGTGGTAGCCTCATTAGCGTACCTTTGAAGCCTTTAGTAATAACAAAAATATCTGACCCTGTACAAAAACTTTAACATAAACACATAAATGTGTTTTAAAACAAATCCTTTTTCCAATTTCTTTCCCTTGTTATTGTCATTATTACATGTTTTAAGTAAATTGTTTTTTTTTTATTTTCGTTTCTTTGTAGATTTTTAGGCAAATTCGTTAATTTTGTTATTTTAGGCAAATGTTTGTTTGTCCCTTTCTGCTTAAAATTTGCCAGAATAATATTATTAATTTCAAAGCGTGTGTGGTTATTGTATTATTTTTCTCAAATTTTATTATGGCAAATTTTAAATAGAATCTGACAACATTAAAAGACCATCTTTATAAAATATGTTGATATTTTATGTAAACGTTTTTTTTTCTTTGTAGTCACAGTATTAAGCTTTAAACCAAATTGTTCCACATTCCCATATAATATTCCTTCCACATAACACATAACGATCCAAAAACAAAACCCGAACCTCATACACAAATAAAATGTAAATTTTGGTGCCGATGAAGCATTGTTAGCATCTGGGAGTCGACTTATTGTGATCTTAGCAAGTAAACAGCACCAAAAATTGTAATTGTTTATAAAATTTATGCAAAAATGTAATCCATTTCGAACTAATCGTATAAGCCTATGTAATTTAGATAAACCAAATAGTATATATACATATAATGGCCCAGTTTGCTTAAAACTGTTTCAGACAGTTTTTTAGCAACATTCAAGACATTAGATTGAATTGGATTGTATTGTTTTGGATGATATATATATCTATATCTATTTATGTATTTGTATTGCAGTTGCAACGTTTTATGTGTGAATAATAATACAATAATAATAATATATTAACAACAAGCCCAAGCGAAATAAAGATGCTATTTATGTAGATTTCTTTTGTAATATTTTTTATTAAAATCTTAAGTTATCGTGGGGAATGTGAAGAGTTTTTAAGGATATCTTAAAAGTATTTTTTGAAACTTTTATTAAAATCTTATTTTCGAATTTTTCAGCTAAAATATTGCCTATGTTTACTTTAAGCCTTTTTACATGAATGGGACTTAAATCTAAATTTTTGCTTTAAATTTTTGGAATATTTTATGTTTATCTTAATCTTAACTTTTGTACATATAAAAAATTCTTTAAAATACAGCTATCTTCTGTATCAGTCGCTCCAGCTGTATGAGCTCCATATCTACAACAATGACAGCGAGATTCTTGCGCATTGCTGAAGGCTTCTTAATCAATAGCTTGACCTCAAAGTACTTCAATAGAAAACGCCATTTCAACTCGGTTTTCTTGCGCTCCGACAGCCTCTGAAAGACATCCGCATTAACGCCCAGCAGATGCTCCGCAACGCCACCACTGAGCCGTGTCTCAATCAATGTGCCCGTCTGATCGGACAGTTGTATATTGATATTGAAGAAGTTATCATAACGTACTCCAGTGTGATTGAGCGAAAACTCCAACAGGCAGTGCTCATTATTGCACTCATTGCAGCTGTTTGATATCAACCTCTGGCACGCCTTGCTGCAAACAGACAAAGATTAGGTATATGAGAGGTTTAATATATAGAAACTACTTGCCATTTCTTGCTTATGTTTCGGCTCAGACCATCAATGTCGAATTTGGTGACCATGGCATAGAGTACGGCCGTAAAGTGTTCGCTGGTCGCATCCTGCAGTTCACCCTCGGCTCGCGCATAGATTTGGCGCACAGTCATCTGCGTCTGGATTTGTTCAGCTGGAGAAGATAATAAAGTCATTTTCAGCAAAAATAAGGAAAAAGTTATTTTATAAAAAAATCAATAATAATTATTATTTGAATTGAATTACATAGATTTAAAAAAATAAAATTAAAATCAATAATTTCTTCAATTTTTATTTTAAAAATCAAAAATAAAACAGTTTTATTTTAATACTTATTTTAAAAATCAAAAATAATTATTATTTTCTACATTTATTTTATAAATTTCAGTTTGAAAAATTTCCAAAAATAATAAATTTATTGTTGATAGTTCAGACCAAAGTTCAGGCCAAAGTTTAGACCAAAGTAAGGTTTTTGATGTACTTTATAATGATTTATTTAATTGAAGTCTAATGCCATAACCTATATTTGAAGTCTCTGCTGGAAATGCATTAGCTACTCACCCGCTGGCAAGTTCTCGGTGTCCGTTTGGGCAAATATATCGAGCGTCTTCAGTGGCGTTGAGGCTGCAAATGTGAGTAGCGCCTGCGAGTCGGAGTTAAGAGGCTGCGGATTCTCGTAGATGAGCGTACAGCTGGCATGGCTCAACACTGGACAGCCATAGAAATGTGAGTGTGAGATACGCACATCGATCAGATGCAGCAGCGTCTTGCGTGGTTGCCAGTATTGGGCGCGTCGTATCCAATCCGCATGCCACAGGCTGAAGACCATGCCATCCGGGCAGCTAGCATCGATGACAACCACTTCGAGACACTGCATTAGTGTGTTGCCATCACGTGGCACTTTTCGTTTGAGCTCACGCACGGGACGCAGTGAGGCCACCACAACAAGCAGATCTATATATAATGCCGGACGTTGTTCAGCGCCAGGTGTACCACAACGCACATCGGCCAGTTTGAGCACTGCGCTCAGCGGTTTGTGTGTTTGATGTATAAGCTCTCGCAGTGGCTGCATAGTATCCAAGTCCTCACTGTTGTGCTTCACCAAATAACCATGACCATCATTGACAACCAGCGCACAGGAAAGCGTGCCGCGTGGCTGATAACGCTGCTCACTATTGCCAGCAACATTGGGCAGCGTTATGGCCATAACCTTGGCGCCCACAATGTCCACTACATCACCAATTTGCAGCATGGCATTGTACTCCTCCACGCTGGCCTTGGTGCCCCAACACTTGCAGTTTGCTATGTGGCGCTTGGAGTCGCGTAATGTAAAATTAATGACGCCACGCTTCTCATTGCTCAGCTTGTCTAGAAATACGTTTGGCTCCGATTTGGCAATTATCAGTGCAACAGTTGAATAACTGGTCATGGTCGGATGCATATCCGCCAGTCGAAGTATATTTCTTGTTCGGTAGCCAGCTTCTGCCATCGTCAATTAATATCTTAATAAAAAATGATCCTGGTGATGATAAATTAACCGTTAATATTCGTTTGGCACAAAAAAATTATGTACTCATTGGTTTCTTCAATTGGTACACACTGGCATTCAAATTTTAAACTGAGAAAATTTCTCCTTCATAGACCGCCAGTCCAGTGCTTACTTAACCGGGTAAAGCCATTAGAGAGAGCCTATATGAACAAGTATCAACATTATATTGACTTCTGGCTCTATACAACTGTGAGAGCTCAATCTAACAACTCTCAAGTGTCTCCTGCGCCAGGCGAACTCAGCTTCTCCTTTTTTGTTGGGTCGGAAATTAACAGCTTATCCCAAAAGTATGCAGTACTTTTTTTTTTTGAGAATTAAAGGCGCGACTTTTCAGTGTTCATGTTCGCCTGGTAATTGGAAGTAAACGATGCTATATTAACAATTGCAGTTTGCCCATTGCACTATGGGACCAATGACCGATTTTCTGGCCTAAATTAGTAATGCAATGATTTGGCGAGTATTTTTGCTCTATTTTATTGGATACAATTTAAAATGATGATTATTAGTTGTTTTCATGAAAAATGGGCGCGGCACTTTTACCACTATTTGTAAAAAACTTTTTTTTTATTAAAATTGAGCATTTTTCCTAGAAGTTCACCTAAAACGTAATTTTATCGTGTATTTTAATTTTTTTATGTTGCTTACTGATATTTATAGAAGGCTATAATTAACAAATGCTTTTATGCATTGATGAATCACATAATAATAAAAACTATGATCGCTTAATGGTCGAAAGTCGACCGGCTCAGGTTAACAGTTTATCACCCTGTAGCTATTAAAAAAAAAGATAAAAAGAACACCTAAACAGTGCAAATGTATGTAACATCTCCGAATATCTCTCCCCGGAACTCCCGGAACTGGTTCCAACATTTTTTTTTCTTTATTTGCATGCCCAACCTTATATTTTTCCGTTCGAAAACATACGGTTTTCAAAAATCGTTAAATTAAGGCCACTCTAATATATATATATATATATATATATATATACATAATAGATCATTCCGGCGTGCGTTGAAGTAGGCTTCCGTGTCCAAAAAAATTATGCTCCAGCTGAGATTTAAATACGTAATTTTAAAATACATTTTCCTCTTACTTGCCGATATATTTTAAATAAAATTTTGTTAGAGTGCCAACATATGATATAATAAGAAGATATTACCACAAATTTCAGGTTTCTAACTTCTATCGTTTGACCTGCTCGTGAGTCGCCAATCTTTCAGTCAGTCAGGTTGAACAGTTTTATATATATAGATTTTCTTTGAAAACAGGAAACTTAGATATCATATAAAATATATTTTTTGCAGAATAATGTTATTTGAACATATATAAAAGTGAGTATTCGAAAAAAAGGGAAAGTACGACCCAACTAATCAAATTTTTATTAAAAACAAAAAGCAAATTATAAATATTGTTTGTTTTTTTTTTATTTATTATTTTTAACGTTTAGTTTTTTACAATCGTTTTTTTTTACATATCTACAACATAAAACGTAGGCGTGCCCCATTTATTGCTGTGGCTATACAATTCGGGAATATTTTGCATTTTTCGTATTTTCATAAATTGCTTTTGCTAATTTTTTTTGTTTTATTCTGTTTTGTTTTGTTTTGTTTTCATTCATTCCAAGGTACATAATAATGAACTTTAATGCTATTTTAAATCAGAAAATTATTGTTAAATAACTCTCTAGTTGTTTCGGAAGTCAACTTGTTAGAAACAGTTTAAATTGGAGCTAATTGCTCGATGCGGGTGCATGTGGATGAGCATCCTCCTCACTCTTATTGTTGCCCAGTATCCAATCCATAAGAAGCATTGAAGGCGAACGCAGCGACTGTTGAGCTGTAAAAAAATGTAAAACAATTATTAATAATAATATATATGTATAAGAAGTGTGCACAAAGTCCACCTACATGGATCAATGTCCAGCTGTGGGGCTCCGGCTGTTGGTATTGCTGTAGTAAGCATCGTTGCTGTCGTCGTCGTCGTCGTCGTTGACGTCGTCGTTGCTAATGGTTTGGCCATTTCCCTTTGCAGCTGAATCATTTGCTGCAAACGCTGTTCACGTTCATCCACAATTGCCTTGTCCTTGGAATGCTTCACCGTTTGCAGCTCAGCCAATCTGTGAATCAAATAACGATTACAAATTTTAGTTTTGGCATTAACATTTTGTCTAGAAAAATACAGGAACCGTAACGATTAAAATACACGATTTTTTTTTGATTAACAAAAATCGTTATTTACGGTTCCCGGAAAATGTTGCTGCTGGGGAAAGCATATGCTTACAGAGTATATATTTAACATTTGTGCAGGAAATTGTTAGCAAAAGGCCGCTTTATGTTCATATTATATGATGAATTGCTTCTTATAGATTAGGTTATATTAGGAATAAAACAGATCAAGCTTCTAGACAGGACAAGTTTACATAGATGGAAATCTTCGTTTATATAAATCTGGGATTCGTTTTTGCTTAAATGTAGAAATTGCATGCCGGAGAGAGACCCGACTGGGATATCCAATCACAGTTTTTTCTGGCAAACTGAAATCTTCACTTACTTCTGCTTCAAATCACTGCCGCTGGCGGCTGTTAATTCGCTGCTGCTGCTGCCAATGCTGATACCATGCGGACTTGTCGAGCCAGCAGTTGAGGTGGATGCAAACGAAGCAGCTGCAATGTTTGCTGTAATAAAAATATAATTAAATGATTGATAAGTTAAATTTCAATTTTAACTTCGTAGAGCCTTGCACAAATACATTTAAAATAGTTAACGAGGCATTCAAAGCAGACAAGATAAGATTAATTTTTTAAAAAATAAAAACTAATTTCGCATATTTTAAAAGACATTTGGCAACGTATGTATTTGTGCAAGGATCTAACACTTACGATCATCACTGATGCGACTACGTTCCGCCTCCAGTTGACGTAGAGTATCTGAGAGTTTAAGCTGCAAATGATCACGTTCCTCAAGCAATTGAACCAGCTCCACAATCATCTCCTCGACGCGCATATCACGCTGATGTAACATCATTAACGCATAGTCAAGATCAGATTTAAGCACATATTCGCCAGAGGGATCCTGTTGATTGGGATTGGACGTTGCATTAGGTGGGGACGTTGCAGCTGCACCCAGTGTATTCTGCAGCCGGAAGGGATCATATTGGGATGCTAGACGCGCATATTCAGCTGAACGTATGGCCAATTGTTCCTTGAGTGTAACAATTTCCATTTCTTGCATTTCCAGCGCCTTTTGCATTTTACTTAACATATCAGTGTGGTCCGTTGATTCAACTGATCTCTGTTCCACATTGGAAGCGGCTGTTGGCTCTGGACTGGCCTTAAGTGTTGCCTCCGCCTTTAGCTGATCAATTTGGGCTTGGAAGGCTGCCTCACGTTGCGATAAATGTTGCTGCCAAATGCTTGCTACCTCGCTGCATTTTTGCTCCACCAGCGCCTCCCACTGCTGATTGATTGCACTGAGATCTGGTGGCATCTGTTGTGGTGCCTCTGCCTGTGATTGCTGCAGCATTTCCAGCGTTTTACGTAGCTCAGTTATTTCAATTGTTTTCATATCAAGCTCCAGCACCGATTGCTTCATTTGATCCTCCAGCTGCAGACTGGAGAGTACATGATTATTGAGCACACGCAGCTCCTCTTCCATGTCATTCTTCTCTTGCTGCAACTGTTGACACTGTAGACGCACATGCTCCAGCTCAGCTGTAATTGCTGCCGCTGGTTGCGTCTGCAGTTGCTGCTGCTGTTGCTGCTGTTCCTGTTGTTGCTGCTCCTGTTGCTGCTGTTTTTCTTGTTGCTCTATTTTATGCTCCTCCAGCTGTTTAACCTGCAGACGCAGTACTTGCAGCTCCTGATTCTTAGTCAATATCTCAAAGACTAGTTTCTCCGTCTGATCCTCACGCATTAGCTCTTCGATGCGCTGCTTTAGATGCACTATTTCCGATTCCTTCTCCTGCAGCAATGCCATACTTTCATCACTGGGCGCCCTAACAGTTGCCGGCAGTTCCAGCTGCTTGGATTTTAGCTCCTCCAGTTGAAGCTGCAATTGTTGACGCTCCGCTTGAGCGGCCCGCTGATCTGCCTGCAGTTGTTTGCGTTCCAGCTCCGACTGTTCCAGTTCAAGCTGTTGCTCTGCCTGGATTTGTTGCGCCTGCTGTGCCTGTTGTTTCTCCTGTTGCAGCTGTGCTTGGAGCTCTTGGCATTCTGTATTTAAATCTAAATTTTCAGCTTGTAAATTTTCAATTTTGGCCAATGCTTCGCCATCGCTGGAAGGATTAGGTATTGGCTTGCTGGCAACGACTGTGGTGGCGCCTCCTTCATCGCCCCAACTCTCCAGCTGTTGCAGCTTATCTTGGAGTTCACGTATGCGTGCCTGGTACATTTGCACATCCATATCCTGGCGCTCCTTTAGCTCGGCCATGCGCTCATTGCCCGCTGTTAAAACATCGATGCGTTTCGTTAGCTTCTCCTTTTCCAGGGCATGCTGCTGCACTAGCTCCTCGGTCTTGCTCTGTCGTGATTCCTGCAGTTGCAACTGATGCTTTAGCTCCTCAATGATGGCGCCATCTAGATCATTATCAACGTTTTTCGCTTGCTCCTGCTGCTCCTTGTTGCGATACTCTTTAATGCGTTTCATTAGCTTTGCTGTCTTCGTTTGCAGCTCCGCCTTTTGACGTTCCAGCTCATCAATGCGCAACTGCAGCGCTGCTTCTGATGGTCGCTCCACCTCCGCTGCTGCTGCTGCACTGGCCCAAGGATCTTCATCCATATCAACGCCCCACGCCTCGTTCGCCTGCTGCTCTGGCTGACATAGATATGCCTTCTTTGGTGTAATAAGCTGCTCCACAACGGGCTCCGCTTGGGCTTGGCCCAGCTGCTGATCCAGACTGCCAATGGCTGCATCCGTCACAGTTTCACTGCCAAAGAACATGTCCAGAGTGGGCGCAGGCGCAGGCGCGGACGCCGGCGCTGTCACCGTTTGCTCGGGCTGTATGAGCTTCTCAATGGCCGCCAGACGTTCACGCTCCTCGGCCGCAGCATGCAGCTGCATCAGTTCCTGTTCACGCTCGCCCAGCAATCGCTCCAGCTGGACGCGTCGCTCTTCATACTGATTCAATGTTTGTGTACGCGCCTGCAGCTTTAATTCCAGATCCTTGGCATATTTCTCCAGATCGGAAACATTACGCTGCAGATCCTCAATGATTGCCGCATCCACAACACCCGTTGGCTCCACTGTGCCCACGCCCATCTCCTGTGTGCCCAGTCTCAGAGGTTGGGCAACAATCTCATCGAAGGGCGAAGGCGCCGCTGCCGCATCGTTACCAAAGAATATCGAGGGCGCAGCAATTGGCAGATTCTTAAAGAGAAAACAATCGATAAAAGCAGGTTTAAAAAGTATTCTACAATGTTATCGATAGTGTAAGCTATCGATAAAAATTAATTATAAATTTTTGGTAAAATCTTTAATCTATATAAGCTACTAAATTCTTCATTCGATAGTATTGCAATTATAAAGTGAAAAAGAAAATTAAAATAAATACAGAAATAAAAAATTAAGATTGCAATATATTAAATTGAAATATGTTATACTTGAAAAAAAGTCAAATTTCTATTTAAGTAATAAAGTTTTTAAAAAATTCTCGATTTGTGTTAGTTTCCTGGTAGATTTTTGAGTATAAAAAAAAACCAAAAATTGTTTTGCAGCTCCTGAAATTAGAACTGCAAAAGTAACGTTAACGTTAACATTAAAAAATTAAAAAAATTATAGTTTAGATTGAAATATATTACATTTAAATTTGTTTTTCATATGATCAGAGTCAAAATTCTATTTAAATGATTATGATAAAATAAATGATTATATTTTCCAACTATATTTAATTTGTATTTGTTTTCTGATAGATTTTAAGAGAAAACAGAAAACATAAACTATCGCGATAGAAAATAGAAAAAAGCAACGATACTATCGATAGTAGCTTCAATTGTTTTGCAACTCTAGTAGAAAGTAGAAATGCAAAAATAAAATCGATAAAAATTAATTATTAAATGTAAATTTTTGGTAAAATCTTTAATCTATATAAGCTTCTAAATTCTTCACTCAATAGTATTGAATAGAAAAATAGTTTAAAAAACAAAAATTTAAAAATTAAAGTTTAGATATAAATTTATTATTATACCTAAAAACAAATTCAAAATTTCTATTTAAATTATTAAATTTTTCAACAATTTAAATTTGTGTTGATTTTCTGCTAGTATTTAGAGTGTAAAAAACAGAGTACATATAAAAAACTATCGCGATAGAAAATAGAAAAAAAAAATCAACAATACTATCGATTAATTTTCAGCTATACTAGAAAGTAGAACTACAAAAATAATGATGGTATTGCGATTCTACAGTAAAAATGTTTATAAAATTAAACTAAAAATTAAAATTTTGATTCAAATACAGTGGTGGCAAAATAAATAGGAACAAATTAATTTAGTGCACATTTTCTATATATCAAATGCATATAAATTGTCATACTTAACACATTTGTACTATTTTGATTAAAATTAATCATAAATTTAGTTTATATTATAATAAATAAAAAACAAAAAAAACTTAAATTTACCAAATTTAATTTTTTTTAATTTAATTTAAATAAGTATTTTGTTTTTTCACATATTATTTTTAAAAAACTTTCAATATTTGAATTGTATTATATACATAGAATTGTTCCTATTTATTCAGCCACCACTGTATATATCAAACAATTTCATTTATATTTAAATTATTAAATTCTACCCTCCACCCTTTTCCTTTACATACCTGCTGTTCCGTAGACACTGAGACAATTGGCAACCTTTGATTGGACTGAATGTTGGGAGGATTAGCTGGCAATTGCCAGGCTGCCGAGTACATCCAATCGTCGGAAGAAGCTGGAGCTGGAGCTGGAACTGCAGCTTGTGCTTGGCTGTGCTGCTGTCGATTCAGCTGCTCCGCCTGTTCAACAAGACGCGCCTGCATCTCGTTAAGCTGCTCGGCGAGACGTTTATTCTCTGTTTCGATATAGACCTGGTCATCGGTTTGATTCTGGCCAAGTGTGTCCAGTTCGGCAATTTGTTGTTGCAGCGCCTGCAGCTCCTGACTGTGATTCGCGCATAGGGCATCGATTTGTGTGCGCAGATTGTCCATTTCGGTTTTATCCTGCAGCGCCTGCATGCGCAGCTCCTGCAATTCAAGGACATCCTGCTCGGCGCTGTCCTGTTGCAGACGTAGCACTGTTGCCTCGCGACTCAGCGCGGCACGCTCACGCTCCACATCGGCTAGCTCCTCGTTGAGGCGTGCCACATCGTCGCCACGTGCCAGCAACTGCTCCTGACTACGCTCGAGCTGTTGATGCAAGTCTCGCGTCTCGGCTGTTGCACGTTCCAAATGTGCACTCAAATCACATTCCAGCTCATCCAGTTCGGTAACCTTGGCCGCCAGCTTAGCCTCATAGACATTGCGTTGACGTTGCAACTCCTGATTGCGATTTTCGAGCTCTGTGCGCAATTCTACAAGCTCCTGATCGCTTTGAGCGCTCTGCTGTTCGTGTTGCAACAATGTGTGTTGCGTTTGCTGTGTGTGCTGCTTGTGCCGCGCCAGCAATGTCTCATGCATCGCCTGCATGTTGGCCAATTGCTCGCGTGTCTCCTCCGCCTCATTGCCCAACAATTGCAATTGTCGACTTTGATTTTTCTCATGCTCCGTCAATTGTTGCAAGCGTTCGGTTAATTGGGATTCATGTTGCAGCTGCTGTGCGTTGCTTTCACGCAATTGTTGCTCCAAATGCTGCACTTGCTCATGGCTGGTGCTTTGTGTCGCCTTCAAAGCAGCAGCTTGATCCTCCAAAGCGGCAGCTTTCGTTTGCCACTCGGCATTTTGCGTTTCGAGTGTTTCAATATAGGATTGATCCTGCAACAATTTGGCCTGTATGCCCTCATGCAACGTCTCCAGACGCCCAATGGCCAGCTCAAAATTGAGCTTCTCCTCGTTGAGACGCGCATTTTGCTCCTGCAACGTTTGTAGCTGTGTTAGCAGTTCCTGACTTGGTGGCGCCTCCAGTTCCTCCTCGGGCTGTGACTGCAGCTGAGCGCGCAGTTCGGTGAGTTGACGCTGCAAGGCATGTATGCTGGCATTGCGTTGCTTAATCACCTCCTTGGATTTGTTTAATTTAAGTGAACGCTGTTCCAACTGTTGACGCAACTCCTCTTGGCTGCGTTCATTTTGATCACGCGTCTGTTCCAATTGATAGCTTGCCTCTTGCAACGTTTTATTGCCCTGCAATGCATTTTGCAGCTCCAATTGAAGACGTTGCATTTCCTGTTGTTGCTGCTCCGTTTGCAACATAGTAGCTTGTAGCTTCAGTTGAAGGCGTTGCATTTTATGCTCCTGCTGCAACACAGTCGATTCCAGCTCCGTTTGAAGGCGTTGCATTTCCTGTTGCTGCTGCTCCTTTAGCTGAACCGTAGATTGCAGTTCCTGCTGCAAACTGTTTATTGTCGTCTGCTCCAGTTCGTATTGATTATTGTTTTTCTGTTGCAACTCGGCTTGTAGACGCTGCAACTGTTGCTCCAATTCGGTTTGATCCGTTGTGCGCTTCTTTAGATTTAATGCATATTTTTTAAGCTTTTCGCGCAGCTCCTTGTTGCGTGTTTCGCTTGTTTGCAACTCCTTTTGGCATTGTTGCAACTGCAACAGCTTCAAATTGGACTCATGCTCACTTTCGCTGTAGCTTTCAATGAGCTGTTGCTTCTGTTCCTTGGCCAAGGTTTGCAATATGCTCAATTCACCCTCAAGCGTCTCAATCCGGGATTGTAGTTCATGCCGCAAACGCTGCTGCTGTTCCATATGCTTCTCGTGTTGCATTTCCGTTGCGTTGAGCCTCTGATCATATTGCTCCGCTTGCAACTGCAACTGCACCAGCTCCGCGCTCTGTGTGCCAATTAATTGCAAATGTTCCGTTTCCGCTGCCTGCAAATCTGCAATTGTTAATTCAAATTGTTCATGTTGCATTTGCAATTGCTTCAATTCTTGTTGTTTCTCAGCGAGTTGCTGTTGCAACATGTCTAGCTGCTGCTGTTGCTCCTCATTGGCCTCAATGGCAGCCAGTTTTGGTGTCGCCTCATGTGGCATATCACGCAATTCCTCCAGCTCCAAACGTAACGCATTTAATTCCGATTTAAGCAATGCATTCTGTGCCGTCAATTGTTCATATTCAGCCAGAGCTTTGCCATTGGGCGCTGTGACTGCCACAACAGTTTCCACAACTGTCACCGTCTCCACAGCGGTGCTGGCCTCCTTGACTTTATGCAACAGCTCCGTTAATTGTGTATGCACATTTTTGGCCTCTTTGGCCAACTTCTTGGATACATTCAACTTGGCATTGCGATCATTTGCCTTGCGATATGCATCCAATTCAGAGCTTAGTTTGGATAGCGAACGTTCGCATTTATCAAAGAGTGCAACGCCGCCGGCTTCACCGCAATCGAGTGCGGCAACAACCTCGGAGGAACGTTGCATTGAGCTCAACTCTTGCGAAAGATTTGATTTCTCGCTAAGCTGCAGCGATAGTTGTTGCTTATCATGCTGCAATTCTTCTAGCTGGGATTGAAGTGCTGCTGATTCAGTTTGTAGCTGTTCTTGGCAGATTTTCAGCTGGGATTGTAGCTCTGCATTTTCAGTTTTCCGCTGTTCTTGGGAGATTTTCAGCTGAGATTGTAGCTCCGCATACTCCAATTGCAGCTGCTCCTGCTCAAGTTTCAGCTGCGTCACATTTTCCAATTGAAGCTGCTCCTGCGTATGCTTAAGCTGATTTTGTAGCTCGACATTCTCCAATTGCAGCTGCTCCATTTTGGCCAGAACTTCACGTCGCTCATTCGTAAATAATTCAATTTTCTTAAGCAACTCATCACTTTCAGTCCGCAGCTGGGCAAGACTTTCGTTGACCTCCAGTTCCTCGGGCGCTGCCAAATCCGTTTGGGTTAATTCGCTAACAAAGCTGGGCAGGACAGTACGCTCAGCATTATCCGCATCCGCATCCGCATCGGCATCGGCATCTGCATCTAAATTGTGGCTAAAATGTCGCTCTGTGGGTCGCTCGACAATTTCTATGGATTCAGCAGAGCTGGATGAGCTTAGTTTCTCCAGTTTATCCAACAATTCCATATTCTCATTAATATAATGCGTTAGCTTTTTGTCCAGCGTTTCCTTTTCGGTTTGCAACGTTTGCAGCTGTTGACGCTGCTCATTGGCCTCCGTTTCGAGCTGTTGGACACGCTGTGAGAGCTGCTCCTCCAGCTGGGCTTCATTCAATTCGGATACGACGCGTGCCGATTCCGTGCCCAGCTGTAGAGCTTCTAGCGCCTGTTGTAGCTCCACTTTTTGTTCCTCCAACATGCGTATGGTCGCCGTTTGAGAACTATTGTTATTTTTGGCAGTTGTCTCTTGGGATTCCAGCTCCTGCTGCGGCTCTTGTTGCTCCTCTTCGACATGCGCCAACTGCCATTGTCCCTTCTCATCCTCCAGCACAGTAATACGCTGCTGCAGCTGCTCATTGGCAGCGTTTAATTGTGCCAGCTGCTGTTGTGTATCGGTATTTTGTAATTTTTGCAATTGTTTTTCCGCCTGCTTGCATTTGAGCTTCAGCTTAATGTTGCTCTTGTTGCATTCATCCAACTTTTGCTTGACTTGCTGCAGATCCGCCTGGAGTTGCTCATTGACGCTGGCATCGGGCTGCTCTTCATCCAGAAAGATGGGCTTGACTTTGAGATTTTGCGAGAGTTTCTCCTCGAGCACGCGTAGATTTACATTGAGTACATTCAATTCGGTGGTCTTCTCCGCCAGCTGCTCGCTCTGTGTGGCCAATTGATTGCGCTGCAACTCAATTGTGGCTTCCAGTTCAGCGAGTTGCTCAGATTCGGTAATTTGATTTGACTGTTCGGCTTGATTGCTGCTGCGTAGCTGTTCCAATTGATTTTCCAGCTCTTGTAGCTGCTTGGCCAGCTCCACATTGACCTGAGCATCTGTTGTTGAGGCAATTACATTGCTTGATTGCTGCTCTTGCTGCTCCTGTTGCTCCTGCTGCTCCAAGAGCTGCTCTCGAGCATTGTGCAGCTCTTGTCGTGTTGTTTCCAGCATTTCATTGCTTGTCTCCAGCTCAGCATTGCGTTCACGTTGTTGTTCCGCCAGCGTGCCTTCTAGCTGTTGTATTTGCTGTTCCCGTTTTGTCAGCTCATTGCGCATGTCCAGCAGCTCCTGTTGCAGTTCCTGCTCCTTGCGACTTTGCTTTAGCTCAATTAACTTCATTTTATTCTTGAGCAGCTTCAGGCGACTCTCATCGCATGCCTCCAATTGCTGTTGCTGCTGCTGCTGTGGCTGTAAATCAGCTGCTGAACGATGCCGCGACATTGCTGTCGCCGTATTGCTCACAACATGCAGATCGTTCATTGAGGAGCCCAGCTCACTGCTGCCACTGTGTCTTAGGCCAGACTTAACCGACTGCAACGATTTGGCCATATCACGCTTACGCTGCTCGAGCAGCGCACGATTCTGTTCGGTGCGTTGATTGAGCATTTGCAACTTTTCGCTGCCGCTAATCTCGAGGCTTTCTTTTGTGGGCGTTGCCAGCGGCGTGGAGACAAATTGTGGCGCCTGTGTTTCAAGCGTCTGATCGGGCGTTCTGCCTCCATTGCCGCTGCTGCGTCCCTTCAGAATGGTCAGCTTGTGGCCCAGCGATTTTAGGGATTCCATTGAATCGCTTATGCTGGACTTGCGACCACCGCCATCCTCAGATTTCCTCAATGCGCGATCACGCAGCGCGGTCAGACGTTCCTGGTTTGGAAAATAAATATATTAAAAAGCTATTAACAAAGGTATGGATTTTTCCGACATGCTGACGCTATATACCCTTGCAACGATCTAAAAAATTGCAATATTCAATTGATTGTTTATATTTCTTTTTTAATTTTAAAAATATTTTTTTTAAATTTTTAAAATAACTTTTTTAGGTTCCTCTTGCTCCCTTTATTAAAAAATGTATTTTATCTTTGGCATTTAGCTATAAAAACGCTATCAGAGTTTAATTTTTCGGAGGAAAAAAATTATTTTTAAAATTTATTTTTTATTACACAAAAAAATTATTTTTTCCCTCATTTTGTTCAATTCTCAGAATATAAAAGTTGTATGAAAAAAAATCAATATTAATTGTGATTTTTAAAAATAAAATAATCATTATTTAAGATCCCTGCTGAATAATCAAGAGTACTTATATGATCTTCTAAATAAATTTAAATAATAAATTTAAATATAAATATAGTCGTTCGATCTGGCTAATTCTGACATATTTTACTGCCTGCCACAATAAGGAGCATATATGCCAAATTTCATCAGGATAGCTCAAAAACTAAGAGATCAGTTTGCATAGAAACAGACACACAGACGGAATATAAATACTTTATAAGCTCGGAGACGTCTCCTGCGTTTTACATTTCCTAATACCATTTCCAAGGATATAAACAACAGAAGCCAGGAAGGAGACTTTACCTGCTGTTTGGACAGATTCTCGCGCAGACTGTCCAGACGTCCCTTGCCGCCGCCGCCGCCGCCGCCGCCGCCAGACGTTGAATGCTGCAATTGAATCAGAAATTATAAATGAATCAAGGCAGCTATATCGAGTACTTACCTGTATAAGCGATATGTCCATAAAGCTGCTCTCATCCGCCGCATCATCATGACTTAAATCAGCCTCCGAGGCAGTTGCAGTGCCGACATGCCCGGACATTTTTTAAACAACAATTTTGTACTAGCTAATTTACAATATACAAAATAGGAAAAAACAAAACTAAAAAAAAAAAAAAAAAACTAACAAAAAAACAAATCGAGAGGGTGGGATAAGAGCACTGGCTATCTCCGGAATGGAAACGGATAAATCCAATGTCGTTGCGTGTGTTTCGTTATGTTCGTGCCGTTAACTATCGACATTGACTGCTGCAATTGTAGTAAAGGACATGCTCTCTATTATCATATTATTGCATTTCATGTAATCCCACAAATGTTTTCTCTAATGTTTTATTTTTCTTTTTCTTGTGTTGCCAATTCAACTTTTAGTTTTAAGCACAGAAATTCGTGGCACTGACGTGTGCACTTCTTTGCTGTGTGCGTGCGTGCGTGTCTGTTGTGTGCGTATATGTGTGTGTGTGTGTGCGCGTTTGTATGAATAATATACACAACTAAATGTTTGTATTTAGATTGTTAATTCAAAAATAACACGATTTGTGGCAACTTGTTTAACTATTAGCATAGGTATGTGTACACATTTTGTCATTTAGTTTATTTAAATAATATATTTACCGATTATAATTAAGCAATGCTAACAACAAAATAACTTAAACACCAGGGCATCGTAGTCGTTTTTACTGCCCTCGTTTTTATTACAGGGCTGTTCTTATTCTATCGATATATCGAGTCTGCATGTTTTTTTTGCGATAACATATTTAAAAATATTTTTTATTTAGTTTCTATTTTTATACTATTTTACTTTCTAAATTATTTCTGAATTTTTTTTAAAATATATTATGTTATAATAGCATGAGATTTTTTTTTTTTTTTACACAGAATTTCATTTAGAAAATGTTAATTTTCTTTATGATTAATAGACATTGTGCCCAAGAAATTTATTTTAGAAGGTGAAACAATATGTAATGTTAATAAGAAATTTAACGCTTTTTTGCAATCAAGTTCTAAATATATAGGAGAAAAACAGCTTTTTTTATTGTATAATAATGCACTACCATAAAGTCGTTAAGAGAACGTACATTTTTATAATTAACAAAAATATCTGGAATATTGATTACACAACGTAAAATCCTGATATATAATTGTGTGACTATTTTCTTTATCAGACACTGAAAATTTCTATGAGACGACCGTTTTATGATGATATTTCATTCAATCAATCACTTATGAAGAAGTTATAAAAATATGTTAATTACATCCTATTTTATATAAAATATAACTTTTAAACATAATTTCATGTGTGACTTTTCTATATCTTAAAAAATTCTTGATATTTTATAGTCTGTACTGTACTGTTTATGCTTAATTTACATACAAAGAATTTAGACTTTCCATAGAAAATGCTATTAACAGATTCTTAGGATAGCGAAACTAATTTTGCTAATTTAATATTGTATATTATAGAGCGAAAAGATCGTAATAATATACTTATATTAATATATACAAATATAATAATTTAGCCATAAATATTTCTTACGACCCAGAGTAATAACTCTTTTAATGTATGTATTATAACATATTTATTAAACAATCGTTGAATTCGAGTACATGAGAATTCTTAAGAAACATCAAATTGTAAGCACATCAAATGCGATTATTAAAGCTCTATTATTGCACATGACGACTATTAATGTAGGAACAATGGACTAGACTCCTTGAGGTATACTTGGATATATATACACATAAATTGATGTGCATATAGATTCGTTCAGATGACAGCCAATCTGATGCGAATATTAAGTAAACTGGCGCTATTTGACTTTAAATGCAACTGCTGCCCGCTGCACAGTCAATAGAAATGTGATCTGTGGTTTAGGAGTCTGGTGTTGTCGTTGGATTAAGCAGTTCCACAATTGCTGAGTGACCGCCACGTGTCGCATAATCGAGGGCGCTCAATCCAAGCATATCCTTTGCACTGGACTGCTCCAAATAAGGCAACATATATTGCACTAGCTCAATAAAGCCATGCAGTGCAGCCACATGCAGCGCTGTCCTGCCCGAAGGATCGGCTAGGGATAGATCAGCGCCTGCCATCTGATATGACTGCAAACGCCGCAGTGCACCACGCGAGGCAGCAGCACATAGCTGCTCACCAACGGCACGCGATGAGCCCGTCAAATGGGCGCCACAGCTGATTAACAATTGAATGATCTCATGATTGTCCGTGGACACGGCCTCCTGCAACGGCGTGCGATCATAGCGATCGCGTATGTGCACCGAGACGCCATTGTGCAACAAATGACGCACAATTTTGGCATCGCCCAGCTGACAGGCCAAATGCAATGCAGTGCGTAAATCATGATTAAATCCAGATAAATCAGCACCATAGGCTTTCAAATTATTGATCTTCTTAATGTCGCCCTCAACGACGGCCGCATTGATCATGGCCGGAAAGAGTGTGGCGCCCAGTTGATCCAATTCCTGGGGTGAGGATAAATGCAATGAACGTGCCACAGCATCGACCAGATCATAATCCTCCATTTTGGGCGCTGCTATTGAAGTTAGCTCGCCGCGCAGATTCGATTGCATCATCTGTAAACCAAAAAGGGACAATTAAATTGTTAAAATATATATTTATATTGTGTTTTATTAACTGCACCTGTTTCTTGACCTCCAATGTCCATTCCTCTTTGCCAATGACATAGGCCAACTTGGAGAGTGCTGCCTCTGGGGTCATATCATAGCCGGGTATGACGCCCACATCGAATAGCACCTTGCCCGTATCATAAATCTCGGCAACGGAACCATTCGGACATTGTGTACAATTGATAATGATGACGCCACGCTCCGAGGCTGCCTTGAGCTCATCAATTAGATCCTTGCGATTTGAGGGCACATTGCCAGAGCCAAATGATTGCAAGACAACGCCACGCATTGGTGGCGCTAAAAATGCACGAAATGTGGACAACGAAATGCTAGGAAAGATGCGCAATAGTCCAACATTCTCATCCAACTTTAAATGCACACAAAAACGCTCCACACTGCATGGCCGATATATAAGCCTATAATCCACATTTACATTAATGCCAATCTGTGCCAATGGCGGCACATTTGGTGAATTAAATGCATCCAATGAATTGGAGCTGACCTTGACAGTGCGATTACCGCGCAATAGCTTATTGCCAAAGAATATGCACACCTCTGGTATAACGTAATTGCCGGCTATAATTAAGGCAGATGTAAAGTTATCCTTGCCATCTGTGCGCGTCTCAAAGATTGGCAACTGTGAGCCCGTTATGATCACCGTCTTGCCCAGATTCTCCAGCATAAACGATAACGCTGAGGCCGTATACGAAAGCGTATCTGTGCCATGTAAAACCACAAAGCCATCAAAGAACTCGTACGATTGCTGCAATCACAAAAAAAGAAAATAATTTTTAAATTTCCTTTGAAAAAAATATAATAAAATATAATACCCTTTTGCAAGAGTAAATGTTAAAATTTACATAAAAAAAAAACAAAAAATAAATAAAAATAATACCCTTTTGCGATAGTATAAAAAGGTTTTGCCGTTCGGTTTGCTTAAGTAAGATCGCAAATAATAATTATTTTGATTTTTCTTTAATTTAAAAAAATAATGTACTTGAAACAATTTTATGCACCAATTTGATTTATACTGAATAATTTATACTTATCGCTATAGCTTCTAAATATTTTAGTTTTTCATATATATATCCGAAATAATAATTATTTTTAAAGAATACAAAATAATTGTTATTAATTGAGTTTTATGTTTTGTTGCAAAAATAAAGCTCAAATCATATTAAGACTTTTTAATAGTTTATTGTGGCAAGTTAAATTTTTAGTGAATAAACCAAGATGAAACCAAAAAAAAAATTATTTTCAAATTAAAAAAAAAAAGAGTTCACAAAGAAAAAAACACTTTTCCGATGATTTTTATACCCTTGCAAAAGTGTATTATAATATTGTCTCGAAATGTGTAATACAGAGAAGGAGACGCGTCTCCGAACCCATAAAGTATATATATTCTTGATCTGGACGACGAGCTGTGTCGATATAGCCATGTCCATGGTATGTTCGTGTCTATTCCGTACTTTATTTTAATTAATCTTATTCTTGCTCTCTCTTTCTGTCTTTCTGTCTGTCTAGCTTCTTCCCACTAATTTATATTTTATTGCTCACTTTTATTTTTTTAAAATGCTTTTCTTAGCTTTCTAATTTTTTTTTTTTAATATTTTATATTTATTTTCTATTTAATTTTCCTTTATTATTTTTGTAGTATTTTATATTTTATTTTTCTTTATTTAATTTTGTAGTTTTTTATATTTATTTTCTATTTTATTTTTCTCAATTCTTTTTTTTAGTATTTTATATTTATTTTCTATTTCACTTTTATTTTTCTTTATTCATTCTTTTTTATAGTATTTTATTTTTATTTTCTATTTAATTTTCCTTTATTATTTTTGTAGTATTTTATATATTTTTTTGTTATTTCTTTATTTTTTAGTATTTTATATTTATTTTCTATTTTACTTTTATTTTTCTTTATTCATTTTTTTTTATAGTATTTTATATTTATTTTCTATTTAATTTTCCTTTATTATTTTTGTAGTATTTTATATTTTTTTGTTATTTCTTTATTTTTTAGTATTTTATATTTATTTTCTATTTTACTTTTATTTTTCTTTATTCATTCTTTTTTATAGTATTTTATATTTATTTTCTATTTTATTTTTATTTTTCTTTATATCTTTTTTTTAGTATTTTATATTTATTTTCTATTTTATTTTTCCTTATTATTTTTTTTAGTTTTTTATATTTATTTTACATTTAATTTTTATTTTTCTTTATTCTTTTTTTTAGTATTTTATATTTATTTTCTATTTTATTTTTATTTTTCTGTATTTATTTTTTTAGCATTTTCAATTTTTTTTTTCTATTTTATTTTCCTTTATTATTTTTGTAGTATTTTATATTTTATTTTTCTTTATACCTTTTTTAGTATTTTATATATATTTAAAAAACTTACTTTAAATTTTATTGCCCATTAGTTTTTGTTAATCTTAAACTCAACTTTTTTTTATAATTAAACCTTATGTTTAATTTCAGCTTCTAAGCTACACTACAACTTGACTAATAAATATAATAAAAATAATTAAATAAATGAGGCAACGACTTGACTTTGAGTCCAGCTCATACAGACGCATAAAATTGGCTGTTGTAATGTGTAAAAAAATGTTTGAAATTATTGCGAGCGAACAGCGATAGAAAAATGAATCATCAATCGTTCAGTTTTTGGTTTGTTTGGCAGCTAAATTATGAAATTCTGATAACTATTTCGAGCCCTAATGATGTATCTGTTTGCTCCAATTTGTGGCTTACTCACATAGATATCATTGGCAATGCGTGCCCAATCGTGCATGGTCATGTTGCTGGAATCCAAAAGCGGCGTATATTCTGTCACCTGGTAGAGCACACGTCGTGCCTCGCCCTGGACATAGGGTAGCACTAGGGGCGCCATAGAGGCGGCAGCGCCAAAGCGACGCTGTGCATATTCCTCGTCATGTATATTGGGATATTTGCGTATAATACGCACCAGGGCATTTGGTATAGGCGCCAGAACTGCAAGAGTTGACAGAGATTAACTATTTAAATACTTTAAAGAGAGTTTGCTACTTACCATGTCGCTCATTGCGCATCATGCCAATGGTGCCGCCTGTGTAAATGACCCGGACACGTGCCTCTTTAACCTCCTGGCCCGTCAGATTGCCATCGCTGACATTGCGACGCATGGCGGGAGATTGCAATGTTGGCGATGCTGGCACCGTTTTATCTAGACTATTTCCACTGATCTGACGTAGTGGCACCACTTTAATGCCCGTTGGGATGGGCTCGATGCCATTTTCTATTTCATTTCCGGACATGATTGTGACTGGTCAAAGGCGGGCAACGTTTTGAAATTATGAAATTTTGCAGTTCTAAATAATCGTAGTGATTGCTTGATTAGTTTATATAGTAGTTGTTGTTTTTAGAAAGTACGTAGTAAACAAATTAAAACGTGCACCTGTGTGTGTTTGTGTGTGTGTGTGTGTCGCAGCTGTTTATTTAAACAATTTGTTATCAAGCAAATGCCGAGAATATGCTCATCGCCGTTTTCTTCGTCATCGGCGCCAGGTGTGGGCCAGGGCAAGGGCAAGTGTACCTGTTGTCTTATTAATTAAGATTAAAATGCAAATTAAAACGTTGTCTAAAATCTCTCACATGCACATATACTTATTATATATATCTATACTTACATTTAAAATAAATAAATAAATATATTATTATTTGATGAGCACATGCAAATTTTTATTTGCTTTGTTTTGGCGCTGCCAGTACAATTGAAATAGCGGCATAGCTAACAGCTGTTCGCAATAGTCTGGCAGCGCTGCGTTTTGAGTGCGCAACTTGGCTAAAAGCGTGTTGAAAAGTTATTTCTTGTGTAGACTGGAATATTTATGGAATTTATGGAATGTGTTGAAATTCCAAGCTAAATTTAACGGTTTTTGCGGTAGCGCAAGTCTACAAAAATTCTTTCTATTCACCCCCCTCCCCATCACTGCTCTAACAAACACGACACACACACACATATATACAAGCAGCATGGATAACGTATCCAGATGCAGCATGCAACAGCAACTGACGTCTAATGACAATTTCAATAATGGCCATAATCAGGCGTAATATGAGTTGCAGCCACAGCAGCCACAACTGCAACTTCAAGTGCACTTAATGGGCAGCTGCCTCACAATGTTGATGATGATGTTGCACAAGCAGCAGTCAGGCAGGCACAAAGGGAATTGATATCATTGTGTGACAGATTGGTGTTGACGCTTGTTTAGATAGATATGAAAGCATGATTACACCCGAACTCAATGAAGTTGAAATGTTTATGCAAATTATAATTATTAATTTGATAGCAGTGCTTGTCTGTTAGGAGTTTCATCAATTTACGATCAATTATTTACGTTATGTTTTCAAATAGTGTATATCGGTATATCGATTAATGTTGTATCGATTGCCTAAGCTGATCTCTACTTATTTCAAGCTTGGTTGCTTCATTTGGTACAAATGTACCAAAAGTGTGACATTATAAAGTCGTTGGTACATTGGTCGTCTTTATTTATAATAATATAAAATAGTAATCGGATTATGGGTTACTTGCAATTTTTCGAAGAAGACATCAATTGCAAAGTGTTATATAACTTATTTGTAATTAATTGTGAAATTTCAAAGTAGACTTTTTCTATTGTATTTAAGCCACAAGATTGATGTATTAATTTTGCTCTGTTTAATATTTTTGTTTATTTATAAATTAATAATGATTAAAAATAAAAAAAATTGTATTTTAAAGCTGGTACTCTTTGTTCTCCTTTTTTTCTCACACATATGCACATATCGATACATGCATAAAAGTTTGCTATTAAAAATTATTAAACACATGAACTTTTAATGTTGATCTACTATGTTTGTCGCCTTCTCTCTCTCTGTCGTTTTACTGGCTTTAGCGATTTTACGTTATGCATTCGGATAAACTTTGTTACTTTATTTTTTAAGCGTCTTGAAGTGCGTCGCTGTAAAATACGCTCGTTTACACCTCAAGTGGCAATCATTTGCCTGGCGGCGGCATCACCCTCCCGCCGCCCGCACCCACGCATTATGAGCGAGCGACGTTATCGTCGCAGCGCTGCTCTCCGCTCGCTAATGACGAGACATGAGAGCGAATGAAGAAGTGCTTGCACTCTTACAGGAAGCAGTTGAGTCATTTGATGGGCATGTGGGGGAAAGGGGAAAGGAGAAGCACGCATACAAAAAGCAGCAAAGAGCAGGCTACATTGTATTGATAGCTGAGGGGATGTTGTTGTTGTTATTGTGGTTGTTGCTGCTGCTGCTGTTGATGATGATGATAAGCATGATGATGATGAAGTGGCTGGCAAATGTGACAGTTAGAAGAAGAAAATCGCGATGCTAGGCGACGCTAACGAACAATGGAAATATGTATTTGTAATAATGGCGCCATTGACAATAATAACAACAACGGCTGCACACAAAAAAATCAACAACAACAACAACAACAATTACATCAACGTCAACGTCAGCTTCAGCCTATCACAATGACAAGGCAAATAACGTGTCGGCAAAAGAAACTTCAGAGAACAAGCGCCGAACTGTCTGAGCTTCAGTTTTCAGTTATTCCTTCAACTAGAGATGGACAAACTTTCTATGTAGCACGATTATATGTTGCGTGCGATAAAATCTATCGAATTGTTAAAAAATATCATACTAAGCCGAATAAATTAACTGAAACAATGTTTCTGCATGCGTTTATTTAGTTCGTTTGTTCGAAATAAGTATATGCGTTCGTATTGTAAAAATTGATTATAAAGGAATTTAACATTTCTCCATTCCTTCTCCTTGCTTACATTTGTTACATTTCTATAACTTTTTTATAACCCTATTAGCAGTTTTTAATGGGCACTAAAGTAACGAGTGAGCGAACAATACGCATGAACCAACTTTATGTTCGATTCGTTTTGCTTAACCCAAAAATTGTACGACTCAATTGAACTACAATGTACAATTTTATGGGGGCACAACAAAGCAAGCACGATGACGAATACATTTTTAATATCGATATGAATATTATTTATGTTTTCTCTAGCTTAATTTTGATCACGCCATATTTTTGAAATATGAAACAAGATATTTACTAAATATTGAAACAATTTTTGGTTCGTTTGCACCGGAAACAGCTTTCCAAACTTTTTTTTTATTTTTTCTAATCAATTTAAAAATATTATAAAATCGCAATGCAATCACAATGAATATGAAAGGTCAAGCAAAATCTTAAAGGAACAGAGCATACCGCACTTTGCAGCTTTCAATTGCAATAATTGTTTTCAATATTTGCAAAATGTTTGTTTTAGCGCATTGAGAATGTAATACGCTGCCATCTCTAGCCTGAAGTGATTTTCATAATTTTTTGTTTATTTTTTTTTTGTTTTGCCTTACATGGTTTGGTTATTGAGTGTGTTTCTCTTGTTTCCCAGTGGATTGAACTGTAATTACAAACAATGCCGTTTGGGGCTTAGTTGGCCCTTAAAAGTAGGCAGCAGAAAATCCGCCAGCGCTTAAAAGTAGGCAACAAAGAACTCATGCGTTATTTAATAAAAAGGTTGCTTTAAAACGCGTCGCTTTAATGTCATCCCCATCGGAAGAGGAAGGGTTGTGTCTGTTGAGAGCGAGGGGGGTGTATGCTGCTTGTATGTATGTGTATGTATATGTCGCTATATATTTACAGCTACTAAACTGTAATCGGGCCACACACCGGAAGTTGAAATGACTTGAAAATTTATTGCATTTGCTGCCGTCGTGCTCGTTGTTGTCCTGGTTGTCCTTGTTGTTGTTGTTGCTGTTGTTGTTGTTGTTAGTGTGCATTCAGCAGCCAAACGCTTCACTGCCTTTGCTGTTGCTGTTGCTGTTGCCGTTGCCGTTGCCATCGCCATCACCATCCGCATCACCATCCCCATCACCATCACCATCGTTGTCGTTGTCGTCGGAAGTGGCACGGCAGTCAATTGGAGCCAGTTGCCGAGATTCGACGACGCCGACAAGCGGCGATTGCAAAATTGAATAAGCCCACAGAATCCAAGCAGAAATTCAAACCTGAAATCTGTAACCCAAAAAACGCCCCAAATAACGCCTAGACTTTAGTTCCAATCTCAAGCCCAATACCCAAAACCCTAGTCCAAACTCAAACTCAAACTCAAACCCCAAGCTCAATCTCGTTCAGGGCGACACAAATTTACGGCGATTTTGCAGTCAGCAACAGCAACCAGGATATTTTGCCCAAAAACCAGCTGACAGAAACACACACGTGTGCTAAGCTGTTCCGATTTTCACCTTTAAATCAATTTCACCTAAGAAATTGTGTGGTTTACTTCTTGAAGTTGACTGTAATATAGAGTATATATATTTTTGATCAGCAATAATAGCCGAGTCGTGTGAATTTCTATATACAAAATGCAGTTTAAGTGTTCTTTAAATTTATAGTTTTTTTCCCAACACCTTGCAATATAAATATGATTTTTTAAATATGTTATAGACTTGATTTTTTGACACATAATGTTTAGATTATTTTATGTATATCTATTGTTAAATTTCCAAAGCAATGAACATCAGAATTATTGAATAAAAAGCCAGAGCACAGAGCGAAATATATACCAAAAATTTCTTTAATGGTAATCTTTGCATTTTGTCTATAATTTTAAAATATTGTTTTTAATGTTTTTAAAAAATTTAAAAAATAATTCATTTTTATAGTTTAATTAAAAAAATACAATTATTTTTTGAACGAAACAGAAATTTTTTAATAAAAGTTCTAAAATGATTTTTATTTAAATTCAAATAAATAAATTCAAAATCTGTCATTTTTTTAATGAACGGAAAAAATCTCTTATGCTTTTTATGTTGATGTCAAAGGATTAAGAATTATTTTGCATTTTATTGCATATCCTTGTAGAGGGAAACTGCAGGAATCAATTTTATGACAAAATTGTTGTTTAGTAGAATATATTCTTTGCTTAACTTGCAGGTGATCCTAAAAGTGTTTTACTGTGAATTCAATTCGAAAGTGATATTCAGAACACGCCTGCAAATATTTGTGCATTCCTGCTGTGTACATATATAAATATATATATATATATATATATGTATATGTGTGTGTATGTATTCTGCATATGCAGCTCCTGGACGGACCAGTGCATCCTTCAAGCGTTTTACTGCTCATAAAAATCCATTAAATTATTCAAATTGCATAGCAAAACACTTTTGCAAAGACGACGCCGCGATGTCTGCCACGCGGCCACGCCTCGCCGAGATTTTGGGCGTACAAAACCGATACCCAGAGTATTCCGTATACCGTATTCCGTATCCAGTAGCCGGTAGCCCGGTTGGGTCCGGCGCCTTACCACTACCCGGTGCTAGTACATACAGCTACTAAAAGATTTTCATCTGCCAAATGTTTGTTTGATTTTTTTCTTTTTTCTTCGTTTTTCCATTTGCTTTTCGCCGTGTTTTGCTTGGCTCATACTTTTTGCTATTTTTCCGCGTTGACTGCTAAAAATAAAAGGCAACCGGCGGCCGGCAGCGCTACCAGGCGCAGTGAAGCATGCAACAACACACACACACATACATACTCACACTTATACAGTTGCCTGCATTTCAGTTCGTTGAGGCAGCCACATTGAAAAGCTGAAGATGCTGGCACTCGCTTGCGGCTTTTATTGGATGTGTGTGTAGTGTGTGTGTGTGTGTGTGTGTGTTGTGGGTGTGCGTATATATATATATAAATTGTGTGTAGGTAAAATTGCCAGCACAGTGGGCGTTGCCACATTCAAAGCATTCATGTAAGCACAATATGTAATGAAGCTAGATTATCATATATGCTAATTCTTGGAAATTCTCATAGATGAGACATTAAAGTCGAAGATTTCAAATTGATGGAATATCATAATGTTTACTGTAAACATATATATATATATCAATTAATCTTATTAGCACTTAATATACAGAATTTTAAATGGTTTATTTGCATAACGAGATTAATTTTATAACATCTAATCAAAGGAGTATCAATAGCACTGAGAAAAACATTTGTTATGAAAGCTTTTTCTTAATATCAAGAATAATGGTAATATTCCATTAAAGGATATAATTTAAGCGCCGTTCTGCAATTAATACTATTTTTGTCATTTGTTCTTTGTTTAAAAATTCACTTAATACAAGATTATTCTGGCTGATTAACAAGAATTTATTATTGTTATTGTTTATATTTTTGCAATTGGGTTAATAAGGCCGTTGTGTTTGCTTTTTTATTAAATGTTTATTATGTATTTAAATATTGTCCTTCTACTGTGTTCGGTGCATGTTTTGAGTAGAAGCGCAAATTTTAATAAATATGAAACATTTATTAAAAATAAAACACTTCGGCCTTATTAACATAACTGCAAAAATATAAACAAAAATTTAGTTAATTTTTTATTGAAGTTTTGTAGCCATTTTATTTGTGGTTAAAGTGATGAAGTTATTTTAAAATAATTTTATTTGCACTAGCTTGATTTTAAAACACAAAATTATTATTTTACAGAAAGATTTTATAAATATTTTATTGTAGAGAAATCTTTATGCCTTATGCCTTTTATTCTGACTGCTAAAACCCATTCAGAATTATAGACACACAGGGATACAAAAGACAGTGCCTGTAAGTATGCAATGGAATTTTATAATTATCTTATTATGATAAACTTCGCTTTCAAATTCTCAACAACGATTAATTGGGAACAAAATACATATAATAAATTGTGTAGCTCAATTGTTCTTCATTTTAGAACAACATCTTTTCCTCATTGTAATGTCTAAACTAAGGACACCGGCAAAACGCCTGTGCATGCATTTGTATTAGTAAGAAATGCACAAGTATTAGTGAGCTTTGTCGCTCTGCCTGAAAAAGCTTTAAGCTTTAAGCTCGGACAGTGTATGTGAACGTCATCTGTGTGTCTACTTATTTTTCTTTTTGTGATTTGAACCAGCTTTCAATTTGTTGTTGCCACTGTGCAAGGCAACGGAAAAACAAAATAGGCGTGGCATTTGCCTAAGTACCTATTTAAACACATACTTATATTTACATGCATATTATATATATTATAGTTTATGTGCGAGTTTGTGGTAAATCTAATTATTTGGCTTAGTTTGTAGACCCAAAACGCCCCGTTTTTTGACTCCCAATTCAGTTTAGGCGACATTGAAAAACAGATTTTATAGTTTGGCACGTTGTGGCCATCAAACATTAAAGTTTGATTTTTTTTTTTGTTGTTGCTGTTGCTTGCAATATAATATATTTGCTATACGCCTCGCCCTGCTGACCTTACTTTTTTGTGATCAGTTTGGCGTATACGCAATACGTAATTTGTTTAACGCATTACGTGGCATACGTAATTACGGTAGTGTGCGTGTTGGCTACATATACGTATATACATATGTATTATATACTATATATACGTATATGTATGTATTTATGTATTAGTTCGTTTTTGTATTCATGTTTGGTCGCTGTTTCAAGGGCGCGGTGCGGCAATCAGCAGCAGCTTTGTTTTCAGGCTGCTTTGGTTTTCACTTCAATTTGACAGACATGGTGTTAATACCCTAGCATTAGGTATTATATTATAAATATGAAAGTCATTAAAGTTAGCGTCTTTAAACGTATAAGTAATGGAATAATTTCAAAGGAAATTTTCTCAGCTAATTTACAAAATTCAAGGAGATATTGGAGACAATTATGTGGTTTCAAATCCGCCAATTAAATGTGGTAATTGGAACGGGCTTGATTAGACTTGATGTAGGTGATATATTTATATTTCTCTGTAAGTACTATTAACTCTTAACTTGAAGCAGATACACCATTAAAAATTAGTTCAATATTTCTTATAGAAACAATCGTTCAAAACCTTAGTTTTTGGATCAAAATTCATTTTACATTTGTATTGCTAATCCAAGAATCTAGAGTATTACATTATTGGCACTCCGAAAAAAAAGCAAACAACTTTTCATTCTATTCTTCTTTTTTATACTCATGTAAAAGAGTATTATAATTTTATCATGACGTGTGTAACCCGAACTTTCGGAACGATCGGGAACACAAATTTTTTTTAAAATATCAAAACTAAACTTGACACATTGATGTAGAATTTTAATCTAAACAATCTGTCAAAGTTTCATCAAAATCGGAGCACTATATCTTATAGCTTTCATATGAAAAATCGCTTGAAAATTGTGATTGTATAAAAATCTTCATTGATTTTCAACATAGCAAGACCAAACTCGCAGATTTAATATAGTATTATAATCTATACAATCTGACCAAGTTTGATCAAAATCAGATCACTTTATCATATGGAACAATCCTTTCGAAATGTGTTAAATGAGCAACGTTTTTGTTTTAAGAGTCAGAACAAATAAACTTGTTAATTCAAGTTTAATTATACTATAAATATTTGAATTAAATTTGATTAAAATCGGTCGAGTACTTCATATAGCTGTCATAGGAGCAGGGATCGGAAATAAGAGTAATGAGTTAAAAAAATAAAGCTTTAAAAAGATTTTCTAGATAAATGGGAAAATCTTAAATATACTAATTCAAGCTGTAAAATTCTGCAAACAGAATAAACTTGTATTTTCAATATTTAATAAAAAGTTAAATTTTATTATTGTATAATATCAATTAAATTAAAATTTTTATTTAAAAGTTGAAAATAAAACTTTTGAAATACACATAGTGGTACAGAAGATATTCAAAATGAATTTTTATTTTTCAACATTTAAAATAAAAATAAAAAAAAAAGCTTTTATCTACAAATTTTAAATAAAAGTTGACATATAATTTTCATTATCAATTTTTCTTTTCGGCTTAAAAAAAAGAGTTATTGTCAATTTTAATAGAAAAATCGATATATGATTTTTAACTCATAATTTTTATACCCAAAAATTTTAAAATTTGCAAGGCCTGCATAGGATCGTTGGGTCGAATATAGAATTTTTATTTTTAGAAGAATATAGCTAGGGTATATACTAGCTTCGGAATGCCGAAGATTGCAATTTTTTTTCACTTTTTGTTTTTTTGTTTTTTTTGGTTTTTTTTTTGTTCTGCCTTCCATGGTGGAATGGTGGGCGTTTCTGTGCATTTGGCATAATGATAAAAACCAACAAGCTCCAAAGTGCACACAGAGTTAAAGGCATCCAAACGAAACGAAACGAAACGCAAATGAAAATGTACGCTGAACAAATTTTTTGTTGTTTTTTTTTTGTATTTATGTGCTCTTTATGAAAAATGCAAACCAAAAGTCATTGCGGCATGTAGAGTGTGCCAGGGAGGTGTGTGTGTGGGTGTGTGTGTGTCTGTGTCTGTGTGTGTTGGGGGTGCGAGGGGAAACAGTTACATGCATATGTATATACATATGTATGTATGTTTATAGCCCAATGGGTGCGATTACTTTGCATGTGCATTATGCAAAAAACAATGCAAGATGTGAGTGTGTGTGTCTGTGTGTGTGTGTGTGCGTGTGTGTGTGTGTGTGTGTCTGTGTAAATATTAGGCAAAATGTTGGCCATAAAATGGCCGCTTTATGCGACTATTGTTGTTGTTGTAGATGTTATTGTTCTCCTCCATCTTCTTATGCTGTGAAAGCACAAAACACCATCTTTGTTATTGATATCGTTGCAGCAACACTGTGCAACAAAAAAAATGTTTTTTTTTTTTGGTTAATGCACTAGAAGCTAAAAAATTTTTTTTTTTAACATTTTCTATGACAAAACTTTAAAATAATTTTTTTTTCACATTTTTTTAGGTGAGGTTATAATTCTCAACATAATTTATGTGAAACAATTTTAAATATAATTAAAAAAAAATAATACGCCAATAAAAAGAGAATATATTCATTATAATAATATTTCAGAAGTTATTAAAATAAATATTTGAATAAAAAAAATTTTTTTTTTTTTTTAACTCAAAATGTCAGAAGTATTTCAATAAAAAAGTGAGTCTATAAATCTTAACATAATTTATGTATAATATTTTTTAATATAAATAGAAATAAATGGAAATAATACACAAATTAGAATCCAATATACACATATTACGTAATTTCCGATTTATCATAAATAATTTGCACATAAATAAATTACTATTTAGAAGTTATTAATATTAATATTTTAAAAACAATTTTTATTTTTATTTTTTGCTCAGACAGTCGGAAATATTTCAATAAAAAAATACAACAATTTTAAGATTATTTTCTTTAGCCTACAAGAGCTTTAATTAAACAGCTTTTGTTGTAAATTTATAAATAAATTATATTTGTAGCTAAACTTTTTATTGTTAAACGAAAAATTCTAATTATTTTTTCAAAAACTTTGATTTCTATAAATTTCTCTTTTTTTTATTTATTTATTTATTTGATTGCATTTGGAATATGATTTGATTTTAAAATATTCAGTTGCATGATTTTCAATTGTGTACAAGAAAATATATATTAGAATATATATTTTCTTTTGATTTGCTGTCTGTATTGTTGACATTGCTAGATTTGAAATGAATTTTCTTTGTTGATTGAGCTGGCAATATAGTATTATATATCCCGACACAACTAAGTGCTATAATAAACGTTAAAGATTCGCATAAATAAAATCATTTATGTGGCCAATTAATAGTAAAAATACACAAAATTATTTTTAATTTATCGGTTAAAAGGGCATTTAATAATAATATAAAATAAATACCATTTTTTTCAAGCTTTGTTTATCGATAAATGCAAGTTAATTTCGCGAGTTGTTTACATTGCAACGTTGAATGCAATGAATGCTGTGATTTATTACTTCTTTCAAATTGCAATACATACACACACTTTTGTATGTATTTACATATATGTATACGAGTACATGTGTGTGTGTGTGTGTGTGGATCTGTTGAAATTAATGCAAACCAAAAAAAAAAGGAATTTCCTTTGATGCGACCGCATCGACAGGCATCTTCGGTGTGTTTGCTGAATTTTAATTAATTTTTAATGAAGTACAAATGTGTGTGTGTGTGTGTGTGTGTATGTGGCATCATCAATATCTGAAAGATGCATTGCTTGCTGCCTCCTCACATACCACGCTTTATGCTAACTTACTGAATGCATGTCAGAAGCCGCGCCACGCATATCGATACAGTTTTTCTTTCGGATTTTTCATTTCTTCTTTTTTTTAAAGGACTCAGGACTCACACAAAAGGAAGCCAAATGATGAATCACTGCAAAATGAACATGTTTTGTATGGCAACGTCAACGTCGATAACAGGCAACAAGGCTCCCAACAAAAACTCTAGTAGTCTATAGCAAGAGCAGTGAGAGGTGTTATATAGGATACATAGCCCTGTAAAGAGGGTAATACAATTTTATTATGATATATGTAACGCTCGGATAGAGACTTTTTTTTTTCTATCCATAAATGTATTAAATGCATAAATATAAATCCATCTATCTCTGAACTTAAATCGAATAACAAATATATTTGAGCTAGCAAAAAGTTCAATAAATTCAAATAATTTTATAGTTGTACTAAAAATACGAAATCGCAGTAAAGCTTCTCATTACTTAATCTATTATATTTTATATTTATAGATTGATAAAATATAATTAAATTGAGACTAGTTTATTATACTGTTGTCATAGAAAAATTCGTTTAATTGTCGAGTTTTTATGTGAACAACTTTTTGTATTTTTATAAATAGATATTGTCAAATTCCGAAAAATACTTATTTAATAATCTTTATTTTTGATAAACTACTTCGAAATCGTGTGTGTTTGGGTCCTATCATGTTTTCATCTATGTATATATATAAAAACGGTGCAAATCAGTTTTCCGTTCGTAATTGTCAGGAGAAGGTTTCTAGGAAGGTTAATTGTGGAAAAACTTAACGAAAAAGTCGGCAACGCCTCAACAGATGCACTCACTGTTAACTTAAGCAGCACTGTTAACGTACAGTGCACTGTTAAGGGTTACAGCACTGTTACAACTATCACAGTAGTCAGTATTTTTCAAATAAAATACAAAAATATTTTTTAAATTAATACGAATTAGGTTATATTATTTAAACTAGAAATAATTTATATCAATGTTTGTCAACTAGAATATGATTAGTTTGTTTATTGTTTTTACCCTTTTTTTGATGGAGGGCGTAGCAACGCACGCTGGGTACACTATTTGCTTATTTTTTGACGAGTGGGTTTTATATGATCAATGTGAGCTATTTATTAAAAATTTTCCTTTTATACCAGTTTTTTACAATGAAGTGATAAAAAAAAATATAAATCAATTATTTGGCTGATTAGTTAGTACTATTATATGTCGACGGTTGCCAAGTAAATGTCTTCAGTAACCTTAATTAAAAATAGTAGTAAGTAGCGATTGGTAAAAATTGAACCCGGGAGCTGTAGTTTTCCCTTGAGCTACCAAGTTCGATCTTAAGTCTAATTAATTACAACAAAATTTAAATTTTTTTTTTTTATTTTCACATTTTTAATTCCGTTAAACAGCATTGCTATATGTGTGTAAAAAATCAGATTGCCATAAAAATAAACTAATCTAAAATAGAGCTATAATATGAAATAAATTTAATTCTTTCTTAAAGTGTATTTAAAGTTCGTTTTGCCTTGATTAACTGTACGGTTCTTGTTGAGTTTTAAGTGAAGTGAAGTCTATTAAAGTATTTTCATCACGCACAAAACAAAATTGATGTTGTTTTTGTTATTATTGGCACTGGCATTTGGTGTTTGGTGTTTGGGGGGAATGTTGCATTGACATTTGATGTGCTCGCTCGCGAGTTGTTGCAACCCTCATCAACAACATCAACTTTAGCATCACAGCTGTCGTAACCATCAACAATGTGGCAACAAAATCGAAATCAAATTGAAAATCAACATCAGCATCAACATCAACATCAACATCGACATCAACATTGGCTATCGATATGCTGGCAATCAACTTTGAGCTTCTTTCAGGCATTTCAATCGTACTTATCGTAGAAGAAATTGCACAAAAAAAAAACAAAAAAAAAAACACATTTTGTTTCTTGTTTTTTTTCTACCTGAAAGTTACAGGTGATTTTGCTGTCGTTTCGACTGACTGTAGTATGTGTAGGTGGCATGAATTTTCGGGGCAATTGATGATGCCAATGTCTGCCTGCCACTTGTCATGCTGAGCTGCCACTGCCTGCCTGGCTGCCTGCCACTGTTGCAAGCATACAAACACATTTAGTTCGCATGTATATGCATGTATGTATATGTTATGTGGCAGATAGCTGTGGCAACACAATGCGCCACTGATTGCATTGCAAGTAAATTAACTTGCTGATCCGATTAGAGCAAAGTTGACAGACAGACATTGGCAAAAATAACAAAAATAACAATAGCACACTAGCGATGTAAGTCAATTTTGATAATTAACAATGACAATACTACAATAACAATGCAGCGATATACATTGCAAAACAATTATCATTCTGAAACTGCAAAAATCACAAACGTAATGTTTGTAGAATATAAAATTTCTTGACTCCTGACTGATTGGCGACTCACGCACAGGCCAAACGGTAGAGCCGAGCAACCTGTAATTTATACTGTAACTCTCTATTATATCGCAGGTTGGCACTCTGGAAAAATTTTATTAAAAATATATCGGGAAGTGGGTGAAAAATGCATTTTAAAATTATGTAAAAATCTCAACTGGAGCATTCAGGTGAAGCAGTAGGCTACAATAAAAGTGACATTGTAGAATATAATTAGTTTGTTTTATTTTCCTATTTTAATTTTTTTTGAGAACGGGAGCGAGGTGTAGCAACGCACGCCGGGATGATCTAGTGCTTTATATACTGACTGCTGCAAACGGTTGAGAATTACAGGCGCACAACTGCGCAAAAGTAACCCCAATAACTATGCAACACTTTGTATACCCTTTTAGTGGGGCGTTATTATTTCTTTTTATGGTAAAAATTTAAACTTGAGTATTCTACGAGAACCAGTTTTGACATGTTTTTAAGGAATAATAAAAATAAAAATATAATGAAAAATATCAATTGTTTTTTATTTTGGAACTGCTTAAACTTGCTAAATATATTTTAAAAAATTTCCTAAGTATTATATATATTTTGCAGACTTGAAAATTCATTATATATATATACTTAGTTATATTACACTCTTGTATTAAAAATGTTTATTGCATACTTTCGAAGCAATTTGTGTGCTTTTCTACGTTACACTACACTACGCTTCTGAGTGTGTTTCAAAAAAACATGTACTCATTAAAAAATGGTTTAAAAAAGAGTGCAAATGTATGTTACAGAAAAAGCATGACTTCTGATACTTTATAAAATAAACATATTCTTGGTGAACAACAATGTTCTTGATGATCTAAGTCGTATGACTATCTGTCAAAATTTAAAGTTAATTTAAATTAGATCAAATTTTCAATATTTTTTTTCCACACATCCTTAAATCGATTAAAAAAAATGTACAGTCACAATTTTAAAGATATAGCCTTCAGATTTGTGTTGATAACGTTAAATCTATTGTCAAAATTTTATAGATATATGCGTTGAAGTTTTTTAAGAAACTACTGAATAAAATAAATACATGTGTATATATACTAGGGTTGTTAATAATATATCAAAATATTAATATAAATCTATCGATATTTTTTATAAAAAATTATATATTTATATCGTGATATTTTTTGGGGAAAAAAATATAAATTATATCAAATATATCGACATTTTGAAACAGAAAATATCATAAAAACGATATTTTAAAAATATTCGACATACCACAAGTGTTTTGCTTTCATTTGGGTTACAACCAGGGTATTTTCTAGTTGAGCACACTTGATTAGAGCATTCTTTACTTGATTTTTGTGTTTTTGCCAGTGTTGCACATTTTGCGCTTGACTTTTGCATAGTTTTGTGCATTTTATTTTTATTTATTTTATCTTTTTTTTTTTTTTCATTTTTATTGCATCAGCAGTTGAATCAACTGTGAGGTATTATATATATATATCTCCTGACCGTTGCAAGTTTTCACAACTTATTTATTTTCATACTTTGGCTTTGAGCTGCGGCTTTGGCGTACTTTGGCAACCGCATTCTGTTGCCACACCAACCCCGCCGTCGAAACTTCCCAAAAATGCGCTAAACGCGAACGCAACAAATCAAAAAAAAAAATAGAAGAAAAAATTAAAAATCATATAACAAGACAATTGAACGATTTTTAAATACTCTGTACGCTGTAACACATGAGCGGAGTAGTTGTTAAATTTTTTAAGATTTGTGGTTTCTAGTTAAAATAAATAAATATTTTATGGACTTTACCTGACATAACCGGCTTGTATCAATAATTTGTCGCTCTAGCTTTGATATAGTTAAAAAAAATTAAGATAATGGCACAAAAACCATATATACTCTTGATAATTTACTTTGAAAACAGACTATAATAAGTTGAGAATCTGTTGCAAATATTTAATTAAAATTGAGGGCTGCTCTATAAGTATTTCTATATATATAACTAATGTAATTATATACATATATAGTGGACTAGTGTGTATCTTGTGTGAGCTTTGACTTTGTTAAATCAGCAGCAACTAGGACACACTTTAAAAGGACATTCGCCCCTTTCATAAAATTCTATAAATACTGCATAAATACTGTATATGTATTTATATACTTATTATGCAATGTGTCATATATGTCACACACACACACACGCACACATAAATCTTTACTTATACATACATATGTATGTGTATTAGTTATGTACATAATAATGACACAGTTATGAAACTGGGGACTGTCCACAACACGCTTTGAGCGCATTGCTTATTAACATAATCGCCAATTCATAATCTGCAAGCAGGGCAAAGCACACACACATATTTAATATATATAATACATAAACATATATATACATATATAACATATATAATAGAAATCGAAGCCTGTCAACAACTCTCTGTCTCTGAGCCCCAAAAAAAGCTGAAACCCTACTTTAATAGTTCTTCGTTGTCATTTTCAAGCATTCGAAACGAGAAACTGACATTCGTTAATCCCTTGGACTACGTCTTAATGTTTGTAACATGATTAAATGCTAAATTATAGAGCATTAAAAGAGTTTTAGGCATATGTGAATTTCTTGGTAGCAATTGAACACAAAAGAAATTGAAACGTTGATTTTAAGTTAACCAAAGAAATTCTAATTCTTAACTCTCCATCTTCATAGTAAATGCCTTAACTAGATTTCTAATTCTCATAATTCATTCGCAACTCATCTGAAATTATGACGAGATAATAAACAATATTTTCTCTCCCGGCGTGCGCTGCTACGCCCTTGGTTACATACACAAAAAATTCTCATGACCAAAAAAATATTTAATTTTTAATTTCTTTGATTTCGTATTTTATTTCGTAAAATAAAATTTTTTATAAATATCTACTTCGTCAATTGCTAATCGACTATAGATAATTATGCAGTAAATCATCCCTGCACGCTCATTCTATTAATCAAATCATAATATAATTAATTTATAAAGCAATAAATAATTAAAATAAACTAAATTGTGATTTTACTTAGATAGGTGAAGCCAATTCTTAAGCAATATTGCTATTTCAGTTTTATTTATCCATTTTAAAGTCAAGAGAGCTATTTAAAAGAGAGATTTTTAACAATTTTCAAATAAATTTTTTACCCACTTTATAATATATTTTTAACAAATTTTTTTCAGACTATCAACCTATGATATAATAGAAAGCTACAGTAAAAATGTAATATTTCTAGCTTTTAACGTTTGGTCTAACCGTGAATTGCCAATCAGTCAGAGTTTAGAAAGTGTGTAGCATTGGCATTGTAAGAAATTATTATTCGGAATATTCCAATTTCTGCTTTTGGGCTGTTCAATTCGTTGTCTGTACTGGACAGTCCTTTTACTTTCCCTGTCTGTTGCTCAATTATACAGATTGGGTTTACATGTTAAATATTCGACAATTTATTTGTCAGATATTCTGCCAATAAAAGAAAACTATTTGATAAAGAAAAACTGCCTGAGATTTTTATTTTTAGGTTTTTGTATAATTTAAAATCAAATTATTGTCTCGAAACCAAATATTCGAACGTTTGTAAACTGCAATGCCAGTTGACCGGCATCAAAGACGAGCGTGTAAATCGACCTTAAAGCTCAGTTAACTGGCGCCAGGATTGTAAGCTAAAGGTGGCCATTGCCTAAGGACACTTGGCATAATCAGTGTTGATGCCATTGGATAGCAGCCAGAAATGAAACAGGAGACAACTCATGAATTTCATGAGGAAGGCCCAACATATTAAACATTGAAGGCATGAACGATTAGCAAATGCCCTGTGTCTAGAGGACATAAAGGTCTTTATTACATTTTAGAATTTATTCAAATATTCAAAAAAATAATAAAAAAGTATAAAAACTTTCCAACAGATTTAATAAATGTAACACACAAATCAAAAGTTATACTTAAAAAATCAACTACAATGGTTTTTAATGTTTTAAAGTCGCTATTAATATAATATACCAAAGATCTTTCAAACATTTTATTTAAATCTACAATTAATTAAGAAATATGCCATATTTTTTGAAAAAGATTTTTCCTGCTCTTCTATTATACAATTTTCACTTAATTTTGTATATTTACAGGGTAGAACTAGGGCTTCATCAAGTGGAAGAATAAAAAATAGGAAACAAGAAAAGCTGGAAAACGTTGCTCTTACGCTACATTTAAGCTGCAATTTGATATGGAAGCTTCAAATGCAGCTTCCTCTGTTTTAGCTTTAAATTTAAAGTTTAATATTCTCTCTTGCTCACACACATTCGCTCTCCCTTTCCCTTTCCCTCTCTCTAACTGTGCCTTTCTCTTGGACTGTATAAAATGAACTTGTTGTTGTTATTGTTGTGCATTTTGTAGCTTGATTTCGTGTTTTGTTGTTAACAAATTCATAAAACGAATTCCTTTGCCTTTTGTCATTTTTTTTTTTTTTTTTTTTTTTGCATAAAATTCACAATGACGAAAGACAGCTGCCAGCTGCCATGGGCCAAGGGCGGGGTAGGGTAGCAGAGATAGGGGTAGAGAATGTTGCAAGAGTTGGAGGTGTAAATTTCCAGGCGGCTGACCGCACGAAACTCATTTGGCAGTCAAAAATTACAAGCAAAGCAAAAAGAAATGAATGTCTCTGCAATGACAACTTAACTTAACAACAATGGAAATACTCTAACATTTTATTTACATATTTTTTTTTTTAAGAATAAGATATATTGAGGTTTTGCAAAACAATTTTACAAGCTATATATATAAAACAACCTGACAGACTGACTGATTTGGGATTCATGAGCAGGCTAAACGGTAGAAGCTAGAAAGCTGAAATTTTTACTGTAGCTTCCTATAATATCGTAGGCTGGCACTCTGGAAAAATTTTATTAAAAATATATCGTAAAGTGGGTGGAAAATGCATTTGAAAATTTTTTTATTTTTTAAAAAATTTTTTTTTTTGAACGGGAGCGAGGCGTAGCAACGCACGCCGGGATGAGCTAGTCAAGTATATAGTATATTTGGGGGCAAGGCATTTTTATTAGATAAAAGTCACATTTCCTAGATTTTTCTTAACATACTGTCAGCACACATATTTCAATAAAGTACAGAAAAATGCTTGGTTTTATATAACTAAATCTGTCGATTTATTCACAATTGAAAAGCATATTTATGTTACAGTCAAAAAATTTTTAAATTTGTAAAAAGTTAAGGAAAAACTTCTAAATCGAAATGAAACATATTTTTATGTATTTTGTTTTTTTTTGTTAGGCATAAAAATGTTTCATTACGTTTGCCCATCTCTTGTTTAGTGTATGCAAATGGGCTTAGAAAGTGAGTTGTATATGCCCGTTGAATGCCACACATGGCTTATCCTTGAAAGGATAACACGCCAATGCGTTTTGTGTTGCCGCTGCTGCTACGCTTAACCCTTCAGCCGGCCCCCTGCTATCACTTTGTGTTGCAACAATAAACAACAACAAAAAGACGGAACAGATACCACATGGTCGCGCTTTGCTACATGGCCAAATATTATGCAGGCTTTTACCCAACCACAAAACTCTCCATTTACTCCCTCCTCAAAATGCTGGTTTAAGCCACAAATGCTAAAACAGTTTTCACAGAGTTTCTTTTTTCTGTTTGTTCAGTTTTCATTTTAATTCTGTGTTCAGCGTTAGAAAAACTTAAAAACCCCAAAAATACAACCAAAAAAAAAAAACCTGAAAAATGAAAAAACGGCGACAGCGGTGATAACACAGACACACCCCAGGAAAAAAAAAATAAGATTAAATCTGTGTTGGCGCCGAAACAGAAGATGGAATGGAAAGAAAGGGAGGATTTTGAATTTAAATGTCAACTCAATTTGACATGTTGAAAATTTGAATGCTCTATATATTATAATTGAGTTCAAAGCGAATAGGACAAAGGCCCAAGTCGAATACAGTTCTGCTGAGTTGTTATCCCTAATCTTTTTTTTTCAAAAGATATTTTCTAAGATTTCTATAGCATTTTTGAATATTTAAAGCATTTAGAATAATACTTTTAAATTTATTTGTAATTTCTTTAATAATTTTAGGTTCTATCTGAAATAATACAATAATACCTATAAAACTGTTCAACCGAACTGACTGACTGACTGATATCCGACTCATGAGCAGGCCAAATGGTAGAAGCTAAACACCTGCAATTTTTACTGTAGCTTTCAATTATATTGTAGGTTGGCTCTCTGGAAAAATGCTGTCAAAAATATATCGGGAAGTGGGTGGAAAATGCATTTGAAAATTTTTTTAAATTTTTTTTTTTTGAGCTAAAGCGTCACGTAGCAACGCACGCCGGGATGAGCTAGTACCTAATATACAGCTTTATTAACATATATATATATCTATATATTTCTTATAGAGTATACACCATAGTAATGGGCCACAATCTCAGCCACAACAGACCACTCCAACCCAACAAGGAAACCGAGTTACAAAAAAAAAAATGTGTTGCCCGCCGTGTTAGGCGCCATGTCCATGTCCAGGAGCAGAAATCATCATGTCTGAGCAATGTGCGACAGAGTTTTTTATCCTGTGTGTCTTTTTTGTTGTTGTTGTAGTGTACTCAAATTTTGACACAATTTTTGATGAATGTTGAAAGCTGAACCGTAACAAGGCGACGCATGCAACATGGAGCTGGAGGCGCCACAGCTGAGCCAAAGGCGAAAGACAAACAGAAACACAAACCGAAACCAAAGTATACGGCCCCCAAGCTGCCAAACTAAGAGTCCACACAGCCCAAAGGCCAGTGGCCCAGTCAAAAATGCTGGAGAAGGGGGAAGCACCGAGTTGGCCGTTCAAATGGAGTTGAAGGCGGTGGAGGGGGGGGATGGCATACGGCGAAGTTGGAGACGGGAAACCCGCATCAACGCAAATGTCATTTGATGGATAAGTTTTGAGCCGCCTGGATGGGCAACAGGGATATAACTATGTTCCATATTTAATTATTCATGAGAGAGGGCAGTGAGAGACAGAGACAGAGACAGAGAGAATGAGAGATGAGCAAGTGAGAGAGAGACTGAGAGAAGGAGATGTCCTTTGGTGCTTTTGGGGTACTTTGATTAATGAAGCAGCTGAGACAACATCAGCAATCAAATTAATTTCAGTTACATGAGCGGATTATGCAGCAACAACAATGAAAAGCAAAATATAAAAATAAAAAGACAAAAATAAAAAGTAAAAATAGAACTAAATAGAGGACAAGTACAAATCGCTTTGGGTAAACAACAACAACAACAATAAAACATTTTTCACAACTTAATGAACTAATTTAAAATAATTTTCAATGCTAATTTAATGAGCTGTGCCAAGGCGCCAAAAACCACAGCAACCATATCCGCATCCTCATCCCTATCCGCATCCACATCCACATCCGCATCCGCATCCGCATACACATCCGCATACGCATCAAGCTGTTTTGTGGTAAGGGGATTTTGGGACATGGCGACATGCATAGTATATGCAACATGGACACGCCCCATGCCACGCGCAACAACAACAACAACAAAGCTGACGAAAAACAAGCTACAAACATGTTACAATTGAGAGTGTACGACTAGCAAATGCCCTGTAATAAGTAAACTGTGGAATAGAGTAGCTTGACAGACGGTTTAGTTATAGATAGCTGTGCTACTAAATATAATGTATTATATATTTTAATTCAAAAAATCTGATATAAGTAGAAGCTTAAATTGTGTTTTAATTACACCAAATTGTTTATAATTTCCACAACCTTGCGAATAATAAATTATATAAAACACTTACAGAACACGAAATATTAAATCACTAATCTGAAAAAAGTATATTAAGGCTCTACTTCTTATAAACAAATATTAGATATTAAAACAAACCTCCTGTAAATCGTTTGATTTTCTCCCCAGAAAGTAAAAGTTCCTAAATTTTGAGCAACAGTTCTCAGCTAAAAATATTCAAAACGAATGTATACAAATATCATTATAAAATACAAAAAAAAAAAAAATGTTAATATTTATTATATTCTAGTGTAAACGGCGTGCGTTGCTACGCTCTGCTAGCAATAAAATAAATAACTAATCATATTCTAGTTGCAAACGTTGCTTTGTCATATAAATTTTTAAAAATTAAAAATAAAGAATAAAGTTCCTTTAAATAAATCATAAATAAATAAATTTACTTTACATTTGAAAAAAAAGAAACATTTTTATAATATAGGAAAAAACAGCGTAAGAAAAATAGAAAAAAAATGTCAAATAGTATTTTTTTTTTTTTTTTTTTTTCAATGACAAAATAAATTTAATTTTCAATTGGCAGATTAATTAATTAGCCTATGCTCTCTGAGGTGTGTATATAATTAATTATAATGAATCAAGTCTTAAAATTGTGAATTTTTTATTTAATTAAAGAGCAGCCCATCGAGAGGCTTATTATTCTTTCTAGCTATCCGCTTATATTACAATCTATGCACATAAATACAGAAATAAACAAACGTATCTGATTATTCATTTTATAGTGTTTTAGCATCTTGGGAAATAAGTGAAGAGCAACGATCACAAAAAGTTAATAAAAATCGCATACAAACATAATTGACACGATTTATTGAAGCCAACGAAAATGTATTTCATTTCTATGAATTTCTACATAAATACTAGTGTATGCGCCGTGCGTTGCTACGCCCTTTTTCCAAAAAAAAAATAAAAGCAAAAATCAATATTTTTATATTCCTGTTGACCCGGCATAAATTTGCAATAATAAATTAATATAATATAACCAAATTCGTATTAATTTAAAAAATTCTGCCTAATGCGCTTGTTGTAACAGTGCTGTAAACGTTAACAGTACGATATGCGTTAACAGTGCTGTATAAGTTAACAGCACTGTACACGTTTTCCGTTTATACCTCTGTTAAGGCGCTAACATGTTTTTCGAAAAGTTTTCCCAAAATATTCTTTTCAAGAAAGCTTCTCCTGGCAATTAGGAAGAAATCGAAAAATTTCTAAATATTTTTGAATTGAATTGGCAACTGCATTTAACTCATTTTGGTAGCTGCATACTAAATTTCATTGATTTCAATTTGTTGCCCAGACAAAGCTTATTAAAGTAAATTTATATAAAAAATTTAAAACAAACTGCTCAAGGCTCTTATGGTTGTACAGGGTATTTGAGCAGTGAGTAAGCAAAACAAAACAAAATAAACAAAAAAATAGGCAACCGCAAGCACAAAAAACTTTTTAGCGCAAAACATTTCGCATGACTTTGTTGTAAGCCTTTTTAATTTATAGTTTTTTGTGTGCGAAATAAAAAAAAAAATAGCAGAAAAGATTGAAATACGAGTGTATACGCGTACTATATAAAAATGTAAGAAAACAAGTTGAAAATAAAATGCATTAAGCGTGCAGGGCGTGGCCAACACACCGCTACGCCCCCGCCTGCCAGCCAGCCAGCTTCAGACTGCAATGTCGTCAAGTGGCAGCCAATTTTAACTTGGCTAATTTGTGTGCATGAGCCGTCTAGAGTCTAGACCAAAAGGAGGGCTAAGGGGGGCCGTGCCAGCACTAGCAGCAATACTATGAGAATGAAGCTAGAAAATGCATTGGGAATCGTTAGTGCCGAGAAGTATGCAATGCATAAATTGCAGAAGCCGCTAACGGTAATTGTCGCTAACACAGGAGGTGGCACAAGAGGGGGGCAGCAGCAGAAACAGAAACAGGAGCCGAAGGCAGAGCTAAAGCCAAAGCCAACATGACGTATGCGCAATATTTACCATGCTCTAAATGAGGCTTGCCTTTAGTGTATGTGTGTGTGTGTGTGTGTGTGTTGGCGTGCTCAAGCGCCTGGAAAATGCCGCTAACGATGGCGCCTAAAAGCATGCAGCGGCAATTTAAATTTGCGCACATTTCAATTTGCAAAATGTCGAAAATGCGCTAAACAACAACGACAAAAAAAAAAGAAGTAAAAAATTAAAAATAAAAATAAAAGCAAAATCAAAATGAGGTAGGGTAAATGTAAGTATGTAAGAGCAGAGCATACAGGGTGGGGCAGGTTGCTGCAGCGCGGCGCAGCGGGTAGGAGCTGCGGGGGATATGCCAAAAAGCTAAAGAAGCGCAAGCAGCATAGAAACGACATTAAGATACACTTACAAATTTAATGTAATTTTCGAAATATGTGTAAATTTATGATATGT
>JAWNNH010000705.1:0-10929 GCA_035043045.1 Hirtodrosophila alboralis | reverse complement strand
ATGTATTGCTCATGCTGCGAAGCTTTTTCCAGCAACAGCTGTTTGTGTTAGCAAACCAAAGCTGGTTGATTTGTAACGATATTTTAAATAAATAGCAAGGAAACTCTTAGTTTTGTTAAAGTTTACTTTTATTGAAATTTTTACGATCATATCAACGGTTGGTTGTTGTTCTCATTTAAATGAAATATACGTAAGAACATTGTTGTCGCTGTTTATCATATAGCAAACTTACTGCACATTTATGTATTTATTATACCTGTGTGACTGTTTTTGTGTGTGTATGAAGATCGTTTGTGGGGGCTCGAACCTTAAGACGGTCTTCCCCCTTTGAAAGTTTTTCTTTGCACTTGACAAATGTCGTTTTATGATGATTTTTACTTGTTTTTGTTTGTCACTTACATATTACATACATATATATTTATATATATAGAAATATCTATTTAAGAGTTACATAATATGCAAAAATATCTATTGTTTAATTTACGGGAAAAAAAACGACGCCTAAAAAGATATCAGAGTTTTCATTAATCTTTTATCATATTCTGCTTTTAATATAGCTACACTTGACTTTTATGATGTACAAACATTTTGAAAGCAACTCAAACATAAATCGATACTTTCAATATTCTCTTTTTTTGTCTTTTCTTTTTTTTAACAATGAGCAACAAATGGTTATAATAAAAACATTTAAGCTACAATATTATGTATGTATAAATATGATTTTGTATGATTATGATCTTTTAAAACGTTGGCAAAAAATCAACTTGCTGTGCTGCTGCAAAAAATTTACATTAAATATTTGATTTAAATTTTCCATTTTCATATTTTGTTAATGATGTAAAATTCGCTTACAAATTAATTGTACATAAGTAAATGTGTTTATAAACAAGGCGAAGCTATATTTGATTATTTTGTATTATATGTGCTTATATGGGGAGATCTCTGATGCCACATCCATCTATATTTTTAACTGAACAAACGCAACTCGAATCGAATTGAATCGATCTCTATATAACCAAAGCAAATTGGACCAATTTTAGGCTCCTTATATCTTAGGCTGAGAGTTGCGCCTGAGAAAGATTGTTATTGTTTTATGGATCAGCCTACTAATGTTTATGCGAATTTTGATACTTGCTAAAAATAAAATTTTAATATAAATGAAAATAAGAAAATATTTGATCATCATTTTATATAATGTGTTTACTTCACTTCTTTTTTATTTTGATTTTTTTTTATCAAAAAAAATCAACAAATTTAAAAATTATAACTAAAGCAAAAGTGTTTAATTAATTTAAAAAAGTTGCTAATAAAAATGGGTGTACAATATTTTTTGTATGTTATTTTTTTCCAAAAGCTTTTTGCATAGTTTTTTTTGATTAACTAAATATTAAAATTATAAATTTTTTTTATTTTATGTTTTTGTCGTTAAGAATCTCTCTCGTATTCATAAGCAAGGAAATTGAATTGTGGAACTCAGGAAACTTTAAATTGCATTGCTGTGGCTGTGTTTTTGTTTTTGTTTTCTTTTTTTTAATTTGTTTCGTTCGTTTAAAAACTTAGACACTTGGACAATGTTTAAACTGTGACGAGTTGTTGATATTTTTTTTTTGGTTTTTTGATTTTTTTTTTAGATTTTAGTTAGGGTTTACATTGCAAGTTGTTGTTTGTATATTCTAATTATACCATTGAATATGTATAGTTTTATTTTAATTTGTTATGCCCCGATGTGAATATTAAACCATTCAAATAATGCTTAATAAATAAATAAACATTTTGTTGTTATTAGTTGTTAAATTTTCTTAAGCATTTTGCTTTCTATTTGTCCTTATCAGACTCAGCAGCAGCCACAGGCTTCTTGTTGCCAATAGGTATAGCCACTCGGATTCTACAGATAGACATAAACAATTATCAGATATTTCATAGATTTTTTTGTTTTAATATAAATCTCTACTTACTTGTCGGAAATTTCTGTAAACTTGGTGCGCATCAGATCCAAATATGAATCAATTGATTGCTTGTTATTCTCATAGACCTTGGGCAAGGTGAACAGCGACACGAAGGCTATTAAAATAAAAAATATTTTTTGTACTTTTCATTCCAAAATTGAAATACTTGCAACTCACCCAAAATGACCAAAGTCATGCCATTGAACCAGGCTCCAATATAGGTGAATACCCACAGAATGACACCAAATTTAATCGAATCAATTAGATCCTCAACCAGAAACAGACGCCTCAGTTCCGCAGTAAAGCCATTAATATGTGCTACAGCAACTCCAGTTACTTGCTGAATTTTCTCCTGCGATAGCGTCAAATCCAAATCCAGATATTCTCTAAAATAAAAGCATATTATTTAGAAATATTTTATATAATATTTAATATTGAGTTAACTCACTTGAAGGGATGACCATCGTTTGTCTTTTGTACGGCCTGTGTCACGGATTTGTAAATTCTGAAGGCAACGGTTCCAAAGAGCGCCAACAGCGACAAATAAGCAAACACACTAATCACGGAGAAGCAGGAGATGGCCAACAGTGTGACCAGACCGGCGCCAAAAACAATGCCGGATTTTTTTAAATCACGCCAATAGATGAGGGATTCCACTGTAAGAATAGATAAAAAGATTGAGAGGGGGGGTTAAAATTATTGTACATTTTACAGTTTTTTGTTCGACATACTATGTAAGTTCAACTATCGATATAGCTTCAATATGGCCTTAGGAATAATTTTTAAGTTTGTTTCATTTTATGAATAATATGTTTATATAAACACTACAGTCCCCCTTGGTCGAATATTGATGGAAGCTAACTACATGTCAATAAATAACATAATATCCATATTTTTTTTTCGAATTTTTTCAAATATTTACGTCCTCGTGTGCTATGTATGAAAAATATCACCTGCAACACGTGGATTTATTATATTTATATACTTTGTATAGAAATATTACCAAACAAACATCTATTTTTAAGCAATTTCTGCCTATCGACAATCATAATAATCGATAGTTTTCTAGTACTAGAAACAATAAGCAGAAAGAATATAAGCAGTTCATTAATATAATAATAGATAATTTATGGGATAATTTTTATATTCAATGCTTAATTCAAAAATCTCTTTCTTTATATTTTTTCGACTTCATCTTGATTTTTATTAGTTTTGTTGCTCAAGTATTTCACAGCAAACAGTTGACTGAAAATACCAAAATATACAAAAGCACACACACAAACAAAGATCATTAGACAGCTGTCTATATATATATAAATATATAAAAATATATAAATATATAAATGTATAAATGTAGCTTTTGCTTTTAGCAATTATGCAACCTTTTAGATACAAAGATGCGAGCATGAATGTTTGCTTGCAGTTTTTGTGTAGCATAAATTCTGTTTGCAAAATGTCAGGTAATAATTATTGGAAGCACTATTAGCAGTACGAGATATATTTACATACTATATATTCTACAATATATATATATATATATATATATATATATATATATATATGATCTGCTTTTTTTCACCTTTCTCCCCCACACACACTCACAGATTTTGCTCGACATTTTTGTTGCTCGTGAATTCGTGGATCGCGCGTCGTGCGGTCGGTCGTTGGACGGTCGTTGCCAAGTTTTATACTAGACAAATATTATTTGGGAATCGACTCAAAAAAACATTTTTCCGGACCTCAGCCGGAAAACTGAACACACAGAGAGAGAGAGAGACAGAGAAAAGTGAACAAATGCAAAGAGAGAGGAACGAATAGAAATTGAAACGCTTAAGCAACAATCAATTAGAAAATGAATCTAACAGATACACGCACAAGAAACTGAACAAATTTGATAAACTAGATACAAATTACTGTCGATAAGCAGTCAATGCACTCTGCAATTCATCTTTTAGAAAACGGGGGAAAAAATAGTTCAAGAGTTTCTTTTGTTTTCATTCCTTGACCTATAAATAGCTAAACTCTTGATGAACTCATTATACAATAAACACAAATATTTTTTTACAGTTCATTGAAATGCAATTAATTTACAACATTTTATGTTTTTCTTTCTTCGATTTTCTAATTTTAAATCAAAAAATTTTTAATGTTTCGAAGTAAAAAAAAAAACTCAATTTTGATTATTTTATTAGTTATGCGGTGTATATTAGTAAGAGCAGAGATGAAAGTAGAACTATGTGACTTTAATTTGTTAAAAAGTTAAGAATCAAATTTAATCAAAGAGTAGAATGGGATAATAAATGTAAATTCCCAAATTTATGTGTAAATATTAATTACTTCGAATCAAATGATATTGATAAAAAAAAACTTTCCATAGCTGGGCTAGCTAAGTGTGCCCGTTTTAAAATTCCAATAAAATTATCAAATTGAAGTGTAATTTTTTAAAACCGGCTGAAAATGTACGCGGAAAATAATTTAATGAAATTGGTAATATAATTTAATTTAATTATCATCTAAATAATAATAAATATTTGTCTACTTTAGTTTTATCATCAACAATTTAATCGTTATTTGTTACATATTTTTCTTAAATCTAATTTATATTCAACAATTTCTTATACGATATCCAAATCGACCATTAATATTTAACTAATGTGAATATAAATGATTAAGTGTCTACAAGTTTCTATATGGTATCTTATACGATCCCAGTTGGATGTTGATTCGTTATTTCTACAAATGCAGGTAATTCGCAATGCTAAGTATTTAAATTTTCAAATTTTCCAACAACTTTGAACCTATAGAACACGACAAGATCTTAGAAAAGGAAAAATGTGAAACGTGGATATAACAAACAGCTAAGCAAATAGTATTAACCGCAAAGCTTAAATTTGTTTAAAACAATAAACTAAAAACGTTGTCTAAACAAGTTTTGGGGGTGGGCACAAAAGCCCCGAGTTAGTTGCCAAGCGGCGGCGTTTGTGTTGAGGTTATGTAAATCGACAGCAAATTAGAAAGGAGACAAATATGAAGAGGGCTACAAATTAAAACTGGGTTAAGACGCAAGCATTCGACGGTATTGGGTATTGGTATTGTAGTATATAACATACACAAGTGAAGAAGAGGAAAGACATATGTAAGTAGTATAGTATGCGATACAATATGTCTTCTCTGAATTATAAAGAAAGCGATGCGAGAGAAAGTTTCTTCTTGCGGGCTTGCCTTCTTTATCAATTGAAAAAGCTACAATTAAGTGTGTTATAATGAAAGCATGTAGGTTGTTGATAAATGCATTCAGACATTGGGTTAAAAAATTGGGCGGAGAACGGAGAATAAGCCTTGGGATTGTGGGGGAAATGAAAACTTGCCACTGGGCAGCTTCCAACTGGTTTATGGCAAAACAAGTTTCTGCTGAAAGTGAAGTGGAGTTTTCTGTGTTGAAAAAAGTAAAAGAAGTGATTCACAAATTGTCTAGATAAGAGTTATGTGTGTAGTACAATATTGTCTGCGCACTAGAGATGTGCATGATATATGACAAAGAGAATCGTGATATCAAAAGAAATTCGTAATGATCTTATTTTATTATTTTTCTATGTTAAAGGATAAGGATTTTTGACCTGTACTTTTGTGCTTTTGCTCTCTCGCTCTCTTCACTTTGTTCCAACAGCATTTTTCTTAATTTTACCAAATGTTTGTGCGTTTGACATGTCGAAAAATTGTATACATATTTATTACTACATATAATTATTATGTGCAAAATATATCGCATAGGACTTAAAAATAAAGAAATTGTTAATACAAATCGATAATAATTTAGCGGCTAAGTAAACGGTATTTTTCTATCAATTATTGTTATTTACGCGCTAATGTCAATGAATAATGAAGCAACTGCTAATGTAGCTTTTCTTCTGCATTTACTTTATACAATACAGCAACGAGAAGGAAAAGGAACTGACAAAATGAAAAGCTTTCTTGAAAAGCTCGTGTTTGATCTTCAATGTGTTGTCACTTATTACGTGCACATCTCAAATCTTAAATGTGTCTGTGTGTGTGTTTAGCTGGCAGTGCACGGCATTGATAACCTTGAATTAGAAAATATACACACAGACACATGCATAGACAAACATTGATAGCCTGCAATTTTGCACATGCAGGTTTAAAATTTATGGAATATGCTTGCGTTGCTTAATTTGTTTTTTATTTCATGATATTTGTTGCCAAGCTTTAATGAAAGTTCATTGGCTTTCGACATTTCAACGTGGCAATCAACATTTACAAAAAAAAAGCGATCGCTCAAAGAGAGCTCAAAGCAAATTATGCAAAAACTTTTGTTGTTGTTGTTCGCTTTTTGGGCAAACGAGAGACATGCAGCGATTAAGCATTGGCCACGTTGACGTCGCTGCTGACGTTGGCAAACGAAGACATGAAGCGCGCAGCTAGCATAGATAACGCTAAACGGTAAATCAAAGCGGACAGTTGATAAGCTCTTCAGTTCGTCTGCTGTTGTTGTTGTCATTTACCTGGGCCACGTTCCGGCAACGTTTGAAAGTTGCCATTGGAGTTGTTGCGTGAGTAACGTTTGCTGCCACCGGCCATTATGAGTTCAAGTACTTTATATTAAAGTTTAGTTTGTTTTTGTTTCTTTAAAGCGAGCTTGGCGCCAAAATGTATGCAAAAATTGTATTGGCGTGTTTAGCACTAATTAAACTTGGCTAACATACACACAAGCACGCACACAATCACAGCTATAAAAATTGACACGAAACTCTTTGAGGGCGACTCTGCGGACCGCCGTCTGCTCTGAACGCAGTAAAAGAACTGGAAGAAGTTCAAACACAAAACATACCAATAAGCCGCTGTCGCTGCCGCTGCTGCTGACGCTGCTGCTACTGCTGTTTCCCATTGGAGCTATATAGGTGCGAAAGAGAGAGCGAGCGTCAGCAAGCACGCGAGGGGGAGTATGTGCATGTCAAACAAGTTTTCTGGAATGGAGCAAGTTTTTAAACTGAGAGACAGACAGCAAGAGAGCAAGTACAAGAGAGAGAGAGAGAGAGAGAGAGAGAGGGAGAGACCGCGATCTCAGCTCATGAAAGTAAAAAGATAACGCGCAATTGCAACAACAAACGTTGAATACGTAGGCGCATTGAAAGCGCACGGCATCATACTATAAAGAATGTTAAGCAACGTGTCAAGCACACGACGATGACTCGGAAAATCCAACGAACACTATACGAAGCTTTGCGTTACGTACATTTTTGACGTTGTGGGCGCGGTTGCGGTTGGTGTTCGAAGCGCAATTGTGATTCATTATTAAGCTCTTATAAGTAGCATGCTCGCATGTGTGTGTGTGCACTTGAAGCGTGACGAACATTGGCCAAACTTGCGAGGTGTTGGAGTGTATCTGCGTGTGTATAAGTGTCTGTGTGCTTGCAACTGTATGCTAAATCAATAAAAACGGCGGCTCAAGTGAACGCCCTGCACTTAATTTAATAGAATAAACGTAACAGTTGACAATGGACAATGCACTGCTTGCACAGTTTGACAGCAATTGTATTTATACTATATCATTTCACGATAACAGCTTATCAAAGCAGCAGAGCTGCCAGACATTTGAAAATATACCGTTAAGGTGTAATGTGACATTTTGTCGTTATGTATTAAAAAAAAAACTGCGTATTTAATGAACACTGCGTCGCAAATTCAAAATAATGTACGTTTTATTTTACGTAAAGCTTTCAATATTATTGTAAATTGTAATAATGACATCATAGTCTGGTCTGTATACAACCCTCTTTCTCCCAAGTAACCCTCCAGATTTATGTATTTTTGCGTTTCTTTTTTATTTTGGCGTCGACGTCGTGTGAGTAATAAGCGCTGCTTCAAATGATATCACGATGTCCAAAATCGAATAGCACGACAAAGAGAATAAAGAGAGGGATAAAGGGGAAACAGAAACAACACACTCGCGCCTCGCTGACATAATTCTCAATCAAGTTTTTCGTGGCAAGAACTGACCTCATAATAAACAAAACAAATAAAATAAAATCTAAATTGCACCTGACATTGTCAAGAAGTCTAAGAAATTGCATAAGCAGACAAAGACAAGAGAAATGCAATAATAAAAACGATAATAATCATAATTATTATTATAATTAATTATAAATAAATTAAATGCAAAAGTCACAGCAAACAACAGACAGCAGTGAAAAGCAATCAAATTGGGAAGCTACACACACACACACACACACACACACGCACACAATAAAGGCAATGAAAATTAAACATAAAAAAGATGTCGACCATGCAATACCCTGTGGGCTTTTCTAAGCTTTTGTTAGGCTGAGTCACAATTTATTTAGAATGTACAGAGATAAAAATAAAACAGTAAACAATAAGAAATATATTCATAAAATATTATTTAAAACATTAAAAAATTATGAAAGTACCAATTTTTATATTTAAAAACTAGGAATTTCACTATTCCTAGAGAATGCATTTAATTTATCCATCAATTTATCTATTAAATAAAAACAAATTTTCTTTATAATTTAATTTAATCCATTTAATAACACACAACTGTCAGTAAAAAGGTCCGAATAAATTATATTTACTGTTAACACACTGTCCCAAACAAATTCCAATATACTACTCTTCTTCAGCTAATATAATAATAGTTTTTATGGCACAGCTAATAAATAAATACATTTTAAAGAACTGATTATAAGTCTAAAACGGAAACCAATAAAATCGAAATCTTTGCTAAGTTAATCAGATTGAAGACAGAAGTTCAAAAAGAAAAATATCGTTATATGGTTAAACGAAAGATAAGATTAATATATTTTTCAAAACCACCAAGTGATATGGTAGTACACACAGCCAACCAATGAATTAACATATCTTCAAAGTGTCTAAACGTTTTAATTGCCAACAACAACATTGAAAATCAAATGTTTATAAATAAAACATAGCTGCAATTGGAAACAACGTGTGTGTATAAAATAAGAGAGAAAAATTTTCTTTTCGATTGTATAAAATTTAAAATACCCTCGTTGAAATGATTCTTATACAAAAACTGAATTTATATATTTCATATATTTCAGTACTATTTCGACCGGTTGGACATAATTGAAGCAAATTGAAACATTTAGAAAAATTTTAAAAAAGATTTTAGTATACATAGAAACAAACATATTAGCAGAAACAAATGCTAAGCGTCAAGATCATTTATGCTATATGTTCATAAAAACGACCTTCACAACAAATGTATAATACCCTCTGCAATCAATTTTCAAAGGTATAAAGGGTATAAAAGAAGCGTTAAATGTCTGCCAAGCACTATAACTTCTAGGCAGATCGAGAGACCGAGCTAAAGACTCAAATTTAAGGGTCTTAACGCCAGAGTAAATATTTGCCAATTGTTTAATCTTCTATATATATACTAAGTTGAACTTAACTCAAAGAAAAACATTAATTTGAATTTTAGAATTATAAATATAATACGAAAATAAATGAAGTATATTAGTTCGGTAGATCGAAAGAAAAGCGTAAATTCACGAACGTGCGTGTAAACTCCTTCTCTATAGTAAATCGGGATCGACAAAGAAAAACTTGAATGCTTGAAAAAATACTTACAAGATTCTCGATTGATGGGTAGCTCTATGATTTCGTTGAGCGTTTTCAGGACAGTTTGTAGCGTTTCTAAAGCGGCGGCCATTTCTTATATGTGTATTGGGAATTATATATATATATATATTTAGGTATAAAGATGTAATATATATTGTCTATATATTAGCACTAAACACAACTGCAACGAAATGAAACGAATCGGAATTAGGAAGTTAAAACACGCGACGAACTGTGCCCCGGCATTAAGATTTACCGTTAACTGAAACGAGGCAATCGACCGACCGACCGACCGATCAGCGAACCCAGCGCCAAAAAATAACTAAATAGAATAAAAGAGAATAGAAAGAATAGAATAGAACGGAACGGAACCTAGAGCTATAGGCAGGCAACAGACCCCAGACAACAACAACAAAGCCTCACACTTCGGGTCTTAATGACTTGCCGAAAATAAAATGAATAAAAGAATCGGAGGAATCGAGTGTGGATCGTACTCGCCAACTGATATGAAAATAGCATCGGCTAACTGCAAGATAGATAAGTGCCACAATACACTTAGAGAAATAGTTGAGGAACTAAAGTGTTATAAAGTGTATATCTTTAATGGTTAAATAATATATGTAAATTCAGTTTAAGAATATTAAAAAATATTCAATATATCTATACCAAATTATCTATTCATTTTATATTTTTATTTATCATATTTTATGTTCACTCTTTATGCGGCTATTTTCTCCAAGTGTAACTAGTGACAAATTCACCAAATATGCATGATAGATGAGTGCAACGGCACACTCAAAATATTCAAAGAATTTATAATATATTCCTTTTATTTTTACTATATGACAACAGTTTGTCATTTTCAAATCGTAATTTGTAGTTTCTTCAACATTTTGTCATTTCAAAAGCACTTCACATCACAAAACAACTTTTCTCTGAGTGTAAACTTTTTTGACGAATGCGACAAGTACGAAAATTGTTTTTAAACAACAAAAAATATTATAGAAATATGGCCTAACAACTGGCATATAATATGGTAAGTTATATAATTATATAATTAATAGTGCAGTTAGACGACGAGAGCGAGATAAGGGGATACAACTATTTAACCCCAAAACCGAACCAGGGCCAAGTTGGAAAACTTCCGCAATGCCAAAAGTGCCAAAGAATCGAAAGTATTTATGTATCTGTCTGTTGTTGTATCTCTGTTTTATTGCAGAGGTCAGGCAAAGGGTTCAACAGCTGACGGACGATCTGCAGTCTGCAGTCTGCAGATACTATGTATCTATCTATCTGATGTTTCTTTGTTGTGTATCTTACAGATGCGCTGTGGAAAAACACGAACTTCTTCAATGCGAAA
>JAWNNH010000704.1:0-16880 GCA_035043045.1 Hirtodrosophila alboralis | reverse complement strand
ATATAATGCATGAACCTAGGTTCATGCATGAAACACTCTGAAAAAAAAATTTTTTTTTTTCAATTAGATTTTATAGAAAATCAATCTAGAGGCTAAAACAATTCCAAAATGATACGTTTCATGAATATCGGTTCAGTTTTGGCAAAATTATGGCAATTTTAAGATAATGAAATTTTCTCGATATAATGCATGAACCTAGGTTCATGCATGAAACACTCTGAAAAAAAAATTTTTTTTTTCAATTAGATTTTATAGAAAATCAATCTAGAGGCTAAAACAATTCCAAAATGATACGTTTCATGAATATCGGTTCAGTTTTGGCAAAATTATGGCAATTTTAAGATAATGAAATTTTCTCGATATAATGCATGAACCTAGGTTCATGCATGAAACACTCTGAAAAAAAAATTTTTTTTTTCAATTAGATTTTATAGAAAATCAATCTAGAGGCTAAAACAATTCCAAAATGATACGTTTCATGAATATCGGTTCAGTTTTGGCAAAATTATGGCAATTTTAAGATAATGAAATTTTCTCGATATAATGCATGAACCTAGGTTCATGCATGAAACACTCTGAAAAAAAAATTTTTTTTTTCAATTAGATTTTATAGAAAATCAATCTAGAGGCTAAAACAATTCCAAAATGATACGTTTCATGAATATCGGTTCAGTTTTGGCAAAATTATGGCAATTTTAAGATAATGAAATTTTCTCGATATAATGCATGAACCTAGGTTCATGCATGAAACACTCTGAAAAAAAAATTTTTTTTTTCAATTAGATTTTATAGAAAATCAATCTAGAGGCTAAAACAATTCCAAAATGATACGTTTCATGAATATCGGTTCAGTTTTGGCCAAATTATGGCAATTTTAAGATAATGAAATTTTCTCGATATAATGCATGAACCTAGGTTCATGCATGAAACACTCTGAAAAAAAAATTTTTTTTTTCAATTAGATTTTATAGAAAATCAATCTAGAGGCTAAAACAATTTCAAAATGATACGTTTCATGAATATCGGTTCAGTTTTGGCAGAAATTATGGCAATTTTAAGATAATGAAATTTTCTCGATATAATGCATGAACCTAGGTTCATGCATGAAACACTTTGAAAAAAAAATTTTTTTTTTCAATTAGATTTAATAGAAAATCAATCTAGAGGCTAAAACAATTCCAAAAAGATACGTTTCATGAATATGGGTTCAGTTTTGGCAAAATTATGGCAATTTTAAGATAATGAAATTTTCTCGATATAATGCATGAACCTAGGTTCATGCATGAAACATTCTGAAAAAAAAATTTTTTTTTTTAATTAGATTTTATAGAAAATCAATCTAGAGGCTAAAACAATTCCAAAATGATACGTTTCATGAATATCGGTTCAGTTTTGGCAAAATTATGGCAATTTTAAGATAATGAAATTTTCTCGATATAATGCATGAACCTAGGTTCATGCATGAAACACTTTGAAAAAAAAATTTTTTTTTTCAATTAGATTTAATAGAAAATCAATCTAGAGGCTAAAACAATTCCAAAAAGATACGTTTCATGAATATCGGTTCAGTTTTGGCAAAATTATGGCAATTTTAAGATAATGAAATTTTCTCGATATAATGCATGAACCTAGGTTCATGCATGAAACACTCTGAAAAAAAAATTTTTTTTTTCAATTAGATTTTATAGAAAATCAATCTAGAGGCTAAAACAATTCCAAAATGATACGTTTCATGAATATCGGTTCAGTTTTGGCAAAATTATGGCAATTTTAAGATAATGAAATTTTCTCGATATAATGCATGAACCTAGGTTCATGCATGAAACACTCTGAAAAAAAAATTTTTTTTTTCAATTAGATTTTATAGAAAATCAATCTAGAGGCTAAAACAATTCCAAAATGATACGTTTCATGAATATCGGTTCAGTTTTGGCAAAATTATGGCAATTTTAAGATAATGAAATTTTCTCGATATAATGCATGAGTTTTTTCTATCTGATCATAATTAAGCCAATTTTAAATGTTTTATTTAAAAATAGAAAAATATATAAAAATAAATTTATTTAAAAAGACTTAAAATTAAATTAAATAAATTACTTCAGAAGCACTTGAAGATCATAATGTCTTAATAGGTAACCCTCGCACAAAATCCACTTTTCGGCAACTGGCAAGATATGTGCTCCTCCTTCAGTTCCCGTCATTTTGTCGTAAATTGAAATATGCTCTTCTTCTGATTCTGCAGCAAAACAAGAAGGTGTGCAGCTAAAGCCAAAGGTAAAAGGTAAAGGAAGAAGATTTTGACAAGGGTTAGGACTGCGACTGCCTTGTCTTGTCTTGGCTGACTTGGATGGCAAGGCAAAATGACTTTATTTGCAATATGGAAATATTTTTCATTATGCTTGCTGCCTTGGCCTGGACCGTTGCCTGTTCCTTGGCCTGTTCCTTCATGTCAATCGGTGTCACTCAGTTGCCAAGCTCTGCTCTATCAGCTTCACTCGCATCTAGCCATGTCTTGCGGTATATTTTCAGCTTGTCTTGACATATTTTATGGCAATATTTTTGATATGCCATGTTAGACACAACATATGTGTGTGAGTACGTGTGTGTGTGTGTGTGTGTGTGTATGAATCACCCACTTACATAGCAATTTCGCAAGCCAGAGTAAAACGATGGAAATTTCAAGCAAACAAATCATATTTTAAATGGAAATAACATACGTTCTTTAAAGCATTTGTAGGGCCACGCAATTCTTGACTGAAAATATTATTATAAATGATAATCTAAGATGAAACATTTAAAAGTGTTATTTATTTATAAGTTATTTGACATACACTCCTTGACAACCGATTAGCACACCCAATTATTCTTGTCTTTGTAGCATAATATCTGCAAATCGTATAAAACTTTTAAGTTGAATTTTTTATCAATAAAAGTTTTGTTTTAATTATGCACAGGGCAAAAATGATAGTAAGTGTTTAAACTTTGTTAATATCATTTTAACAGAATTTTAAAAAATTTAATTTATAGCAGAATTCACATTAATGTAAATATTTTCCTGTAAATTGTCGTACTTGGCTTATGAAAACTAAATTTTATTTAATTTCATTCATTTTCAATGAAATTAAGTAATAAATATATACATTTACATTTAAACAAAACGTATCAAATGTTGCTTGATTTCTTGCAGCAACCAAAAAATGCTGCACGCAAAATTTATACCAAGATAATTTTATGTTTACACTACGATAATAATTTTTTTTACTTTAAAAAGAAAATTTAAAATTTGTTAAGAAAATTTTGCTATTTTTTTTTATTTTCTTTATATTTAATTATAATATTATTTGTTAATTGTATTTTATTTTTTTTCATATTTACTGACCTATCCTATTTTAGTATGTTAAAGCTTAATAAAAATAATAACATTTTTTGTGACTTTTACTCTTAGATTCCTTATCGTAGAACTTGTATATATATTTACGCAATACAAAGCATAAAAGAATCTCTGGCCATATGGCACATACACCGACCTTATGAATACTTGACTTTGCAATGTTTGCCATGGGATATTAATCAGAGCAAAATGTGATCAGCAGCTTCTCTATATATATAGAGTATGTAGGCAGGGTAATAGGCATTGAAGTAGCATGTGTGTCAAGTGGCAAATAAAAAGAGAGAGCATCAATTTCAAGTATTTGTGCAAACAATTCGCCAGCTGTGCACATGGTACCGGCTGAATGTGCATTTGTCCGCTGAGAATTGATTAAAAATGAAAATAAAAATTATTGTATTTTTATGCTTAAATAATAATTTTAATTTTTGAAATTCACTTATTACTTGGCAACATAACTTGCTGATATGGAAATCGAGATAAATCAAAAATATTACTAATTATAATTTGCTTCTTGTGAAGTACTTAAGATTGCAGATTTCTATTAAACTTCTTGGAAATAATTAAATTGCTAAAAATGCTAAAAAAAAAATTCCATTTAGTTAAGCTAAGAAATGCGGGGCAAGCAAACGTTTGTGAGTCCGGGCAAGAGGTTGCCGGATCCACCTTTTTTTTATGGCCGTACTTTTTATGCCAATTGCCAGGCACGAACAACAATTACGCGCATTATCCTTTCGACTTCAGTCGAAGATTTAAACGCAGACGGAGATATAAACGAAGCTGCAACTGGAGCCAGAGTCCGAGTGATAACACGGCATTTGCTTAAACAAGCATAAATGCAAACGCAGGGATGACTTAAAAGAAAACCGTAGCAGGCAAGTTCTTGGCCATTTTAATTTGGCTAAGTATAGCGCCAGTGACAGTGATATAGGGAGTAGGGTATGAGTGGTAGAGTAGTAAGAAATGCGGATATGAATACCTATACTAGGCAGTCCGGCAGTCACAAAAACAAAACAACAACAAAATAAAAGAAGATAAAATAATTTGCAAATTTTCAAATGACGCAGTTTAAATATACTTTACTTAGTTTTTCTATTTATTTCTTCTTTTTTTTCTTATATGAAAATGTAACTATCATTATTATAATAAATACTTTTATATATTTTTGAATAAATTTATACATTTTATATTTCTAAAACTAAGCTTACAATTGCAAGGCTTTAATTTTTGTATTAACACAAAAAAACGAAATTCGCCATCGATTGTTACTATAAAAACTAAGAACTAGAATAACTATTTTTTGACTTAATTATAATATAAATATAAGATTATTATGGAAAACATTTCTCGATCTATTGCTATGTATTATTTAAGGAAACTGTACCAAGTTTAAGACTGAAAGAAACTTTTAAATATAAATTACATCAAATCATACAAAACATAATTCCTGTTGCAGTGTATACATTATTCTTCATTTGACTAGACTATCAACCCTTTTAGTAAGGGTATTCAAATTAAAAAAAAAAAAAAACGCTAATTTAATTTCAACTTTGCTGCCGTCTAGGCTCTCTCTCTCCACCCCCAAGCCTTCTTTTGGCCTTGTGTCTGTTTTGGCTGATTCTCTTTTGTGTTTGATTTCGTTGTCAGCGTCTTTTGGCGCTTTATGCTTGTGGCACACTTTTCGCAACGCATTAGCCAGCCAGCCCACCACCCCCCTTCTAAAAAAGCTAAGAAAGAGAATGAGAAAAAAAACAACGAAAGAGTAAAAGTAAAATATTTGCCCGGCCATTGCAAGTGAGCAGCGCTGATTGCGGCACTAAAATGAAACGAGTTCCTGTGCGACGATAAGATTTCCAGCAGAGTCCTTACACCCACCCTAGCACAATCCTTACGACATCCCGGTACGCGCTCCTTTCCCAACCAAAGTCCGCTCTGCGATTTAATCACACTGAAGTTTGCCCATTTGCCGCTGGTCGTTTTATATATCTTCCTTTTTTTTTTACATGTATACCCGCACCATACAAAGATTAGAGAGTATATATGTGAAAACAATTAAAATTCATTCATAAACAGATTAACTACTGTCATTTAATCAGTGAATTAATCTGTTGTGCAAGCAGTTTATCGATAAAAAGTCTTTTTATAATTACAATTAATAATAATGTTTTTTTAATGTAGTCTTCAAATCTGTCAAAAATACATTAGTACTTTTAAAAATATCATCTTATTAACCCAACTACCTAAAAATTAATATATTACTTGAGCAATAGATTAATTTGCAAGCAAAAAATATTAAATCATTTGACTACTTGAAAGTTCTTGCTTAAAGTTTAATAAATCTAATAAACATAAATTTTAAGGCAATCCAAAACTAAATAAGAAAACTAATAATATTTTAAATCACTTAAGCAATGGATTAATCTGTCAAATATTATTAAATTTAAGACAGACAGGAGTTAGAGCTCGAGCTGACTAAAGACAAATTATTGCAATTATTTCAAGCTCTCGGTGCGGGTATATCAAAGTCGTATATACCAAAAATACTTATGTCGGATTCTTACTCGAGTTAAGTCTATCTTATGACCAAACTTTGTGAGTGGCTTTAAGGCAGTTGGCACCTATGCCCTCAGTTGCTTAACTTAGCCAGGGCCTGACAATCGACAGCAATTTGCCACAGTACCCAACCACCACCCTTCCTCTCTCCACAATACACCATCATTGACCAAATTCGTATTCACAAAGCATCCGATAAGCATAAAGGTTGTCGTCAAGTGAGTCTCATGCCGCCGGCACACACCTTATATAGAAGTTGCGAATGAAGGCAGAAGGAACTGGAACTGTAGCTGGAGCTGCAGCTGGGACAGCAGGCGTGGAAGGAGCTTAAGGAGCTGGGGAAGCAACAAATTGTCGCCAGCTGCCAACGACAATAAAACGTTTTACAATGTAACTAAGGCGACGACATGCCAGAACAGAAATCTCTGATGAGGGAGTCTTCCACAGCGCTTCCAGCTAGCAGTCTCTTCTTAGATTTCAACATAGGATTGGGGCTTCGAATTGAACGCCGCTCACATGTGGCAATAATGTGCGAATTGGCTACGTCAAGTGCAACAAAGTTAATAAGAATTTCATTTTTTTGCCACAAGAACAGATTCCAATGAATTAAACAATGTAAGAAATCGCAGGCAATTAAAAAACTTCGCAAACTATTAAAATAAATTATAAAATTATTTCCGAATTGCGAAATGCGAAATGCTTATCAGTTTGCTATATTTATACGGAGTGTTCAGTGTATACAAGAAAAAGAACAAAACAAAAAAAAAAAGAGCGTGATAAGCCCATATTCCGGTATAAATAAGTCCAGTAGATTCAGCATTTTGGTCAGTTCTGTTTTGTGCCTTGACTTGCAATGAATATAATAAGTGCCTTGAGTCTAGCCCTGAGCCTGGCATTATTCATTCAGCTCTCTGTAGCCGAAAATAAAGGTTAATACTTAGAAAATTTTGAATAAACCTTAAAAAAATATAATACAATAAAAAAATATGTTTCAGAGGATACCAGTTGCACGAGGCTCGATGGCAAGCCTGGACATTGTAAGCATTTTCTACAGTGTCCATACATTCGCAATATGTACAAAAGAATCTCAAGAAATAAGCCAATAACATCCGACGAAGATACCTATCTCAAAAAGTCTCATTGCCCCATTCATGTAGATGTAAGTATATAGAATATTTTTATAATATTTATTGCTAAAGTCTTGTATTCTGAAGGATCATGTATGCTGTGAGGACGAGGTGATGTCGGAGGGCGTGCAAATATTGAAGAATCAAAAGGATAATCAATGTGGTGTATTAGGTGATGTACCGTTTATGGTCGGAGGAAATGAAATTACCCTTATGTCAAGGCCCTGGATGGCCCTTCTTAAGTTTAGATCAAAGTCAAACGAAGAAAAATTCCTATGTGGTGGCAGCATTATTACCAGTCGTAAGTAACAGCCGATCTGAATATTTTTATTGATATCTAATGCAATCTTATTCACAGGTTTTATATTAACAGCAGCTCATTGCTTTAAAGATAAGGATTGGTCGTTGTAAGTTAAATCTACACTAATAAAATGGTCAAAGATATTCTGATATTATATTAAATATTTTCATTTACATAGAATATCTGTGCGTTTGGGCGAACATCAAATATCCTCTCCATCTGACTGCAGAATGATCTCTGGAAAACATACATGTGCGCCGCCAGTTGAAGATTTTGAAATCGATCGCATCTTCATTCATGAAGAGTACCAACAAAAGTGGTACAATGATATTGCTCTTATAAGGGTTTCAAGAGATGTTGAATTTAGTAGTAAGTTTAATATAATATCTTAATTTAATTCATATCTTAATAACTTTACTTTTTGCAGAAAGCATTCGGCCCATTTGTTTGCCCATTACTAGATCACTTAAAGATAAACCAGAATACGTTGAAAAATACCGTGTAACTGGATGGGGAAAAACTGAAAATGCAACCTTTTCCGATGTTCCTTTAGAGTCATTTATTACCCCGAAGAAACGTTCGGAATGTCATAGAGCCTTTGCAGTTGATATAAAACAAAGTCAAATCTGTGCTGGAGACCGAGGACATGATTCATGCAATGGCGACTCTGGAGGTCCACTGTTTTATACAGCCCCAGTCTTGGGACAGTCACGTTTTGTTCAGTTTGGAATAGTCAGCTTTGGATCACAATTTTGCGGTGATATACATCCGGCTGTCTACACAAACGTTGGTAGCTTTATACCCTGGATAGCCGATAAAATAGTTGCCAAGTGAATTGTGTAATAATTTTAAATTGCAAAAACAGAAAAATTAAAAAAAAATCTTAATCAACAAATAGCATCAGTGCTTAGTTTCATAAACATACTTCAAAAATTGAGATACTTTGGTAAGGTATTGCAGATAATGTATGGAAAATGAAGAGGTCAGAGATACAACCTTAGATGCGCTTGAAATTTTCCTAAATAATGCAGATAGTCATTTTTAAACCAGATCGCCCAATCAGCAGCAGCAGCCGATAAGCCCAAAAAAAAAGTGCCTATTATTCATACACTGCAAGTGCTATGCGTCGTATTTCTGGGCATGTGACGTCACGAGTCTGCGACGCCATATTACGGAACATAATGGTCATGCGCGTGACGTAACCTAGTCTTTCTTAATCGTGACGTAAGCTAGTGTAATCGTGTACAAACGGACAATCAAAGAAAAATTTATTATATTATAAAAGAGTCGCCGTGCCCCAAAATTGAGAGACAATTTTCTATATTATATGGGATCATATTTCTGCAACAGATTCCCCAATCAGCAGCAGCAGCCGATTAAATAAAAGAAGTGCCAGTTTGCCATATATTTTGAGCCTTGTGCGTCTTATTTTTGAGCATGTGACGTATATGCGCATTGAGAGCCGAAAAGTTGCAGCGGTCTTGTCGTTACCTATGAGTCTTTATATCGTGGTTGTAACCACTACTACTTCTACTACTCGCTACTTCGGCTCGTATCTGACCGAATGTGTTCGGCCCGTACGGGCAAGGGCTGACTGTCTCTGCTTCATAGCGTGGCGGCGACCTACAACAAATACACTTAATCGCACGCACGATAGAGAGAGGCACCTGGCAAGAGCAATGAGGCGAGAGTAACGCGGCGAGAGCAACACGGCGAGAGCAACGATGCGAGAGCAACGAGGCGAGAACAACGGTGAGAGCAACGCGGCGAGAGCATCACGGCGCGATGCGAAAACTAATCGGAGAACATGGCAAATCGAAGTGTGAAATTAAAGTTTAATTATTTAACACGCTGAGTGCTGAGTGCAAGAAAAAGAAGAAGTAGACAAGACATAATTATACCCTATATACATATGAATGTATTTATATTATTATGTTTTATATTCTTGTTTAATACCATCAACCCATACGATCTTGTCAAAAAAAAAAAAATCAATTCATTTTTAAGACAAAACCTTAATCCTTTGACACTCACAATTCTATGTGTATGTATGTGCGTAAAAGTATATATGATTTATAGTGGATTTATAGGGTATACCGTAATCAAGCATAATCTAACAGAAGTTGATTGCCTGTGACAATTAATTAAAAATCGTATTTAATAATCTAATTTGTTTGTTTTTCGATTGCGGATTATCTTATATGAGAAGAATTTTTATGTTGCCACGCCCAGTCGCTCAGAAGCAAAATAAAAATATATTTAGAATTCTGCAAAAAGTTATTCATATGTATACTATATGAAAAACAGGAAAGAAACGACTATCTTCGGCACGCCGAAGCTATATACCCTTGCAATGGTCTCCTAAGAAAATTTAGAGCACTTTTTGACCGATTGTTCCTATAGGAGCTATAAAATATAGTAGTACGATTGGTCAGATTGTACAAATCGTAATCCTACATCGACATGCCAAATTTGGTTCTGACATCTTGAATAACAGAAAAGTTATTCATACAAACACTTTTCATGAAAATTAAGTGTCTTCGATAGTTCCTACGGCAGCTATATGATATAGTGATCCGATAGGGCTGATTTTTATATACAAACTACATACATTATCAAGCTTCATCTGATCCGAGTTTCATCAATATAGGTCAAAGATAAAGCCAAAAACTTTGCATAAAAACAGACAGACAGACGGATATGGCTATATCGACTCAGCTCGTCGTCCTGACCAAGAATATATATACTTTATGGGGTCGAAGATGTCTTCTTCTATGCATTACACAAAATTATAATACCCTTTTGCAAGTGTATAATAATAACTGCACCTAGTATATTTATCATTAATAAATCAAAGTTATTTATGTAAATGTTTAAAACATTTAAATCTAACAGTTGACTAAAGTCTTTATTATAATATGCATTTTAATTAAGAATATACAATTAACAAGCAATGAACGATTATTCAAGCAAAGACTGCATCAATGCGATTTAATCCCCATCCTTACTTTCGATTTCTGGCCTTGAAAACGGAAGATCATTGAACTCAGCTAAAGTCAACAGGCTCTTGATGCTAAAAATAGACGTAGATGAAATATTTCAGCCCCATCTCGAACAGAACAGCGGCTGTTTAGTTCCGCTGCGATTCCCTATCTGGCACTTCCTATTGAGCTATAAATAAAACTGATCCAATTCAGCCCTATCCAGAACAGCTGGCGTATATTATGTATATTTAGAAATTGACTAGACTACCCCAAAAAAGAGAAAGAAGACTCCACATAGGATGCTATGCATCTATTGCCAGTCCAAAGAAAAGCGTCATGGAGTGCAGAAGTATTCCCGTTTTGCCCACCTATGCTCAATCCTGGTGTGTATCAGAGCAATTAGAGAGAGAGAGAGAGTTATTTCAAGATTCATTTTAAACGTGCATTAAACTGTGATTGTCTTTAGTGCCTATAGCAACGAATCGAAGGAGGCCTCACTTTGCCAAAGATTGTTTCCCTATAAGACGCTCAGGGAACCTGATCCAGTTATTATACTCATAACTTTAGCAGTTGTCATTGGCTCATTCTGCCTACTTAGTGGATTCATTCTGCTCTGTGTGGTCTCCAAAGCGTGGCAGGATGAAACTTCCGAAGCCATACTTCTAATGGGTAAGTACTTCTACTCTAGCGATTTATTGTTCGTATATATGTATGTACTCACATCATAATATTTCAGGGATTGGCTTCTTTATCACATCTTTATCCTGTGTCACTTGGAAATTGACGAATGCACAACGCTTGGCCCAATTACAGGAAACTATTTTGATTTAGTAAACTTTTTAGCTTTTATATGCATATTATATTTATTGAAATAATATATTAATCGATTATTCGGCAATTATTTTATCGGCTATCCAGCGTATGTAGCTGCCAACATTTGTATAGACACCCGGATGTCCATCACCGCAAAATAGTGATCCATAACTGATAATTCCAAATTGTACAAAGCGTTGAACTTTAAAATATCTACTTATAAATATCATTGGACCACCAGAGTCACCACGGCACGAATCTCTGCCACGATCACCAGCACATAATTGAGATAATTTTATTTCCTTTTCATAGGATTTTTCACAATCCATACGATCCTTTTGAGAAACAAACGACTCCACTGGAACATCGGAGAGAGATCCATTTTCGGTTTTACCCCAACCAGCTACACGGTATTCTGTCAATTGATTGGGTTTTCTTTGAAGTAATTTAGTAATGGGCAAACAAATTGGCTTAATGTTCTCTGCGAAAAGTGCAACCATTAATATATATCAATTTATAATATGTATGTATAATAACCTAACCTTTGAATTTCACCTCTCTTGAGAGCCTTACTAAAGCTATATCATTGTGTCGCGTATCTGGCGAATATTCTTCATGCACAAACAATTTATCAACAAGAATATCTTCGACTGGCGGCGCACATATGATTTGTCCATTTTTCAAACCACAATCCTTTTCGTCGAATATTTGGTGTTCCCCTAAACGCACGAACAGTCTATGAACAAAGGAAAAATGTATATATGTTCTCATAAAATTAAAAAAAAATAGTGTGTACTTACAGTTTTCGAGCTTTATTTTTAAAACAGTGCGCAGCGGTTAGTACAAAGCCTATGTTTAAGTTTGTTTTAAGGATCTAAGAATCGAATAAAATATTCATGAAAGCAAACAACTTACGATTTGTTATAAGAGTGCCGCCACATAAAAAATCATCATAACCAAGTTCTGTACTAAATTGTAGAAGTGCCATCCAGGGTCTTGTCATTATTACAATTTCCTTTCCCCCAACCGTATATTCAACATCTTCATATACCCCACAATCTTGTTTCATAAGCAAACGAATTCCCTCTGTCAACTCCTCTTCAGCTTCGCAGCATACATAATCCTGTGGATTGATGAATTTTTTTAATTAATCTAAGAAACATTAAACTTCACTTACTTTCTTATAAATCGGACATGTCGAATTCTTCAAATACATTTGGTCATCGGGTGTTAATATATCCTTTAAATGTCTTCTAAACAAATCGTAAAGTATTGGACATTGTCTAATTGGCTTACAAAATCCAGATTTACCATCGCCCCTCGTGCAACTAGTATAATCATCTGAGCCATATAAATGTTTTAATTTTTGTTTATTAATATTAATTAAAATATGTAAGTATGTAAGTTTAACTTACCGGTACTTTCGACTGCGGAGTTCCACGAAACTAATACCAGGCACAAAGTCAGGCTCAAAAAAGATATTATAGTCATTGCGAGCGGAGATTCAAAATGTAACTGATCAAAGTTTTAACTGGATTGTTTAAATGTTGCTTTACAATCTGCCAGTCTACACACAGACTTACTTATATTATTTAAAAACCTGTAAGATCGAAACTTGCACTCGTTGTAACCTCTTTATTCTCTCATGCATACTTTGTGTACCCTGTACCCATGAAATGGGGCATTTTAAAGCTACGTTGCTAAATGTAACACAAAGAAAAAGACCCAAATTTGATATGTAAGTTCCTATTTACAATTTGCATTTTTATACCCTTGTTTTTTTCACGAAGACAAGTGATGACAAACTGAGTCATGTCTTAAAACTTATCTTGATTTATATTTAAGCTATCTTAATTAAACTTGGCACAGAAACTATATCATATAACTGCCATAGGAACGACAAGGGAATGATCGGTCGAATATTTATATATTTAAGAAGTTTTATATAGCTTCTTACTGTTAATTTTCTCAAACAGAAATTAAACCTAATAAATAATAATAAAATAACTTTAATAAACCATAACGTTGAGTGATTATTCTTACAATATGCAGATTAAGTTTCTTTCAATTTTGGCAAACATGTTTTAATCATCCTGTTATGTTATTTATAAATTTTCTAAGTGCAATATTTAAGTATTTTCTACACGATCATATTTAATTAGAACACTTTTGCTATTAGGGTTTGAAGCTCAATGAAAAATAAAGATATAAGTTAAGAGATATGACTAGTTCAATATTGCTGTTGATGATGATATTATATATATACATATGTATTATACATATATGTGGTGTGTGTAGTTTCCCTTCGGCAAACTCGTTTAGAATAAATATAAGTATGAACATGATTAAGTATAACAATAAAGAAACGGCTACCTTCGGCACTCCGAAGCTATATACCTTAGCAATGATCTTCCGATTTTTCCTATGGCAGCTATCAGATATAGTGGTCCGATTTTGATAAAACTAGGTCACATTGTTCAGATTATAACACTACATCGATCTGCCAAGTTTGTTTTTTTATATCTTGAAAAAAATTTTGTTTTGACTGATCGTTCCTATATGATACAGTGCTCTATGGGCCAGAATCCCGATTTTTTAGCATAAATTAAAGTAATGAAGTTAGTGACTTCAAATTTGGTACATATGATTGTATTGATATACATAAAAATATATATTAATTTCAGACCGATCTGATCACTATATCATATAGCTGCCATAGGAACGATCGGTCCAAAAAATTTTATTTCAAGATATCAAAACCACATTTGGCATATCGATGTAAAATTACGGTTTATATTGTACAATCTGACCAAATTTGATCAAAATCGGACTACTATATCATATAGTCCAAATATTAAGCAGTGTTTCATTAAAGAACTTAACATCAGCTACAAAATAAAAATGCGCACAAAGACGCAAAAAGTCGCAAAAAAGATTATTAAGGTCAGTTTATATAGAGTTTACACTATAATTGGACATATTTATATTATGGCACACAGTGGTACAAAGTTAGTTATTACTTACTTAAGTTTTTTCTAATTTTGGACAACACAAATTAATGCTCTAAAATAATACCTTTACAAACATAAGGAAAATTTATTTTTATATTAACATTCTACATACCCTGACTTTTCTTTTCCAATATTTTAGTTTACTTATATTCATCCGTATGCAATTGGTAAGCTTGCAAAGTGAACCAAAAGTTCAGCTTTGCAGCTGATCAAACAGCTGACTTTAAAGCGTTGCTAAAAAGTCAGGGTTGCATAAAAACTTAAAATAATTATAAGTTTTTTTAGTAAATGTATACACTATTTAAATTAACTAATGAAATTAACTTTTATTTCCATGAAATTTTTGAATTTATGCCAAAAAATGTGCAGTGCTCAGATCTTTCTGATTCTGATATACATATGCACTGCCTGAACGTGACAAAATAATAATACCTTTCGGCAAGGGTAGAAAAAGTTAGAAAAGCCACAGTTTTAATTCTTTGTTCGTTATATCTAACATATTTCTCAATTTATTGTATTAATTTAAAAAATCAACAAACTATGATTATTATAAATTTTAACAATATTCTATCGACGAAAATCGATTAGAAATATAGTTTAAGATGACAATATCAAATCAAATCTGTGAACATTCATTAATATTCGAAATAATAAATATTTTTTGCGCAGCATTTAATATTTATTTGTTTTAATTTCTTAACAATTTTTGCGATTTTAAAAATTCAATTCACGATATTTGCGTATTGCCAAAAATAAATGCGGCTGTAAACAAATTTGTATGACTGTCAAGTAGTTTGATTTGAATTTGTGACAATGTTCATTCACAGCGATGCTGAGCGTTAAGAGAGATCAGAACAGAATATTGGGTTTTCTCCATAATTCTCTGGAAATTTTGTGCTCTGTGGGTAAAACACAATAATAAAAACACAACAAACGATTGCAATAAATGTGTTGTGAGAATGTTCCGGTCAGTTAGTTGAGCTTCTACATTCCATTTGTTGACAACGTTGTCGTCGTGCTCTCACTCAGCGTTTTAAAGATTGTATAGAATTTATTATTATACTACATAGATCAATAATGTCTGATTATAATCGCATTTTTGCCAATATTGTACGCGCCATTGCAGCTGCCAGTCTGTTAATCCTTATGACTGCCATCTATAGGCAGGACGAGGACTTTGGTTCACACTATATACATCCCAGACGCGCCATGCAGTAATAATTAAGAATCTTAATTAGGCTTAAGTGTTAGTTTTAATTGTTTATTAAATTAATATACATATTTAACAATTTTATAAATACTTTCATTAAGTTGTTTGTTTGTTGTGTAAAAGATTCCCGATAATCAAAACAAAACAGAAACACTCGATATGAATTGAATTTCCTGACAATTATAATTTATTTGTGAATTGTGTAAATATAAAAAATTCTAATTATATGTTTACTAAATATGCTTGCATTTCCCCAATGAATCGAGACAAGAGACTGGTAGTTTCCCAAGAATACAAGCGTGCCGGATTTCGCCCATATATTATTGAAAAAACAAGTTTTGCTTTATTCAAAACATATTTGCATGATATATGTTATTAGCTAACTAATCATTTAGATACCGAAGTTCAATTTATTTACTATATGACAGTTGATTGTCTTTTGAGTAGCATTTCGTTAAGTTTTTTTTTTTTTTTTTTTTATATTATGGCTTGATTTCGTTCTGATACTGTTTTTAATTAAAGTTTTAAATCATTTATACCGCCCTGCAGCTTTCTGTTATTGTGTGTGATTCGAAGCAAATGTTTCATAGCTATCAAAAATTTAATTTTAATTTTTCAGATATGTGAGCTTTACATGATTTTCCAAAAATTTTTGATTATGTTGCTGAAGTACTGTCAATTTTATGCCAAAAAAATGAGATAGTCCGGCAAAGCTTTAACAATTGTTTAAACAAGTTCAGACGCATGTTTCCTGTTGATATTTATGTGATTGCATTAACATCACATCATTATTCTTGAAACGTAGCTTCGATTTGTTTATTTGCTTTGGAGTTCTTTCAACTGTCTCTCCAAGAATGCTGTCAACTCCAGAATTTTTCAAGGTAACATTTCTCCGCACGCCAACACAGATATAGCAAATATATGTGCAAACAATGCGATTAAAAAAAAAAGCATTTGGCAATGTTTGTGCTTATTATTATATTTATTAACTTTTTAACCAAATTTTATTTTGCCATATGTTGCTGATACCTTGAGATATCACTTGATTTTTATATGTCGAGGTAAAATTTTGCAGGCTGAACAAGTAGTTCAGTATATTCGACTACAATCAATTTTTAAAATTATATACAAATTCGTATTCAGAATCGTGCGATTCGTATTAAGTACTATACAACATAGCTGTCATAGATCGAAAAATAATATTTGTTAATGAAAAATTTCTCTGTTGGAATTTATTTTATTGGCAGACCAAAGAGAACTGTTTAATATTGAATTCAATAACCATTTCTGTTAGTTGCTTAACAGTCCAGTAGGTGGCGCACCACTCTTAAACCATAGTTAAAATTAGCAACGCCAGAGCATTAATGTTAAAATTTTCTTTCTGTAATTTAACAGCAAAATCGTAGCAACAAAAAGCCAGGCAACATTGTTGTTCAACATTGTTGCTTGCAAGCAGCAATACGAAACTGAACGAAGTAACAGGACATAACACA
>JAWNNH010000703.1:0-42432 GCA_035043045.1 Hirtodrosophila alboralis | reverse complement strand
TGTTGTTTCTATTAATTTATTCTTTTTCTATTTTTTCTTATTGTTTTTCTATTAATTTATTGTTTTTATTGATTTTTTTATAAACGATTTTTTGATTTTTTTGTATATCTTGTTTATTGATTTTTTTTATATTTAATTTTATTGCTTTTTTTATATTTTATTTTATTGATTTTTTTTAATTTAATTTTTTTGATTTTTTTCTATATTTTATTTTATTGATTTTCTATTTGATTGATTTGATTTTCTATTGATTATTCTATTAATTTTTTTTATACATTATATTTTATTGATTTTAGTTATATTATATTTTATTGATTTTGTTTATATTATATTTTATTGATTTTTTTATATTATATATTATTGATTTTTTTTATATATATATATATATTTTTTTTTATATATATACATTTTTTTTTTTATATTATATTTTATTGATTTTTTTATATATATATTTTTTATTTTATTAATTTTTTTACATATTTTTTTTTATTTTATTAATTTTTTTAAAATTTAATTTTTTTGATTTTTTTATATTTTATTTTATTGAATGTTTTTATTTTATTTTGATGGTTATTTATATTTTATTTATTTAATTTTTACACAATATTTTGAAAGAGTAAAAATCTTACAGGAAAAGCCAATTGATTTTCGAAATAAGAAATAGTAAATTTTAATTTTTGCATGAATATTTATTAGGCCTAGAATTCACTTTCAACAAGATTTTTAAATATTTTAAACAATCTCAATTTACTTTTATGACTATATTTGATTTTGTGAATTAAATTGTAAAGTTAAAAATAAAAATTAAAATATTTAAAGAAAGGAAAAATCAAACAGTTCTTTTGTATATATATTTTCCATATTCATGTAGTCAAAATATGTTATTTTAGATTATAAGGTGAAGGATTTCTTTCTTTTTATGTTTTTATTTTCTTGCTATAGTAAATATCGCAGTCGGGAATTATCGACTGCAACTATTTCACTTGTTTAATACATATGTATTTTGTTCTCTCTTTGCTTGATGTTTAACTGGGCGTGTCGTTGCCCATAAAAACTGGCGACAGGCAGGCAGTCATAGATTGCAATAAAGGGCGAGAGGAGGTGTGATATAGGTGTGTGTGTATGTTCCCACAACACAACATATCACAGTCTGATGGTTCAGCTACATTTGGCAGAGGAGCACTCTCCCGCCCTCGCTTTTAGTATCCTGACAGCCTGTACAAGTATTCCAGCTCAGTGCATTTTAATAGCGTTGCCATATTCTTCAATAACTTGTGTGTGACAACCCTGTTTTTCGACGCCTTTGTATTTTGGTGTCGCCATGCAATTTAAATATATATATGTGTATATATGTATATATATATATATATAGTTTTCTTTTATACTACACGAGTTTAGCGATTTATATCCTTTTTCCTCTCTTCGTCTCTTTTTGCATGTGACACGCAATCAACTATCGCCAAATTTGTGGGTACACTCCATATCGCTATAATCTTTCTATATATACTACTATATCTGAATTGTGTCTGTTTTCACGGCTTTCAATATTTTTACGCTACATTTAGCCAGAATTTGGCTGTTGATAGTTTTTTTTCTGACTGAAATGAATAAGAAAATATAAAAAAGAAAAATCCTTTATGAAAAGTGTTATTTAATGGTTTTTTATTGGTTTCGATGTCTATTGTCGTGTGAAGGAGTTGAATTTGTTGTTTCTCTATGGAACTACAACTATTAATGACATTTATCTTTATAAATGATAAAGTTATAGTCATTGTCATACCACACGCAAGTCTGTTGAATAGCTGATAGTTGTTAAGATTATAAAATTGGTTTTTCTTTTGTTTTTATTTCGACACCTGAATCTTAACCTTGTTTATTGTTGCCATTGATTGTATAATATTGCTTAAGGAACATTTGATTTTTTACATACATATGCAATAAATATATATATATAAAAATGTTTGTCATTGTTTACAGAAAATATTTAAATTAGAAATGTTGAAATTATTTGTTTTGTTTCTTAATAAATTAATATAAAAATATACATTTTTTGTATGCCGAAATTTAGAGTTTAGGAGTATTTATTAAACTTTAATTAAAGTTATTTCAATTGACAATACTAGCTTAGATTCAGGTGAAGTACAATTATTTTTATCCTGATTTTATTTAAAATATTATTTATTTGTTAATAAGAATATAATTGCTTATACGTTATAATTTTTTATTATATTTGTATACTTGTTTTTATATGTTTTATATTATTTTGTTTAATTTCTATTACATAATTTCTTTTCTATTTGTTTTTATAGTATATATATATTTATGTTATATATATGTATATATATTTTCATTTTTTATATTTATTTTTTTATATTATTTTTTTTGTATTAATTTTTTTATATTAATTTTTTTTGTATTTATTTTATTTTTTATATATTTTTTCTATATATTTTTTTTTATATATTTTTTTTTTATATTAATTTTTTTATATTAACTTTTTTATATTTATTTTTATATTTATTTTTTTTTATATTTATTTTTTTTTATATTTATTTTTTTTTATATTTATTTTTTTTTATATTTATTTTTATATATTTATTATTTTATATATATATATTTTTTATATTTATTTTTTTATTAGTTATTTTTTTGATATTTATTTTTTTATATTTATTCTTATATTTATTTTTTTATATTTATTTTTTTATATTTATTTTTTTATATTTATGTTTTTATATTTATTTTTTTATATTTATTTTTTTATATTTATTTTTTTATATTTATTTTTTTATATTTATTTTTTTATATTTATTTTTTTATATTTATTTTTTTATATTTATTTTTTTATATTTATTATTTTATATATATATATATTTTATATTTATTATTATATATATATTTTTGTTATATTTTTTTTTATATATATTTTTCCTATATTTATTTATGCTATGTTTCTATTTTTTTTTAATACACAATTTAAAGCTACTTTTTCACATCAACTGTATATAAGTATTAACTTAACAATTTATTTGAATAATAGAGACTTTATCTTGAGTCTAGCTGAAATATAGAAATTATATTGTGTTTTTTGTTTTCTTCTTTGGTTTATCTGTATTACACTTGCAGTTTATTGCAGTTTAGTTTTCTTTTTTTATTGTTGTTATTGAATTTATTTTTGTTTTTCCTTCAATTTGTTTAAACACGATACGCTCCATTGAGGTGTGAAAAGTTGGCGCAATACTTGAAAATGAACCAATGCGCTTACATAATCAACAAACTAAGCACTTGGTCTATAGCTAAAAATAATGCAAACATGTAATACTATAATTTATTATTATTATTATTTTCTTTGATATTTTTCTATAGCTTGTTTTTAACTTTGGCTAATTTATGTGCATTTTACATAAGTCTTAATTAAAACTGCGGTTACAGAAACACAAACCTGTCAAGTTTTGGCCAATTTCAAGGCTTTGCAAATTAATTAAACATTTGGTCAGCCAGCCTGTGGTGGCGTCGTCTTTGTTTTACATATAACTATAGAAGCTAACTATGGAAGCGCCTAAACACTCAAGTATTATTATTGTAATAATCGCTATTAGCTGCGCTTATGACAGCTTTTGTCTTGAGTGAGCGCGGAGAGGAGGTATTCAAAGTGCATTTAAGATGGCTTTGCTAATTTGCACGATTCAAAATGAAAGCCGCATAATTGTGTGCAGAGTGTTGTGACAGGCAGGTGTCAACGGGGGGGTTATCATTAGAATGAGATATATTTTCATATTGCGGGCGTGTTATGCATTTCATAGAATGGTGGAGAAAGGGTTACAAAACCGTACAATGAGCGCTCATTAAATGTCAGCGAGATACCCTGCCAGAAAGAGAGTGTTATATATTTTTGGGTTGTAAATGTTTTAAAGGTTTTAAAGGAGATTTATGTACCTACGATAAATCTTATGAGATATACTTGCTGACTGAATTTATAAAATTCTTGTATTTTTTTTTAATTAGTAAAATTTTAGATTTAAAGGGTGTTAAAAACTCATTTTTTAAATTCGAATTTTGATAAAAAAATTGCTGAAAAAAATAACTCTTTGTAAATGTGCATATTTTTATGGAATTCAATTCAAACTCTAATTAAATCTGAATAAAAATAGTAATTTAATGTTGTATGTATAATAATATTACCTAATTTGGAATCCCCTAAAAACTACTGTTAATTGTGATTTTCGTACTTGATTATAAAAATAATGCCTAAAAAAATTAAAATAAAATATCAAAAATAAAAATAAAAAAAAAATACTACCCTAAAAAGTACTGTTTGTGATTTTCGTATTTAATGTGAAAAATACCGACATTCATAAAATTCTTGTATTGTTTTTTTATTTAGTAAAATTTCAGAATTAAAGAGTGAAAATTTTTTTTTCCAAATTTGAATTTTGATGAAAAAATTGCTGAAAATTTACTTTTTATAAATGGTCACAGCTTTACAAGTTAACAGTTTTATAGGTTAACAGTTTTATAGGTTAACAGTGCTGTATACATTAACAGCAAGTTTTCCTAATATTTTATTTGCTAGAAATCACTCTCCTGGCAATTACGTACAATTAAAAAAGCCAAATCGACTCAAAGGATCTCAATTGATGTTGATGGACTTATATATATTTTATTCTCCATTTTACATTTTATATATTTTTTTCTCCATTATATATATATTTTTTTCTCCATTTTATATATATTTTTTTCTCTCCATTTTTTACATTTTTATATATATAATTTTTTCTCCACTCTTTCTACATTTTATATATATATTTTTTTCTCCATTTTTTTTACATTTTATATATATCTTATAGAGTATTTAGTTTTTATTTATTCTCATAAAATTTGGGTTTAATTTTTTACTCGCATGTGTTTTTTTTTTCTTTTTTAAATATTGCACTTTTTGTTAAGGCTTTTGTTCATATAAAAATGCATTCACCATTTCTCTATCTGCGTTTTCTGACTCTTTTGTTCTACAGGAGCATGGAATGTGCGAAAAAATTATTATTATTTTTTTTCTTTTTTCTTATCCCCTCCACCCACTTGATAATGATGTTGCAACTGTCATTTCATATGCTGTCATTGTGTGGAAAGTCTCTCTCTTGTCTTTTCGCTGATAGACGTTTGTCAATCAAAATTATGTGGGTTGGCCTTTTTTTTTCTTCTTCTTCCTGCTATTGTTTTGGCATGTTGTCACTTTGCCTTGGTTTCCTAATGTCGCATTTTTAATTAGACACATCTGTCACTGACTAGAAAGTTGAATCAACTCGAAAAGAATTTAAATTGACATTCAGCTAGAGATGTATAAATGAAATATTTAGTTATTATGGCCAGTAGAGAAATATTATGTAGAGTAGAGAAATATTATTATTATATTATACAGTTCAAGTTTTTTTGATCATCTAGCTTGAGTATCAATTCTATAAATATATATATATATATTAGCGTATAGAAAATTATATTTTTATTGGGATAAATTCGTCGTTCATTTATTTTATATAGTTGCAAAAATTGATTTTATTAAAATTATATATTAAAAAAAAAACTAAAAGTGCAGATTTTTATATCTGAATTTCCTGAAATTTATATCTAATTTTTCTGAAATATTTAATTATAGCTAGCTAGAATTTCCTGAAACTTATATCTGAACTTTGTGATATTAATATCTGAATTTCCTGAAATTTATGTCTGAATTTTCTGCAAATTATATCTGAATTTTCTGAAATTTATATCTGAATTTCCTCAAACTTATATCTGATTTTTTTTTAATTTATACCTGAATTTCCTGAAATTTTTATCTGAATTTCCTAAAATTTATAATATATATAAAAAGTATAAATTTTTTGTGTTTTATACCATTTTTTTCATTTCAATTAAATTTTATTTAAATTTTTGGACAACATAAATCGTTTTTAAATATACCATGTATATAAATGTTAAATAAACTTTAACAAAATAAACGTCTGTCTCTAATTATTTGCACTTTTCACCCACTTGACACCTGTGCGGTAAAGTGTGCTATATTTCTTTTTTTTTCATTTACTTTACAACATAATTACATTTTAATTCCCGCAGACAACAAGTGCAAATAATATGACAACCACAACAAGTACAACAACAACAACATCTTCTCTCAGCAATAATAATATAAACTTTGACAAAACTTTGAACTTAACGCCACACACAAACACATACACAGAGAGAGACAGAGCGAAGCAATCTGCATGAATTATAATTATATTTTTCATTAAAATTCACCTTTTGGATTCTTCGTGTTCCAAACAAGTTTCAACTTTCTGAGATTTGAGATGACAAAAACCTTAAAAACTTTTTACCCCTTTTGTGTCGCCATCTAGCGGCTGGTAGCAGTGTGCTCGTATTTTTTTTTATTATTTATTTTTCCTTGACTTTATGCGATTTTAATGAGCTTCAATTCAAATGTAAAACATGACAAATTTTTGGTTTTGTATTAATTGAATTTTGCTTTTAATTAAGATGGCGAAAAACTGTATTGAATGACTTAAAGTAAGGGAGGTGGTAAACCCAATTGGTAGATAGGGACAATTGGCAGGGGTTTTACTGTACAGGTAAAACAAGCATCTTGTGTGCGCAGTTGGGTACGATAAAGTTTTTTACCGCCCCCTCTCATCCACATACACAAAACTACAAATTTAATTTAACTTTGATATTCTTTGTTCTCTAGTGGCTGCTGCCATCATCATCATCATATAATTTGAAACTTTTGAACATTTGATGGTTGTTGCATTTCCTGCTTCATGATTACGCATTGCCAATGTGTACTCTATTGTTGTCTTTAACAAAAATATTCTCTATTACCTATCTCTGTCTGTTTGTTGTTCTTTTATACTTTTGTTGTGTTTGTGATATTATATTAATGCTCTTGTCAATGATATTATATTTTTAATCAGGGACTGTAAATAAGAATTATTTTGCTTTGTTTTTTTTCTTCTTTTAAATATAAAAATTCATGTAAATTTATGGAAAATAGGACTTCAGCATTGTGATCCTTCCAGGAGAATCTCTTTACATTTTTCATGATTTTTTGGTTTTACAATTTTCTTATCATGATTTTAGTTTTAATACATAAATTAGAAATTATAATATTTTACATTATTTATTTATTGTTTTTTTTTTTTTTTTTTTTTTATTTTTTTTTTTTATTTTTTTTTATTTTTTTTATTTATTTATTTTTTTATTTATTTTTTATTTATTTTATATACCGAAGAGTATTGACGTTTATTAAAAATCAAACACAACAGCCTTATTAACCCAATTGCGAAATATAAACAATCACAACATTAAAGGGGCCCACAAATATAATTATATATAAAAAAAATAAAAATAAATAAAAATCAAAAATCTTTATTAATTTATTTTTTTTTACTCAAACTGAATCTTAAAAAAATTCTTGGATAATTTTTTTTTTCCAAAAATTTTACCCAAGTAGAATAGAAGCTTAAAAATAATTTTCAAGAACAATATTAATTTATTAAAATGATTGGAAATATTTTATGAAGATTTCCCTTAAAAGAAATATGGTTGAAGGTTGCAATTTTTTTTTTAAGAGTTTTGGAGTCTATTATTAAGACTATACAATTTTTTTTTATAAAGTTCAGTTTTTTTTATATTTTTTTTTATAAATTTAATTTTTTTTTGTATAAAATTCAATTTTTTTTTATAAAATTCAATTTTGTTTAAATTGTATAAATTAATTAATAGAACTATATTAAATTTGTTAAAGAAACATATTTACTTAATATATATTTACCAGATTATAAATTAAATAGGAATTCGAATTTATTTGTCAGGGTATTGAATCTGCGATAGCCTTAAGATTCTATTTTTTCTCACAAGTTTTTCTTGGAAAAGTATGCATTTATTGTTGAATCATTTAGGCACATTTATTATTGTCTAGTTTAGTATCATTTAACCATTTGATTCAGTATTTAAGTGAGCTTTTAAATTCTAATTGACTTTATTTGACGTATTTTTGCAAAGTTTGAATATGTTTTTAATTAACTGAGAGATGAAATAAATTAATATATTTATTATTGGTGTTTGAGGGCTTTCAAAGTTTTGTTTTATTGAACAACAGGAATAACAGTGCAATTTATTTAAAATAGAAATCTTGTTGCCCTTAAATATTCAAAGACTCAGTCTTATATTAATAATTCGCTTTATAATTTAATTGATTTATAAATCGGTCTATAAATTCATTGATTTATACCTTAAAATGTCTACAATATTTAAATACCTTTTTTTTGAATAAATATATTATTAAATTGATTTAAATGAATTCGAAATTAAATAAAAATGATTATGAATGCCGTACGTAACAGAACAGACAATTTATAAACACCACACTATTTAAACACTATAAAACTTTTTTCCTTTTTTTTTTTTCTTCAGAAAAAATAATAGAATATTCAAAATAATAATACCCATTTAAATTGCTTGGTTACCTACCGTCGTCTATAAATTAAAAACCAAAGTTGTTGGCCGCAAACCTTTGAAAATCACTGGCCACAAAACTTTAGCCAGCTCATTTGCCCAAGAGGAGTCCTTTTTTAGAGGGGGGAGGAAACCTTTTATGAAAAGGGAGAGGGGGTCGTGCCAATGTATGCAATAGTCTGACCGAAGCCACGAAACCAACAAGAATAATTTTTGTTTTTGGCATATTTTGTGAACATTGTTCAAGTGCTTTCAAAATTGAAATCTGAGCACCTATGCAATAAACTCGCTCGTCTAACTTTTGCTTTAGTTTATATATATATATATATATTTTTTTTTTATATTTTTTTTGGGCCAACCACAGCAGGACTAATTGGCCTTTTGTGGCTTTGCGTCTTTAGAAAGCTTTTAAAACTCTTTAATAATTTGCAATTAAATTAATTTTATTTTTTTTTTGTGTTTGTTTTATCTAACCAATAAATAAATGAATATATAATAATGTTGCGTTACAGCTACATTTTTATGCATTTCAATGAACTTTAGATAGAGCAACTCAATTCAAAGGAATACATACGAGTCCTTGCTACAAGAAAAACTTCATATATGTTGCGTATATTTGCAATTTTCTTATGAGTTTACTTACCAGCTGTCTTTTTCTATCCTTCACCGCCCTCTCTTCTCTCTGTCTGTCTGTTGTTTACTTAGATGTATTAATATTATGCACATGTTTCATTTATGAAATGCAAAAGTTGCAAAACATTATTCAGGAAATTGCGTCCTTGTACTCAACATCGTTGATCAACTCAAATTCGCTGTATGTGTTGTTTTTTAATATGCCCTGTATGGCTGAAATGAAAGGGTTTTTATATTTAGTCATCTGTAAAATTTATAAAAAATATTCCTGACTTTATAACATATTTTTTGAACTTTTATAAATTCAAAATTCTTAATAATTTAGTGCTCGAAATGCAATAAAATATCGCTGATTTTATAAAGTATATAAAAGGGATATTAGGGATTAAGTTCAGCATTTAAAAAACTATCAAAATAATAAAATTTATTTCAAATTCTATTTTTTTTATATTTTTTTTTAAATACAGGTTACCTTTTAGTCTATTATAGTCTCAATAATAACTTTATAACTTATTTGCAATTGTGTTGACTTGGCACACTGCAAACTTTTTCATAAGTTGGTAATTTATTTATTTTATTTTCTGTATTTCCAAAAAAAACGTCAACAAAACAGCAGGAAGTGCATAACAATTATGCAACTGTTAAAGCAACTGTTTAAAATATAAATTAAGTTAAGCAAGAGAATGCATACAAAATTCTTAATATTAGTTTAGTACATGTTCGAAGTAAGTAGAGATAAAATGCTCTGCTATATTAAATTTATAAAATCTATAAAATATATAAAATATATAAAATATATAAAATCTATAAAGTCTATAAAAATCTATAAAATATATAAAATATATAAAGTCTATAAAATATATAAAATCTATAAAAAATAATAAAATCTATAAAATATATAAAATAAATAAAATATATAGGGTCTATAAAATCTATTAAAATCTATAAAATATAATTAAATCTATAAAATCTATAAAATCTATAAAATATATAAAAAATAATTAAATCTATAAAATATATAAAATAAATAAAATGTATAAAGTCTATAAAATCTATAAAACCTATAAAAAAATCTATGAAAACTATATAAAATCAATAAAATCTTAAAAACCTATTAAATCTATTTTTGGCTCTTATTTATGAAAAATTCTTTAACGTCATTATTGCCATATTATGCAGGCTAATTTTATTATTTTTATTTGGCCAAATTGTTTATTTTTTAGCCTCCTTCTAAAGGGATATCAAGTCTGTATATATCACCAGATAATATCTCCCCTTTAGATCAAAGCTTAAAATTTATTTAGTTAAATGTTTAATGTTAGAAAATATATATAAATTTAAAATGTTAATATCGCAATTAAGTTTATCTTATTTTAATCTATTTAACTAAACTCTATAAATATTAAAGTACTTTAACAAATGGTTCAATTTAAATTTTTTTAAAGAGCATTTTCAGTATTAAATATATTCTAACACTAGCTAGACAGCTTTGCTGCTGTAGTAAAAAAAAAGAGTAGAAATCAGTCGCGTTAACTGAAAGGCAATGCTTTTAATTTTTATATTTTTTTTTATTTTTTTTATACCCTTACTGCAATGGGCCGTTAAATGCAGTTGCCTTTGACAATGACTGGACGACAATGGTTTTTTTATTTTTTATTTTATAAAGGGTGTTAACTATGGATGTGTGTGTTTGTGTGTGTTGTATGTAGATGTGTGCTTCATGGAGCTGCAATAATGCCCTTTAATAATTCTCATTCGTTTGGAAAATAACAGTACAAAGCTGTGGTCATATTTTACCTTCTCTTCTCTTCTCTTCTCTTTTATTTTTTTTTCTTTTTCAATTTAACTTTATTTATTTATTTATTTATTTTTTTTTTTTTTTTGTATTATTCGCTTTGAGATACAACTGCCCTCCTCTGCCTACCCCCTGAAACAAAACTGTACGCCCTATTCATGTTGTACATGATAATTTTTGTTGCATGTTTTATATATCTTTTTGTGATTTTAATATCTTTTGAAACTTTCTCCCTTTTATTACAAGAGATTCAGATTTAAGTTTATTTTTTATATTTAATATTTATTTGTATATATTTAATATTTATTTGTATATATTTAATATTTATATATATATATTTAATATTTATTTATATATATTTAATATTTATTTATATATATTTAATATTTATTATTATTTATTTCTTGAGCATACTCTCTCCTTTTTAAGTATTTTTTTTGACTCAATAAATTATAATAAATAAATAAATAAATAAATAAATAAATAAATAAATAATTTTAAATTTTTATTTAAATGCTGACTACATATATATTTTTGTCTTAGAAATATAATTTTTAACTAATAAACATAAATTTTCTTCTTTTGCAGGTAAGCTAAACAAAACTTAATAAATGTTATGATGTTATACCAAAATGATTCTAATAACCTCAAGGGTATGTAAAAAAAATTATATAACTTGCAAGTGTGCATCTGCAGTAGAAAATACAATTAAAATATAAATAAACTCATTTATATTTAATTTCTTTTTTTATCAAACACATGTCACAAGGGCGCGCAGCTCATAAAAATATAATTACTATGCACTTTAGCCCAGTCCTAGTCCTTTTTTATAAGTTGTGCAACAGTTTGCCAACTAACTTAACTCTCAACGGCTGTCAGACTAATTGGGTTAGCCAACAATCAGGCAGAAAGGTTTGGAAAAGGAAAATTGTGTTTCTGTAATAGATAGGCAGAAAGTGGAAATAGAAAATGCAATAAAAGTCAAGGGAAAAGTGCATATAATACAAGTAATAAATGGAATTTATTTTTGATATATTCTTGACTTGCACTAGGCGTATGCTTAATATGATTAACAGCACACATCATATGTAATTATCAAAAGGGTAGAAGCAGCAGTCATCAGAAAAATAAATAATAGATTTTAATTATTTTGACACAAGTATACAAATATATTTATATAATCCGTAAAAATATAAAGGAATCTTTTGACTCTATTTTTTTTCTTCAAATTTAAAGTAAAATAATAAAATAAATAAATTTATTTTAAGATTTTAACTATTTTTCTTAATATATTTATTTTTCTAAAGGAGATGTCTCTAATCTTTTTGAAGTGTTTGTAAATAAATGATTGAATTTTTTTTTTATTTTTTTTATACTATTTTTTATTATTTTTTTTTAATTTTTTTTTTTATTTATTTTTATTTTTTTTTATTATTACATAGTTCTATTTACTGTTAATACGCTTGTTGCTTTTACCACAAACTACATTTGTCTGTATCCTTTTTACTGTGTCCTGTCTGTCTACGTAGTGCAACTTGTGTTATAATTCAATTATTATAGCACAATTCATTGGGGTTCTGTCCTGGGGAAGAAAAACTAGAAAAGGTTTGAGGCTGTCTAGCAATCAATGCAGCTGCTAAGTGAAAATATAATTAATTCAATTAAATTTCCTATTTACGCTACAATTTTCTTACCACATAACCCAAGGCTTGGTTGACTTTTTAAATACACTGTAATTGAGCAAATAATATAAATATACTATAATTAAATTGAAAATTACCTTTTCAATAATTTGTTTAATCAAATCAAATATAAACATATTGTATATTGATACAATTACCATTTTATTGTCTTTTCCATAATGATATTAAGTGTTGAGAACACTTTGTAATTAAATTTCTTAGCTCTTGACTTCTCATAATTTAATTACTTTTCAACTTGTGTTAGTTTATTAAGGTGCTTTGTGTGTGTATTTTGGGAAACATGAATTAGAAACCTCTGCTATTGATTTATGTGTCTCTTACATTGACCACAAATTAACTGGCTTTTTGGCAAATTTTCCGGCTGACTTGGCAATTATGCAATTAGTTGCAAAATGGCAGAACAAAAAGCAATTGAGACATTTGAACAGAAAGGAGGCGTACCTCTACTTACATACTTGCAACAAATATATATTCAATATATTGCACTTGACTGTAATTGTTAGGGGAAATTTCATGCAACTTGTTGCAAAAACAACAGTCGTGTCAAGTATCCACACATATATCCTTTCTTTTGTGTAGAGTTTTGATTATACTTTCTCTGCAGAGATTGCGCATGCGTTGAATGAGAGCTTTACTTTATAAGAGAGTGTTTGGAGAGAAATATATATTTTAATGCCGGGTGTTGTCATTTCTGAATGACGTAATGTCTTTACAAAAAATACATATTATTTTTGAAGTGCCCAAAAAATAAAAGGCAACTAAAATTTATAGAACCAGAAACTAGTTATAAATAAATATGCAGTTCTTGATTCAAATATCATAAAATAATTAAATAAGTTATATTTTCAGTCTTTCATTAAACTGCACACAATTCAACAGTTAAACTCTACAACATTCCTTTGTAGAGTGTAACTGATGTTTCTCTTAAGTACACTTTTATTATAATACTCTTACTTAGCTTAATTTCGCTCTCTTTTGGGCCAAATTCTGTTGCCTGCCCCAACATCATCAGACCCCAATATAATAAATTGCGCTTTCGTTTTCAGCTATTGTCAACCGGCATTTTACTGCTCTGACACGCAAAAAAAAACCGAAATAAAAAAAAATAATATATATAGAAGAAGAAAAATATGTCATTCAGTTCACAAAAGTGTGAAAATATATATTTTTTTTGCCACTCAACTTTTTATATGTCATGCATGTGTGAGTGTGTGTAAGTGAAAATACCAGAGAAAATAGCATAAGGAGGGGTCGGAATATGACATATTTGTATGCTAAAAATACTTTAGATTTTGCAAATTGAAAATTAAAGGAATTTATAGATTTTTAATGTATGCATTCTGAGTTATCGAAAGTGAAATGATCTTCAATAGTTTATCAAAACTAAGAACATAAATATACAAAGTAATATTTAAATTATTGTGATTTTTTGTGACCTTTGTTTGTTAGGAGATTACCTCGAGCCGACTAAAGTAATCTCCATATTAAGATTATATTTTGATCAACAAAACGTTTGAAATTTAAATTATTGTATGTTCTAAAAAACGTAAATTGTCTTTGACTAAGCATTATAAAAATGATTTAATCTGATATTTTAAATAGATAAACATTTGATTTAAAAAAAGGAAGAAGAGAATATTGAATACAATTTTAAACGTAGAGTAGACGGACTGAATTTATAATAAATAGAAAATAATACAGACTAAATAAAGAAGAGTATAGTATAAATCAGAAATATATTGAATACAATAAGAAAAATGAAAAATAAATAAAGAAATAATATATTTAAAGAAAAATATAAATAATTATATACAGTAGCTTCCTATAATATTCCTTTATATTTTTCTAAAAAAAACTTTCTTAAAAATATATCCGAAAATTGGTAAAAAATGCATTTGAAATATTTTTTATGAAAATCTCAGTATGCGCCAGCTGGTGCAAAAAATTCGTGAGCATGCAAAAAAAAAAAAACAAATTCTCTTGAATCGCTCATAAAATATTATAAATATATGTAAACTTAACAAATACTACCGTATTCAGATATTTTTTCAATAAATATTTTCATATAATAAAGAACAAAAAAAAAACGAAACACTTACCAAGAATTCAATATTAGCCGCCGGTTGGTTGTTCACACAAAAAAAATCAAAAAGAACAAATAGAAGCCAAATGCTCCAAGGAAGTTCAGTGGCCAAATAAAATCATGATAAATCAACAGAATGTCTGAGGCGATTTTTTTTTTGTTGGTCGCTTGGAGGATGGGTAAATATAAACAAAAAAAAAAAAAAAACCCGAATAGAAACCGCAAGCGTTCAAAATGATTAAAAGAAAAAAAATAAAATAAAATAATATAAAATATATAAAAAAAAGCAAAGGCAAACAGGAAAAGCGACATTTGCTTTTGTTACAACAATTTTTTTTGCCAAAACCTCAAGCGACTATCAGGGGGGGAAAAGAGACAAAAAACAAATGAAAGAAAAGGACGAAAAATTCGAAAGAAATTCCTTCGTGTACTCTTCTCTTCCTTCCCTGGATAGGGCTGCAATTTGCGGACAAGCGAGCAATTTGTAAATGTAAACAATGACAGTCAAGTGGTCGAAAGAGGAAGCAGAAGCAACAAACTCGGAGAACTGTTGGGTTACCGATAAGGAAACAGCTCGTTCTCAAGATGTTTAACGTTTTTTTTTTTTGTCCTGTTGTAGAAAGGAAGGAATAGCGGGAAAAGTGAAAAGCGCTCTCGTGATGGAAAATAAAAGTTAAACGAAGAAACGATTAAAAATTCAATTGAGTGGTAAACAAAAGGAAGCAGGCAACAGAAAAAAAATATAAAAAAAACTCAAATCGAACCCACAATGAAGGAAACGTACAAATTGTGAACAATTCTTGAGAAAATTTGCTAAATTGTAATCGAACCGTCAAAATGTCGCGACGTCTTGACAATATTTCTTTTTTTCTTTCCATTTGCCTTTGTTTTATTTGTGTGCCCTATACTTTGTCAAGTACATCCCCTTACTCACCCTCTTGGTATTTTATTTCATTTTCATTATGATTTTCTATTGCTTGAGGGTTTGTGCCGCCGCCGGTTTGGCCGGCCTCTGCCTCTGCCATATTGTGTGTGGCATTAGGCGTGGCATATTGTTAAAGGAGAGCTCTGGGCATTAAATGAAGTGTGTCCTGAATGTATTGATTTCATATATATATATATATATATATATATATATATATACGTATTTGATTTTGATTTAATGGCGAGAAATTGACTTTTTGGATGGTTGAACAATGTGAAATATGCGTTGAATGATATCATGGTGAATGAAATGGAATTTAATGAAAAAAAAATGAAAAAAAAAATGAAAAAAAATGAATGTACAGGTATAGAAGAAAATTTGAATGGATGAGCTGAAAATCTATATTATAATGATTTTTGGAAATTAATAAAACATATTAGAAAGTTATATTTGTAGAAAGAGATTACTTATTCTATAAGTAGAATAAATATACTAAAATTAGATTCAATTTAAAAAATTGAGAAAAATATTTGAAGACTATAGAAAAAAAGAGAAGAGTGGAAAATGAATAGAGAAAAATATAGAATATGTAAAAAAAATAATTACAAAACTAGAGAAATATAAAATAAATCGAGAAGCATATGGGATAATTAAAGAAGAAGAAATTATTAAAGAAATATAAAAAAAGAGTTTAGAAGAAATAGAGAGAAATATAAAATAAATAGAGAAAAATATAAAATAATAGAGAAAAATATAAAATAAAATAAATAGAGAAAAATATAAAATAAAATAAATAGAGAAAAATATAAAATAAAATAAATAGAGAAAAATATAAAATAAAATAAATAGAGAAAAATATAAAATAAAATAAATAGAGAAAAATATAAAATAAAATAAATAGAGAAACATATAAAATAAATAGAAAAAAATATAAAATAAATACAGAACAATATAACTTAAGAAAGATATAAATAAAATAGAGAAGCATATAGAATAAATTGGGAGAGTTAAAAAAAATTTAGAAGATATAGAGAAAGATTTAAAAAAAGGAAAATGAATATTGTAGGGGATAATTTGAAATATAAAAGATTATAGAATAATCAGAAAGAATATAGAATAAATAGATGAAAATATATAGAATATATAGAAAGAATATAGAATAATTAAAAAAAATATATATATAATATTAATTTAGAAGAAAATCTAATTAATAGAGAAGTAGTATATAGAAAAAATGAAGATAAAGATATCTTCTGAAGATTTAAAAAAATAGATAAATATATAAAATATTTTGAAATATAAATATTAAATAAATCGAGAAAATATATAATAACTAAAAAATAATATAGACTAAATAAAGAAGAGTATAGTTAGAGTACAAATTGAGAAATATATTGAATACATTAAGAAAAATATAAAATAAATAAAGAAATAATATATTTAAAGAAAAATTTAAATAAAATGGGGAATTTCTAATTAATAAAGAAGTATATAGAAAAAATAAAAAATATGGGATTAGAGAAAAATACAGAAAATATATAAAATAATACACAAAAAATAGAGAAAATTATAAAATTAATAGAGATGAATATGAAATTCAAAGAAAATAATATAGAAACAATAGCGAAAAATATAAATAAATGAAGAATACATAGAAAAAAATAAAGAATTATTAGGAAAGAATATTATTACTATTATTATATTAAAAGAACAAAATTCAGAAGAAAAAGAGGAGAATTTAGGAGAAACCTTTAAAAGGAAATAATATCGAAGAAAAATAGAAGAATACTGAAGATTTTTAGGATAATATTAGTAAATTAGAGAGAAATTTAGAGTTATATTAATGAATTAAAGAGAAATGAAGAGATGGAGTAATATATAGAATCAATGGTAATATAGAATAATTAGAAAAGAATATAAAGAAAACGTTGATGAAAAAATTGATTAGATTTAAATCTAATGATTAATTAAGAATAAAATGAAATCAAAACAAAATTATCAAGATTAAATAAAGATATAAGTAAAGATTATATCAAACAAGAATCAAACTATTTACTTTTGAATATTTCAATTTCGTCAACTGTCAAAAACTGCTGCTAGAGTAACAAACTACGATATACTTATATTTGAATCTCGACCATTTCTCAAAATTGCACCGCAAATTTAATTTTCTCAACTGCTGCAAACTGTGCCATTCCGTACTGTGACGCTGGTTTAACAATCAATCAAATTGTCATTTGGAAGAAAGAAAGCAAAGTTTCTGTTCCAGACTTAATGCCAGAGCCAGAAGACGACGATGTGTCTGTGTTTCATTTACTAGCTTTTTATCATTCACCTGTCTTTTATATATTTTTCCCCCTCCTCTCGGGAGAGGAGTTGTACTATGTGCAACATTAAAACATTTTCTATCATTTCCGCCTTTTGTGCAGCGTTTATCGTCGTCAACTTCTTGTGTGCAATTTTAATTTTATTTCCAATACTCGTACTATGTTTCCCTGTGCTGCTGCATTTTATTGTTGGGACTCCATTCAGCCACCGGAAGTGGCGGCATGTAGGAAACAGGAAACGCCAGTCGGAGTGTAGTAGTGAAAGCAATGACTGAATAGCATGGAAATTCTCTTATTCAAGTTACGAGTATAAATAAAAGGAACCACCTAAAGGAAACACCAACGGACCACGTTTCAGTTTGCTTAATTGAGTTGCCATTATGTGGCTCTTGGACTCCCTTAGAATCGTTTGAAAATCAGGTGGAAGCTGTTCGAGATTCTAACATGCACTTTAAATGCATATAATATATAGATATCTATATATATGTCTGGAGTGTGCAACTAAGTTTATTTGAAATGCCACTTTGATTTTAAGTGGCGCTTTAAACATTTTGAGATTACTAAAGTGTTTAATAAGCAACTAAATGTATTAGGACACTCAAGTGGGTGTTTTATAGCAATTAGCTTAGATTTTATATATAAATATCAGTTTTGTAGCAACGAGCTATTGTCTGGGACGTTTGTAGACAAGATTGCTTTGCATATTTTAATTTGTTTGCTCTTATAGCTTTCAGCTTTATAATACAAACTTTTTGCTGACGAATTTTCAATGTGAGTTTCATAGCAAAAAGTTGCAATAAAAATAAATGTTGCTTTTAAAGCTATTAGACTAGTTTACAGCAAAAAAGGAGCTGGGCTCTCATAGACTACTCTTGATACATTTTTGTGCGCTGATTTCAAAAATGCAAACCATTTTTTTTTTTTCAAAGAATGGTTTTCGAGAAAACCGCAAATAGCTAGTTTTTTTTTTTGGCAGTATTTGGACTAATTTATTCATATCTGCAACAGATATTTTTTGATCTTAAAACACATTTCACATTTCAATAGATAATTGTATCTCCTTTCTAATGTTTATGCGGATCAAATAAGAATTAAAGGAAGTAAAGAATTAAATTATAAAACCTCGAAGTTGCAAAAAGTAATTTTTTTTTTTTTTTTTTTTGTTTGTTGCATTTTTGCATTTTTTGAAAAATTTCTAGATTTTAATGGCTTTTTAAAAATTTTAAAAAAATTCGTTTAAATACCTTTTAAGATTTAATATGTTAGATAATTCTGTTACTAATATTTTAAGTATAAATTTAACCAAATCGGACAGTAAATGTGGTAGTTATTGAGCAATTAGTAAAAACACACAAGAAAAAATTCACCTTGTTCATCACTTTTTCACTGCTTTTGAGCGGGCAAAAATGCCCGTCGGTCGCTGTTCCCCCAAGAGAGTTCTCACTGTATATAGAAAATCAGTTTTGTAGTCTATGCAGTCTCAATTTTATAACCATTTAGCGGAAACTTGAAATAAAAATCGATAAAGTCGCTAATAACCTTTTTACACTAGGTAGCATTTGGTTATTGTATATTTTAAAATTTGATCTCTAAATAAAGGCTAGTTAAACTTATTAAATAATAATTTAAGGATCAAAAAATCTTCTCAATTATGGTGAATAAATATAAAAACCAAAAAAGAGAACTAGAATTTTTTGACAAATGCTAAAAAAAATGTTGCGAAAATTGTTTCTGTTGTAGACGATGCCAAAAACGCGCTTTCATAATAAATATAGAGTTTTAAACAGGATAGCATTGATGATTATTTTTATATATTTTTTTTTAGCATTTTGTACCATTTATTTTTATTTTTTCTTTCTTTTATTTTATTTATTTTAATTTTTTTCTTTGTATTTTATTTATTTTAATGTTTTTTATTTTATTTTAATTTTTTTTTATTTTAATTTTTTTTTTATTCTAATTTTTTTTTTTTGTTTTATTTATTTTAATTTTATTTATTTATTTTTTTATATATTGATTTCAGTAATTCTATACTGAATGACACTCCAAAATATGTGTTTGTTTGAGTTCAATGCTCTAGTAAATTGACTGTGAATTAACATGATGAAGCCAAAATATTAATAAATATTTGTATTTTCTTATACATATTTGCTTGATGCAAATATTTTTTTTGGGGCATATATAGTAAATTTGCTCATTTGCTACATATTTTAGTTATGAAATTAAGTTGCTTTTAATACATGAAAATAGCACAAAAATATTAGGCAACAAATTCTGGCAACATATTGACCTACTCCAACTCTTTTTCTTAAATAAATGCAATTAATTTGGGTTTACATTTTTGATAATTTATAATAATGTTTAAATAGCATTTTATTATACATTTTTAGAAAATGTGTTTAATTGCTCAAGTCAACTGTATGCACTTGTAAATAAACAAACATATTAATGGTCAAATGATTAGGGTAAACAAATATTTTAAACTTAAAATAAAATAAAAATAACAGTGTAAGAAGGCTAAACAGAAACATAGTTAATTTTCTAACAAATTGCATTTTATTTCCAATTCAATCAATGTATATTTTAAAGCTACAAGTTGTCATTTCAATGATAATAAATGTATGTACATATATTAACCCAAAAAAACAAATGTAAATCATATACAATATATCATATCAAAGACAATTTCGAATAGCAACGGCATTTTGAAAACAGCGCTCAACTTGTTTCTAAGTAGCTTAAGTTACCTTTGAACTTTTAACACCTGTTTCACCAGTAAACTCCGTGTTCACCGCACACAGAGGAGACAACAAACATAAACTCCAAGTTCAACTTTACATTTATGGCACCAGCAACTGCTGTGCATCCTTTACTTCAACACATAGATAGAGGAGACAGGGGTTGGAAAGAAAATACGATATCCAGAAGTAGGATCCATGCTCTCCTGCGCATTAACCTTCAATCTTTTGAGTCGACAGGCGGCAAAAGGGGGGGAGCAGAGCTCAAAGTAAAACATATATATACACAAATATAAACACAAAAGTAAGACAGGACACAGATGAGATAAAGGATGAGTAAAAGGATGGGCGGGCTTGCAGAAGCAGTTGCCTGCCTGGCATTGCTCATACGCAATGTGTGCCGAGTGGCATTCGTGCAGCACAGCATTATGAGGCAGGCAGCAGCAGCAAGCACTCGTAATATAAATGTTTATATTCTTGTATTGCGGTTATTATTAAAAACTTTTACAGCCCAAGCGCGGCAAAATGGTACAACTTTTACAGCAATATCTTTAGCAATGCCATATCCTTCTCCCACTCTGTGTACCATGTTGTAGTAGTGTATATTGTGTGTGTGAGTTTGAAGCTTAAGTTTGGTTTTGTTGCCACTGCACTTAAGTGGGTAAAAGATGTTCCAAAGAAGCAACCAAAGCCGCAACTTATATGGCAGCTAAGCAATATCAAGCAATGTCCTATTAAAAAGTTTTTTTTTTCTCTCTCATTCAATAATAAAATTGGATTTATTAAACCAAAACTTTCAAACGCCAGCACTCAGGTGGAAAATTTTTTTAGTTGCATTTCATTTTAATCAAGACGCATTAGATTTGTTTATTAAATGAAACATGTTTCAGTTTCTGACATTTGTCATTGTTTTTTTTTTTTTTTTTTTTTTTTGTTCTAGTGTTGGATTTCTAAACCTTTTTGGCTTAGTTTAAATGCCAAACAGTTTCAGCCATTTAAGTCTTTTGTTGTGGCTCGTGACGGATTTTGTTTGTGGTTCTATTTTCTATTTGTTTATTTATCTCTTTCTATGCCACTTGTGTGTGTGTGTGTGTGTGTGTGCTTGTCTAATAGACCATATGAGAAAGCCCTTTTAACCCATCGTTTTAATAGATTTTTTGGGGCTGCTTGATTAAGTTTCGGGGTTTTGTTGTCCTGTGTGTGGGCTGTCATAGAAATACATACATTATTTATATGTATTTGCCTTGTTTAACCCTGTGATTAGCACCTTGAGGGTTGTGCACAGTTAATGAGTTGTAGTGTGTGTGTGTACAACACCACAAAAGCCTTTTAGACATTTCACGTGCAAGAACTTAAGACAAGTTTGTGATTTTATTCATCGAAATACACTTAAAATGTGAGGGTACTTGAACTTTTTGACAAATAAAAATAATTAAATTTTCATGTTTTTTTATTTGAAAAGTAATAAAGAATTATTAAATATCCAAATATTCCTTATTTTTGGTGCTAAAATATTATTAAAAAGAGTTGGAAAACCATCGATAAATTATAGGTGAAGTAAATGTTTCGTTAACATTATATAATTAAGTTAAATTATTTAAATTTTTATGTTATTTTGTGTAAAAAGTACTTCAAAGTAAATAAAAATTTAAATAATCCTTCTTCTTGGTGCCAAAAGATTATTTAAATAGAGTTAGAAAACTATCGATATATGTGAGGTGAAGTAAATGTTTTGTTAACATTACGTAATTAAATTCTTCTGATATTTTGTGTAAAAAGTACTTCAAAATAGATAAAAACCTAGGGATTTCTTCTTTTTGGTGCCAAAAGTTTATTTAAATAGAGTAAAAAAACCATCGATATATTTGAGGTGAAGTAAATGTTTCGATAACATTACATGTTCTATCATGTAAGCTTTCGACATGTATATTTTTATTAATTAATTACAATTTTCTGAAACTCTTAGATAGAACAAAAAAATAGAAACTATCGATTTAAATATTTATTTTATTTATTATAATTTATTAAAAATATCGATATATTTAAATTTACTTTATTTACGAGTAAATGTATTTTATTTTTATTTTTCTTAATTAACTTTAAATGTATTTTTTTTTTTAATTTTTTCTGAATTAACTTTAAATGTAAAAATTGTCAGCATAAAATTATTAATATTGTGTCTAACTTTTTAGGGTATTTCAGTTGCGATTTAACCAAAAGCTTTAACGCTTTTCTGGTTTCGCCTGTCGCGTCTTGTCGATAATAACTTAATCTTTTGCATGGCCAAAACCATTTACACACATACACAGCAAACACACACAAATACACAATAAGAAAGGTAACTATTCTGGTAGCATCCTCAGTGACTATTGTTGTTTAATCCTTTTGTATTGAAGTTGTGCTTACAACTCATTATTGTTGCGGCTGTCTGTCTGTCTGTTCTGGCACTCAATGGCAACTACCTGAGCATCCTTACAATATCTCTTTCCCCCTAGTCTTTTCTCAAGTCTTTTCCCTTGCACCTTGAATGGTTTTCTTGTGTATTTTCCATTGCTTTTATTTGAGGTAACACATTTCGTTGTAGATATATTCCTGTTGTTGTTATTCCGGTTGTAGCAAAAGTTTCTTGTCTGGGAGAAATTTTACGCCCAAAAGTTTTTCATGTAGCGTTTTCGGAATTCGGCATTCAGACTATATTTTGTTTGCTTTTGTTTTCAATTTTACGCTTTAATTACCTTGATGAATAACACGCAGTTCAACAGGGCTTTAGATAAACTGATGGATATTGTCTACATTAAAATTCATCGCTTGTTTAATAAACTGCAGACGATTGGTTTATTAAAAGACAAAAATAAATATGAAAAAAAATAAATGTTTAATAATGTAATGTAATTAATATTTTAATAATATATATATTGATTCATGTGTGTGTGCTCATATATGTGCGTGCGTTTTCAATTTGGGCTTTCAATTTAATTAACATTAAAATATATATTTTACATGCTGACGATAAATTTGCAGGCATATTGATTATGTTATGAAATTGCCTGGGGGAGTGTATAAACGAGTTTGTCAAATGTGTATGTAATTAAACAATTTTCAATCGGAATAGATGAAATGATGAAGGGAAAAATGTATTAAAAATTATATTTTTTTTAATGTTTTTATTAAATTAGTTTATACTTTAGTTTTACCTTAATTAAAAGAAAGTAAAATCAAATTTTGATTGACCCTTTATAACATTTTTATATTAATTACTAAAATGAAAAACAATCAATTTTTTCTATATTTTTTTTACCTTACCTATGAATTATTCGATTTTATAAATAAAGAACTCTATTCTCAATTTATTTATCATATTAATAAAAGTGTTGCATACTAATGGGCGCTATTTTGTTGCATATTTAGGCAAGTGTTTGAATTACCCAAGTGGTTTTGGTTGTTGTGTTGTTTTTCTATAATAAATTATCTTTTTTTTTTTGGTATAGGATAATTCAAATAATTATGTGATTTAGAAACAAATTAGTGCAATTAATATTTTAGATAATTAAACGCAATTTTCTCACATTAAAGACAAATAAAACGCACACAAAATGTTTATAAAAAATTTACGAAACATTTTTTAATAATGAATGATTAAAAATATCAAAAAAAGACTTAATTGCAACTGAAATAATTGATATAAAAAATAAACTTAATTAAAACTGAATAAGTTAATATAAAGTAGACATATTTAAAATTTACATAATTTATTGTAATTATATTTTAATATTTTTATTCTTACCTAAAACGTACTTATCGGAATCTCAACCAAAATTTTTTATTTAATGCAATTTACCAACCAAAAGCTTATTATGAAAAGTTTATTAATTATAATTTAAAACGAGTTTTACGTGTCATATTAATATAATTTTAAAATGTAAGCTATTGAATACTAATTAATTAATATGGTTATTCGATTTTGCATTAAATTCAATCAAATTTAATTTATTTTATTAAATTTTAATATATTTTCCCCGCTCAATCTGCTCAGAAATGCAATAACTAATATAAATTTAATGGGATTTATAAGTGTTTGAATTGTTGAACTGTTAAATACAAGATACCTATAAATACTTTTGTCTTGTTGTCTAATAAATAATTTAAAATTTGATTTATTGTACACGAAGACTTAGTGACTTTTTCATTTTGTTTCAATTTGTTGTGCGATGACAGTTTTATTATATAGATATTTTATATATATATTTACGATATATATATTAATATATATGTGTGTATGCTTGTCCAGTCTCTTTCCAATTTCCCTCCACGTTGACATATTATATGATTGATTGATTTCAGTTTTGTCATCAATTATGCATTAAATTTTGCACGCTTGACAAGGTGCTGCTCCTTCTGGCATTTGCTATTATTATATATATATATATATATATATGTATATATATTTGTAATAATTATTTTAATGAAATTTCCAATGTGATATTATTTGCTTTGGCTTCCTGCTGCTGCATACAATTATTTTACATTATTTCAATTTTAATAATATTCAATAATTCATTTGAAATATGAAAATCATTTGTTTTAATTTACTGTACACAAAATGTAGTTGAACGAAATGAGTTCAGTTCAGTTAACATATATATTATTATTATTTTGTGGTATCGTTTATTTGATATATCATATAGCAGATTAAAAGGTTAAAGATAAATGCTTGATGGCTTAATTATATGCTGAAATTTATACAATTGCCCAAATGTGTGTTTAGGTAGTTTGAAATTAATTTTGAAAGTTTAAAAGCGAGATTATCACATTTTTTTCCATTGTTTGATTAGTGGAACAGTATATTTTGGTTAAAAAAAAAATAGATAAAATAAACAAAAAATACTTTGTTTAACTAAATTATAGTTATGACAAAAGTAATGACGCAATATTTTATTTAATAATATTGGCTTTCAGGATAATTTAATAAATTTTGGCATCCTTTTTTAATTTTGGCTCCAAGGGCAGCTTGAAAAAACTTTGAACTAAATATTGTTTTATCGCGGCTCAAAAAGTCTTTAATGCGTTTTAGAAATTATTATCTTTTTGAGTCTTAAGGCTCAGTCAAGACTTTTTAAATAATATGTTATATCGTTCTAATAAATTTGATTTTTTTTACAGTAGTTAAAATCAATTCTATTATGATTAGAATTTATTGTTTTAATTTTTTTTTTTTTTTTATTATTTAAATATTTAATTTTATTTTTTTATTATTTATTTATTTTTATTTTTTTTATTTATTTATTTTTATTTTTTTTATTTATTTAATTTTATTTTTTTTATTATTTATTTATTTAAATATAATAAGTTATGAAATATATTTTAGAATTATATTTTTAACTTTTAGAGTTTGTGAAGGAGCTTTAGGTTTACTAATTTTTGTATCAATAATTCGAACTCATGGAAATGATTTATATAAATGTTAAAATTAATTTTTTTTTCTGTTGATTTTAACTCCATTTTGTTTTATCAATAATATATATTGAACGGTGCAAATTTTTATAATTTTTTTATTCATATAGAATAACTTAATCCACTGATTTATACAAAAAAAAAAAATATATAATATTTATAATTTTAAAAAATTTCTATTTATCACCCACACAAGTTTTAAATATATTTTGATGATATTATGCATTACTCATCCCAATCTGGTAAATTGGATGATTTTTGTTAGACGAAGGGGCCGGACCGCCAGTTTGTCTGTTGTCTGTCCAAGGCACCTGTTTGGCTTTTGCCAATAAAATACGCATAGCTAAAAATGTAATTAAAATGATATTTCAGTGTTTTTTTTTTTTTCTGAAAATTTTCTATTTTTTTTGCGCACAATTATATGTCGAGTGCTTTTTAGTTTATTTGCTCAATTTTCTCTTTTTTGGCATTTTCTCGCTATGCCAAAGGCAATTTTGCACAGAAAATTGCTTCAAAATGTTGTTACGTGCGTCTAATTAGCTGCCGTTGATGCTGCTGGCAGATCATTATAATACTTCATAATGATATATATATAAATATACATATATAAGTGTAGTATTGCACACGATGACGAAGATTTTCTTTTTTACTTTTTGGCTTATGTCAATTTGGAAATTTGCTTAGTTTTCTATCGGTGAAAATGTTTAAATTTAAAATTTAATGATTTGTGTGCATTTTTTTTTTTGGGATATTTGTTTATATTTGTTTTTGTATTTCTATTTCGTTTAACGTTGGTCAAATAAGAATTTTTGCTCATTTGGAAAATATGTTAATAAAATTTGATGGCTCAAGGTTGCGTCGTCTGCCTCTCTGACTAAAGGAATATATGACTGTATATTCCGGAATAGACAGATGCCGGTGGGTATAGTTAGGTGATGATATGAGCTTTGGCCAAAATATTAATTATAAATCAGTTTTTTTTTTTATCATACTAAAATGTGCATTTCGAACGTTTGACAATTGTATTTTGTGTAAAGCAAACAAGGAAACGAAAGCGAAGTAAATAAATTTATTTAGATTTGAAATTTTGAAGAAAATCTAAATATACATATGTATATCGATATAATAAAATATAATATAATTTAATATATTAAAATATAATACAATAAAATATAATACAAAATAATAAAAATTATAAAAATTTTAATATTATCTTCTAATTATTTTTCTCCCCAATAAAATAAATAGTATAAATAATAAAAAAAGAAAAATAAATAACAAAAAAAGGAAAAAAATAAATAATATGAAAAAGAATAAAAATAAATAATAAAAAAAATAATACAAATAAATAATAAAAATACAAATAAATAATACCAAAATAAAAGAATAAAAACGAAAAATTAAACCAAAAACAATTAATAATAATAAAATAAGAATATAAAATAATACTAAAAATTAATACTTAAAATTAATAAAAAAAATAAGAATAAAAACTAAATAAATAATAAAAACAAAAATTAAAAAATAATAAATAAAAATTAAAAAATAATAAGAATAAAAATTAAATAAAAAAATTCAAAATAAAAAATAAATAAATTTATAATAAACAATATTTAAAAAAAAAACAAAATTAATAAAAAAAAAAATAATAATAAAAAACATAATTAATAATAAAAAAATAAATTAATAATAAAAAATAACAAAATAATAATAATAAAATAATAAATACAGAACGTTAAAAAAAAAAATAAATATTAATAAATAAATATTAAGTAAACTTAAAAATACGAATAAATAAAATTAACGATATCAATTTATTTCACAATTACAATATTTACATGTAACTTGTTTATAATTATGTTTAAAGGCTATAAATGTCTTTTTTTTAATTCGTTATATTAATAGAATAATAAAATTAATATTATTTTAATAAATATTGCAATATCTTTTTTTTTTAAATAAATGTTTTAATAGATTTAATTTTTAGAAATATTTTTGTAAATCTTTTTTTGCATAAATCAATGTAAATATGTGATGTAAACCCATGAACACATGCATACGAGTATATGAAGCGTGCAACATTTAGATGCATTGTGCAATTGATGTCAGAATTGCAAAAACCCGCAAAAACCTTCAAAACAACATTTGATTGACCACTCAAAGCCAGCGCCAGTTTTGAGTCTTTTTGACACTTGTTGGGGTTGGATAGGGATATGATGTTGGTTTTAGGTTGGTTATATCAACAACAAACGTCATCATCATTATCATCATCATCATTGAACACGATTGCGCAACACTACACAGAACACATATCGCAAAATAATTGATCCCACTGTGCATGAATTTGTGGGAACTGACATTTGCGTTGACAGACAGAAAAGGGGAAAGGAATTTTGAGGTTTTAGAAACAGATGGACATATATGAGACTTGGGGGTGTCCTGAGGGCTGAAATAGCCGCACAAATTCTCTCGCTGCTTTTGACAGTTGCACGAACTCTCTGCCCCCAAAGATAGGGCAAACTCTAAAATCTACACCTCGTCATTGTCATATGGCGCTATTTTCAAAATTGGTCTTTGTGGACATTAGAAGGCGTGCTGGCATATTTGCACACAATTTATGAATGTCAGCGCAAAAAACTGCTACTGACATTTTTATTGATTTAATCACAAGTAACTAACAAAGAAAAAAAATATTATAAACAAAATTGTTTTAAAGTCACAATATCCTTATACAGTTCATTGCATGACAAAAATGGGCCCCAAAGCGCTCATTAAATTGCATAAAAATTACATTTATAAAATGTCTGTAGTCGCAAGTCTAACAAACCAGACAAAAGACCACAATAAAATTAAGCTGCTGCAGCAGTAGCCAAAGGGGTTCTTAACAAAAAAAAAATAATATATATAAATATATATATACATATATATTGTAAACCCCCCCCTCAAATCAGACAAAATGTGTTTAAACAGCAGCTGCGTTTTGTTGCATGTGTAGCATTTATTTAAGCACTTTTGTTGACCCCTTGTATCAATTTCGTCTGGCCTTACGTTTACTACTTTCTTTTCAATTTTTTCTACACTTTTTTTTTTTGCTAGATACCCTATACCTATTAATAGAAATTGTTGAGAGGCATATTAACTGTGTTAAAAGAAAGCAACAGCGCGCCTGTAAATAATGTATATAAATGCATATTTTTAGTTTTGACAAAGCGAGTTTATTATGTGTCTACATAAAATTATTGGTTATTAATAATATAATTAATATAAAATATTTCAAAAGAATCGAAATTCAATTAAAGACTGTGACATTTTCTTAAAAAACATTGAAAAAGAAATTAAGAAAATTGTTTTTTTTTTGTTTAAAAAATAGGAAAAAATAATTTTTTGTGTGTAAAAATATGGTTTAAATATTTGCACATAGAAAAAAATAAAAAAATCTTTTTATACATTTTTATAAAATGTTTTTTTGTGTGCAAATATTTGATACTATTTTTTTACATACAAAAAATATTTTTAAAAATTTATTTTTTACTGTTTTTTAACACAAAAGATAACATTTTTTAAATTTCCATCTTCAAGTTTTATCAATTTTTTTAATGTTTATTGTGTGCAAATATTTAAACTCTTTTTTCAAAAAAAAATTAAAACGAATTATTAACATTCTATATAAAATTTACAATGCTCATTTATAAGAAAAAATTGAATTTTAGGTGTAATATTTAAAAAAAAAGTAATTTTTTTATGATAAACAAATTCATTTAAGAATGATAAATTCATTGCTGATATGGCAATACTGAGTAAACTAGTCTTAAATTAATTTTTGTAATAGTATTAATAATACATTAATATGGATAAAATTTTCATATTTTTATTTTAAGCGTATTATAGTTTATATATTAGCCTGCGCTTAGTTTTCCTTATTTTCAGTTCGTTTTACAGATTGACAGTTATATAGATAAATACTTTATTTTCAGTATGCAAATGATAGAAATATATTCAAATGTTCAACAATAGCTAGGATATCTTCAAGTTGAGCCTTTTTTAATTTTATATTTTGATATTCTTTATGCATGATGCGATTTTAAAAGCTAGCATTTTGGATTTGCAAGGTTTGACTTCTCCCCATGTGCGTTTTATTAGCTGCATTGGGTTGGCAAATTTTTTTTTTTATATAAATTTTTCTTTTTTGCAGTTTAGAAAAAATAACATTTGGTGTTATTACAATATTGTCTGGCTGGACATGACTAAGAGACTTTTTTTGAAAGAGTTTGAGCATTGATATATGTGATTGCACTTAGAAATATATGTCGTGTCTGAGAGAGATTTAAGAAAATTGTAAGCTTATTTTTGTCAAAATGGGAATTAACTATTAAAATACATAAATATGTTTAACTATATTTCAATATAAATCTATGTATATATAGAAAGAAATATAGGAGTTTGCTGGAAAATAACTAGAGAAAATATTTATTTTTAGGCGTATCTATGAGGAGTTAAAATGCGAAGTATTATATAAAAAGAGCGACTAGTATAGTGAGGAAAAATCAAGTCAAACCTAAAGAAAAAAAGATGATAATATAGTGCGTTTTATACTAAATGTTATAATATATTAAAATTAAAGAAAATGCATTCACTAATAATATTAAATCATAAATCGAAAACTAATTAATAAAGGTTGTAAACTTAGAAAAGAATTTTCATTAAATCGCTTTTAACTTGAACAATTGAAACTTTCAACTTTTATCGAGTAAATTGAATAAACAAAAACTTTATCAGCAGGACAACAAACGGAAATATAAAAGACGCTTTTAAACTAATCAAAAATGCATAAATGTCAATCTACAATAAAAAATAAAAAATAAGAGAAAGTGGGATGAAAAAAATGCGAAAAACACACTATATATTGTTATATATAGCTAGTGCTATACACTCGATAATTCTCAACTCTCAACGGGCAACAGGATAACAGGATAACACAGACAACAAAAAGTGAGGACGAAAAATCTTTCAATAAAACAATTTACTCAATTGGCTCAATGACTCGACGCGACTTGGTTCTCGTTTTTGTTTGCACTTTTTATGAGCCAAAGGATGCAACAAAAGCAAAATTTATATATATAAAAAAAAAAATTACTCAAATCTATTTAGTTTTGTGGCTTGCAACAGCAGCAGCAGCTACAAAAGCCCAAGGGAAGTGAGCGGCAAATGCAGAGCGGACAGAGGAAGCTGCAACAACAGAACAGAGCCGCGCTGAGTTGCAGTTTTTATCGTTCACATTTCCATTTGAAACTCTCTTTTTGCACACCACATCTATCTATATGTACTAAATATTTTTATATACTAGCAGTGGGTATTATAATTTTGTCATAAAATATGTAACGCATTGAAGCGGACATATTTCATTCTAAATAGCATTCAAAATATATTTATAAAAATATTAAAATGAAATAAATTTAAAAAAAAATTAAATAAAATGAGTATAAAGCAAAATATAATGAAATACATAATCAAAAAAAAAAAAAATATAGAGAAATAAATAAAAAAAAAAATATTAAGAAATAAATAAACAAAAAAAAAATATATATAAAGAAATAAATAAACAAAAAAATATAAAGAAATAAATAAACAAAAAAAAAAATAAATATAAAGAAAAAAATAAACAAAAAATATACAGAAGTAAAGGAAAGTTAATGTAATCATATAAATAAATAAAAAAAATATATATTGAAATTATGAAATAAATAAATAAAAAATAATATAATAAAATGATGAAATAAATTATTAAAAAAAAAAAAATATATATATATATATATATATATATCTGAAAATAAACAATAAAAAATATATATAATGAAATAAACAATAAAAATAAATAAATAAATAAATATTATGAAATTCAAAAGTAAAAAAAAAAATAAATAAATAAATATTATGAAATACAAAAGTAAAAAAAAAATAAATAAATACATATATATAAAGTAAAAAAAACATTTATAATAAAATAAATACATATATGTGAAAAATTTAAATGGAAATTAATATTAAATTTAAATAAAATAGAAATTAAAATTAAATTGAAAAAATAAAATAGAAATAAAAATATAATAAAATGAAATAAACATTAAACTAAAATATAATGAATTAAATAAAGCAAAATATATTTTAAAAATTAAATAAATACAGAAAAAAATATATAAATAAGACAAAACTAAAATAAAAATATATATTTTAAAAATTTAATTAATACTGAAAAATATTTAAAACATTATTAAATAAATAAAGAAAAGTATTAAAAAAAATTAAATTAATAAAGAAAAATATTAAAAAAAAAAATTAGATAAAGAAAAACAGAAAAAAATTAACTGAAAAAAGTTTGTTAAATAAATAAAAAATAAAATAATTAAAATCGATTAAAAATTAATCTCTAGGTGTTTTATATATTTTTATTTTCAGGAACGAATTATAAATTTCAATTACAAAAAAAAAACATTTTCATTTTAGTTTATCAAGAGAAATTAATCAAACTCATATATTTATATATAGTGTGCCATAATTTTATAAAATCTGATTTTTCTTTAATTATACTTTTTGTTATAAGGAAAATGATCCGTAAGGGTATACATATATCTTTGACATGCCGCAGTTAGGTGTTTTAACTTGTTTTGTTTTTTATGATTCCCTTTTCAATTTTGCCAATATTTTCTAGAGTGTTTTATATATCTTTATATCTTTTCTTTTTTGTATTTTCCATTTTTCTATTTTTATTTACCTGGTCTCTCATGGCGTCACATTGCATGCAGCACATGTGTGTGAGTGTGTGTGTGTGTGTTGTGTTGTCGTTTGGCGCCATTGTGAGGCGGGAAACTTGGCGGCTGCCTGGCATGTCCTTGTCTCTTGCAACACACTCTGTTATACACGCTCCCTACTACCTCCCTCCGCAGTCACTCAGTTCTATATGGACTGTATCAATTTAGCGCATGTCGTCATAGCAGCCATTGATGCATAAATAATGGAGAGGAGAGGAGAGGGTGGGTGGGCGAGCGTTATTGTTGTTGGAGTAGCTTTAACTGTCAGTCAGACTGGCGCTTTGCTGTTTGTCCAGAGTTTTCTGTCGCTTTTCTCTAGCTATCTCTGACTCTTTCTCTCCTGTTGGTTCCTAGCTTTTGCCCCATGTCTGCTTCTAACTGAATTTGTAGGTATATATTTGTTTTGTGCAGTGTTACTTTCATTCTATCCTCTATTTTTTTTTTTGTTGTATTTTCCTTTTATTTTTGTGTTATATGCGCTTTGTCCGCTCAGCCATTCACAATTGTCGCTTTATTTGCTATTCAAAACTATTTCCATCGATTGTCGAAACGTTGTACTAACTAAAAAAAAAAGAAAAACTTTGTTATGCATGGTTACATTTCAGTTGCAAGGTAATAAAAAAAAAAAAATTAAAAAAATGCCAAAGAAAGTATAAAGTTGAAAATATAAAGAAAAGTGTTTAAGTTATCGTTTTAAAAAATATAAATAAAATTTCAAGTATCGTAACAACATTAGAAATTCATCTTAGGAATGATTTTTAATTATTTTATGAAAAATGTGGAAAAATACATAATTTAATAACAAAAAAAATCAATTTGTAAAAGCTTACAAAAATTGCTTAATTTATTAAAAACATTACTCAAATAATCTAACAATCACAAACGCTTCATTTCTATCTTTAAAGTCAAACAATCACGCTGCGTATACGCAATTTTTTGTATATATATTTTTTTGACCAAGCAATCAACAAAACTGAGCCGCTTTACACATTTTCCCACACACACACACACACACTCTGTTGTCAATTCGTGAGCCGTTCTGATAATGGAAGTTAACCCAAACGTTGTTGCAACCTGACGATAGGCAGCCAGCTCAAAAAACCCAATTAAACTGCCTGGTCTGGTCTGGACTGGCCTGGCTAGGCCACGGCCTAGCTTCCATGTCTGCCACGTTTGCCTGGCAACGTGCAACGTGCAACTGCAGCCTATGCAGCCTATCCTACTACATATATCTACAAAGCTCTTTGGTGGCACGTGCTGCTGCCACATATAGCCAATTAAATTTGCCATAAAGTTTACTTAGGCGTGTGTGTTATATCGCAAGAAAACCAAAAAAACCCAAAAAACCTATTTACAAAATGCAAAACTTAATTATGAATATTGCTGTTGAATTTTTGCAAAATATCTTTTCAATACAAATAGCTTATAGTTATCTCAGATAAAAGACAACAGAATTACACAAATTGTCAACAAAGAATTATAAGATACAATAGATACAATGTAGAAATTTTATATAATCAAATATATATATTTGGTTATTGGGAAATAGAAACAAAGTTGTGGGCACAATAAATATGTTATGACATATTTTATTTTATTTTATTTAGTTTCTGTAAAAATATGTTGCATTTTGTAATTATCGATAAAGAATTAATAGATGCAATATAAAAAATAAATAAATTTATATTAGAAAGTTGCTTTTGTTGCTTTTTATTTAAGCAAATGCAAACAACTTTAAGATAGATTGACGATCACAAAATAAGGGCACAATAAATATGTTACGTCATATTTTATTTAGTTTTTCTAAAAATATGTTGCATTTTGTAATTATCGATAAAGAATTAATATATGCAATATAAAAAATAAATACAAAAGTAAATTTCTACTTTTGTTGCTTTTTATTTAAGAAAAGGCAAACAACTTTAATATAGATTAAATATCGCAATATAATGACATTATTGTGTTGTGTCTATAGACATAATATTATAATATAATAATGTGTGTAAGAAAGTTCGATAAAATGTTTTATACATTTAAATTCCATTTAAATTCGATTTAAATTCCTGGAAATATAACAATTCTCTCAATAACATAAAATAGACCGTAAATAAATTATAACCAACAAATTATCGATAACAATGAGAGATGAATATTTTAGTATGCTCTTAAAATTAATAAACATTTATCAATTTAAAAATCACTTAAATAAAAATAAATAAATAAATATAAAATAGATAAGGTGTTCAGTATTGCAATCGGGTATACTCGATACGCTTGTTCTTTTTTTAAGCTATCGATGAAATAATATATAAAAAGTCCTCGAAAGCCACAATTATCGATTAATTTCTGATTGCAATCAAATTTATGAACACTTATCGCCTCGATTTTAAGTATATATAAGAATCGTATTTAAAATGCACTTGAATATGTCATAAACAAACTAAAGTGATAAACTTTGATGCTACTTCACTTCTTCTTCTTCGATAGTCAATCTAAGATTGCCCTGCAGGCACATTTAAAAGAACACACACAAGGATGCACTATACTTAAGTCTTGTGTTTCGATTGTGAAGTAGGATGATGTCGATGTGCCAAGGGCACTTAATAAATGTTGCAACTGAACAACTAAAATAGCAATAAATATTGAAATAAAGAAGCAAAGCCACACACACACACACACAACACACACATGGAATTGTTTTACAAATGTGCAAATGCTGTAGCCAATTAATTATTATAAATCCGGTTTACCAGTTGGACAAACTCTGAAGTGGCATTTTGAAAATCATTTAAGCAAGAAATAGGGAAATTCTCAAATAAATGAAAAGTGCCAAAGTGCAAGTAAACAAATTGTGTCTCTATGTACATTTAGTAAATAAAAGTAACATATGTACTGATTGACTGACTGAGAGCTGAGAGAGCTGTATATAAGAGAAATATTGAAGTATATTATTAAGAACTGTTGTATTTTGTTTGTCCTTACAAAGAGTGGAGAAACCAGTAGAGGAATTTAACTAAAATTTATTGTATTCATTTTATTCAGCCTTTTTGACTATTTCAGCTTTAAAACTAATTTTCAAAATTTTTTACCTTATAATATATTAATTTTATTTGATTTTTTTTTTTATTATTAAAATATTTTATTTTATTTGTTTTTATTTATTTTAAAAATATTTTTATTATAAAAATATTTTTTTTATTATAATAATGTTATATTTTTTTTTTTGTATTTTATATTTTTTATTAATATATATTTTTTTATTATAAGAAATTTTTTTTTATTTTTTTTATATAAAATATTTTTTTTTAATATTAAAATAGTTTTTTTTATTATTAAAAAATTTTTATTTATTATTAAAATATTTTTTATTATTATTAAAATATTTTTATTATTATTAAAATATTTTTATTATTATTAAAATATTTTTATTATTATTAAAATATTTTTATCATTATTAAATATTTTTATTATTATTAAAATATTTTTATTATATATTTAAATCTTTGTATTTTAATATTAAATATTCGTTTTTTTTTTTTTTTTTTTTTTGATTTAAAATGGTTTTTATTTTTTTAATATTATTTTTTTGTTAATAAATTTTTTGTTTTTCTATTATTAAAAACATTTTTTATATTATTAAAACATATTTTTTTTTACTGTCGATTTGTTTATTTTTCTTCTTCAACATTTTAATTTATTTATTATCTTTTTAAATTTATTTTTTTTTCTTTTTATCAATCGTCATTTCCTGACTCAAAAATTTACCGCACAACGCCTGGCAATATCAGCTAACATACAGTGTACACTCTTAGAACTGAACATTATATGAACTTATTTTTATTATTATTTTTAATTTATTTCTTTTTATATTTAAAAAAAGTATTTGAGCTATTTTAATTTATCATGCAAAAATTTCTCGTTAAAGTGAACATCCTTAATTACAATTAGTTCACGCCAACAGGCGTTCACTGTATTACATTCATAGCTATTTATTTATTTATTCCCAAAAACATATATATGCAAATAAATTCACAAAACAAATCCCAAACAATTATTTACTGTAAATTTATATTGTTTATTAAAAGTAAAGCCCAAGTTACAATATACAAACACACACTTACAAGCTTTTACATGCTGCATGCAACACAGCTGGGGCATGCCGTACCTAATCAAGAGCAAGAAATTGTGGAATGGTTGCAAGTGTTTCTCTTCAGCAGAGAAAACAAATATAACACTTGGCACTTGGTAAGTAAATATGCATATATATGTTTTTGGGAATAAATAAATAAATAGCTATGAATGTAATACAGTGAACGCCTGTTGGCGTGAACTAATTGTAATTAAGGATGTTCACTTTAACGAGAAATTTTTGCATGATAAATTAAAATAGCTCAAATACTTTTTTTAAATATAAAAAGAAATAAATTAAAAATAATAATAAAAATAAGTTCATATAATGTTCAGTTCTAAGAGTGTACACTGTATGTTAGCTGATATTGCCAGGCGTTGTGCGGTAAATTTTTGAGTCAGGAAATGACGATTGATAAAAAGAAAAAAAAATAAATTTAAAAAGATAATAAATAAATTAAAATGTTGAAGAAGAAAAATAAACAAATCGACAGTAAAAAAAAATATGTTTTAATAATATAAAAAATGTTTTTAATAATAGAAAAACAAAAAATTTATTAACAAAAAAATAATATTAAAAAAATAAAAACCATTTTAAATCAAAAAAAAAAAAAAAAAAAAAACGAATATTTAATATTAAAATACAAATATTTAAATTATAATAAAAATATTTTAATAATAAAAAAATTTTAATAATGAAAAACATATTTTAATAATAAAATTAAATATTCAAATAATAAAAAAATATTTTAATAATAAAAAAAATATTTTAATAATAAAAAAAATATTTGAATAATAAATCAAATTTTTTTAATAATGAAAAAACTATTTTAATTTAAAAAAAATATTTTCATATTAAAAAAAATATTTAAAAAAAAATTTCTTATGTTAAAATAAATATATATATAATACAAAATATATAAAAAACAAAACAAAAAAATAATAACATTAATTAAATTAATTCAAGAACATTTTCTTTTTAATCAATATACGCTCGTAAAATTCAAATTACAAAACAAATAAAATAAAATAATAATAATAATCAAAAAAAAAAATCAAATAAAATTCAATCCAAATATTATAAGGTAAAAAAAATTTTAAATTAGTTTTGAATCTGATATAGTCAAAATGGCTGAATAATATTAATACAATAAATTTTAATTAAATTCTTCTCTAGGTTTCTTCACTCTTTGCAAGGATAAACAAAATTCAACATTTCTTAATAAAATTCTTCAATATTTCTCTTATATACAAATTTCTCAGCTCTTAGTCATTCAATCAGTACATATGTTACTTTTATTTACTTAATGTACATAGAGACAATTTGTTTACTTGCACTTTGGCACTTTTCATTTATTTGAGAATTTCCCTATTTCTTGCTTAAATGATTTTCAAAATGCCACTTCAGAGTTTGTCCAACTGGTAAACCGGATTTATAATAATTAATTGGCTACAGCATTTGCACATTTGTAAAACAATTCCATGTGTGTATGTTGTGTGTGTGTGTGTGTGTGTGCGGCTTTGCTTCTTTATTTCAATATTTATTGCTATTTTAGTTGTTCAGTTGCAACATTTATTAAGTGCCCTTGGCACATCGACATCATCCTACTTCACAATCCACACACAAGACTTAAGTATAGTGCATCCTTGTGTGTGTTCTTTTAAATGTGCCTGCAGGGCAATCTTAGATTGACTATCGAAGAAGAAGAAGTGAAGTAGCATCAAAGTTTATCACTTTAGTTTGTTTATGACATATTCAAGTGCATTTTAAATACGATTCTTATATATACTTAAAATCGAGGCGATAAGTGTTCATAAATTTGATTGCAATCAGAAATTAATCGATAATTGTGGCTTTCGAGGACTTTTTATATATTATTTCATCGATAGCTTAAAAAAAGAACAAGCGTATCGAGTATACCCGATTGCAATACTGAACACCTTATCTATTTTATATTTATTTATTTATTTTTATTTAAGTGATTTTTAAATTGATAAATGTTTATTAATTTTAAGAGCATACTAAAATATTCATCTCTCATTGTTATCGATAATTTGTTGGTTATAATTTATTTACGGTCTATTTTATGTTATTGAGAGAATTGTTATATTTCCAGGAATTTAAATCGAATTTAAATGGAATTTAAATGTATAAAACATTTTATCGAACTTTCTTACACACATTATTATATTATAATATTATGTCTATAGACACAACACAATAATGTCATTATATTGCGATATTTAATCTATATTAAAGTTGTTTGCCTTTTCTTAAATAAAAAGCAACAAAAGTAGAAATTTACTTTTGTATTTATTTTTTATATTGCATATATTAATTCTTTATCGATAATTACAAAATGCAACATATTTTTAGAAAAACTAAATAAAATATGACGTAACATATTTATTGTGCCCTTATTTTGTGATCGTCAATCTATCTTAAAGTTGTTTGCATTTGCTTAAATAAAAAGCAACAAAAGCAACTTTCTAATATAAATTTATTTATTTTTTATATTGCATCTATTAATTCTTTATCGATAATTACAAAATGCAACATATTTTTACAGAAACTAAATAAAATAAAATAAAATATGTCATAACATATTTATTGTGCCCACAACTTTGTTTCTATTTCCCAATAACCAAATATATATATTTGATTATATAAAATTTCTACATTGTATCTATTGTATCTTATAATTCTTTGTTGACAATTTGTGTAATTCTGTTGTCTTTTATCTGAGATAACTATAAGCTATTTGTATTGAAAAGATATTTTGCAAAAATTCAACAGCAATATTCATAATTAAGTTTTGCATTTTGTAAATAGGTTTTTTGGGTTTTTTTGGTTTTCTTGCGATATAACACACACGCCTAAGTAAACTTTATGGCAAATTTAATTGGCTATATGTGGCAGCAGCACGTGCCACCAAAGAGCTTTGTAGATATATGTAGTAGGATAGGCTGCATAGGCTGCAGTTGCACGTTGCACGTTGCCAGGCAAACGTGGCAGACATGGAAGCTAGGCCGTGGCCTAGCCAGGCCAGTCCAGACCAGACCAGGCAGTTTAATTGGGTTTTTTGAGCTGGCTGCCTATCGTCAGGTTGCAACAACGTTTGGGTTAACTTCCATTATCAGAACGGCTCACGAATTGACAACAGAGTGTGTGTGTGTGTGTGTGGGAAAATGTGTAAAGCGGCTCAGTTTTGTTGATTGCTTGGTCAAAAAAATATATATACAAAAAATTGCGTATACGCAGCGTGATTGTTTGACTTTAAAGATAGAAATGAAGCGTTTGTGATTGTTAGATTATTTGAGTAATGTTTTTAATAAATTAAGCAATTTTTGTAAGCTTTTACAAATTGATTTTTTTTGTTATTAAATTATGTATTTTTCCACATTTTTCATAAAATAATTAAAAATCATTCCTAAGATGAATTTCTAATGTTGTTACGATACTTGAAATTTTATTTATATTTTTTAAAACGATAACTTAAACACTTTTCTTTATATTTTCAACTTTATACTTTCTTTGGCATTTTTTTAATTTTTTTTTTTTTATTACCTTGCAACTGAAATGTAACCATGCATAACAAAGTTTTTCTTTTTTTTTTAGTTAGTACAACGTTTCGACAATCGATGGAAATAGTTTTGAATAGCAAATAAAGCGACAATTGTGAATGGCTGAGCGGACAAAGCGCATATAACACAAAAATAAAAGGAAAATACAACAAAAAAAAAAATAGAGGATAGAATGAAAGTAACACTGCACAAAACAAATATATACCTACAAATTCAGTTAGAAGCAGACATGGGACAAAAGCTAGAAGTGAGAAAGAGTAAGAGATAGCTAGAGAAAAGCGACAGAAAACTCTGGACAAACAGCAAAGCGCCAGTCTGACTGACAGTTAAAGCTACTCCAACAACAAAACGCTCGCCCACCCATCTCCTCTCCTCTCCATTATTTATGCATCAATGGCTGCTATGACGACATGCGCTAAATTGATACAGTCCATATAGAACTGAGTGACTGCGGAGGGAGGTAGTAGGGAGGTGTATAACAGAGTGTGTTGCAAGAGACAAGGACATGCCAGGCAGCCGCCAAGTTTCCCGCCTCACAATGGCGCCAAACGACAACACAACACACACACACACACTCACACACATGTGCTGCATGCAATGTGACGCCATGAGAGACCAGGTAAATAAAAATAGAAAAATGGAAAATACAAAAAAGAAAAGATATAAAGATATATAAAACACTCTAGAAAATATTGGCAAAATTGAAAAGGGAATCATAAAAAACAAAACAAGTTAAAACACCTAACTGCGGCATGTCAAAGATATATGTATACCCTTACGGATCATTTTCCTTATAACAAAAAGTATAATTAAAGAAAAATCAGATTTTATAAAATTATGGCACACTATATATAAATATATGAGTTTGATTAATTTCTCTTGATAAACTAAAATGAAAATGTTTTTTTTTTGTAATTGAAATTTATAATTCGTTCCTGAAAATAAAAATATATAAAACACCTAGAGATTAATTTTTAATCGATTTTAATTATTTTATTTTTTATTTATTTAACAAACTTTTTTCAGTTAATTTTTTTCTGTTTTTCTTTATCTAATTTTTTTTTTTAATATTTTTCTTTATTAATTTAATTTTTTTTAATACTTTTCTTTATTTATTTTTGTTTTAAATATTTTTCAGTATAATTAATTTTTAAAATATATTTTTTATTTTAGTTTTGTTTATTTATATATTTTTTTCTGTATTTATTTAATTTTTAAAATATATTTTTCTGTATTTAATTCATTATTTTTTAGTTACTGTTTATTTCATTTTATTATATTTTTATTTCTATTTCTATTTAATTTTAATTTAATTTTCATTTTTATTTCATTTTAATTTAACTTTTAATTAATTTCAACTTAATTTTTATTTCTATTTAAATTTTTTTACATATATGTATTTATTTCATTATAAATGTTCTTTTTACTTTACTTTTTTACTTTTATTATTTCATAATATTAATATATTTATTTTTATATTTACTTATAAATATCATATATATATATAAATGTATTTATATTCATGTATTTATTTCATTATATTTATTTATTTATTATTATTATTATTCAGATATATATATATATTTATTTATTATTTTTATTATTAATAATATATTTCATCATTTTATTTATATTATTGGATTACATTTTTGTTATTCCATTATTTCAATTTATATTTTTTTTGTTTATTTATATCCTTATATTAGCTTTTTTTTATTTTTGTATTATTTATTTCATTATATTTTTCTTTATA
>JAWNNH010000699.1:0-26101 GCA_035043045.1 Hirtodrosophila alboralis | reverse complement strand
GCAGCACCAAACAGGAAATTATAGTTATATTTGGAAGCAGAAGAAACATGTTCTTTCTATTATAAAAAAATCTAACTATATTCATCTTTCAATGTATACAATACGTAATTGATTTGACCAATAGACCTTGTAATTTTGCAATTAAATTAAAGCAATTTCCATTTTTATTGGCAAATCAATACTTTTGTTTACAATGCATAATGAGAAATTGCGTGCATAATTATTTGCTGATTAAATAGCAAATTTCTAATCATTATTTGTAATATTCTATAGTTGTGCATACATGGTATATATATATACTATATAAATATATATATAGTTCATGATATGGTATCGCATGACCAAACAATATTTAAATAACAATTCAATAAATGCGCATAAAATACAATAAAAATTATTGCGCCACATTTTATATTAGAATCACATTTCTAATTTCTATTATTGAAATGCTATAAAATCCATACAATGCAAATTTAATTGTCGTTTGTGTGATAAACAATATCAATAAATTGCAGCAACAAATAGGAAATTATAGTTATATATTTGGAAGTAGAAGATTGAATACTTTTAGAAAAATGCTCTTTCTATTAAGATAAAAAAACTACAACATTTTTTCGTATATCAAACTTAATTCTAGATTGATTAATTTTAAAACTAATAAAATACAATTCTTTGATAAAATTTGTTTATGTTATAAAGAACAGAATAAATGTGTTTAAGATTTAATATAAAATCGTTTTTCAAACAAAGGATTGGTTATTCCTCTTAAAAATATAAAATATAATATTTCACATCACTTCATTAAAATTGGAGACATATTTTAAAAACTAAAATATTTTTCATATATTTTTTAATATTTTTTTTTTATATATATATTAGAATTAGTTGTGGAATTACTTAAAATATTAAATCCACTTGAATATTTTTTTGTATTATCGTATAAATCTCTCAACAAAACTATACTAGCCATTGTTAGGGTATAAAATTAAGCTTTGTTGATAAATATAGAAGTGCAAATTACACATTACCGGTTTTAAATAAATTGTTAGCTAAGTTTTGTGCTAATACATACAGGGTTATTTATAATTTTAATGAAGGTTAAGTATACAACAATATATTAGATAAATTAAAATTTAGGAACTTACTGTTTAATGTGCTTATAAATATTATTAAAATTTTATGAAAGTAGCAACTGTTTTTATTAAATTATACGTAAGTTGTAGACACTTTCAAATTTTTTTTTTGTAGAAACTAGAATTTATAAAAAATTTTCTTCGCCTCAGATGCACAAAGTAAATTAACAAAAAAAAAACCCATTATAAAGTGCAGCTAAAGCTTAAGATTAATTGAAAGTGCTTCAATAAAATTGTTTAAAAAAAATCTGGTTATATATATATATATACTTAGTATACATAGAAGCTTTCAACTAAAGCCATGTGACCTAACAGCAATCAGCTTGGCAGAGTTTTTAAAAAGTAAACTTTTTTTTTATTTGGGACAGCACTTAGACAAGTTTTATACCCTAGACAATAGATTAAGTAGATAGGAAGTGTAGGCTGATTGATGAGTAGAAGAGTAGTCTTAGGTAGATTTATAAACCACATTTTTAAAGCAGCACTTTTAGTACAAAAAAATTTGACACAAAATTAAATTAAAACAAACATTTTGATTTCGAGAGAAAACTTGATAATGTGGAATAGATGGTCACTGTAGCACTTTAAAGAGTATCTCGTAGTCGATTGTTTTCTAACATTATTGCTTTTATTTATTTAGTTCCTTTTCTTTCATCAAGTGTACATCCTTTCATACTTTACCTCCTTGACAGTGTCAAATATAGTACGCTAACCCATTGGGTCTGGGCAATGCCCAAAAAACTTTCTCGTTTGCTTTGATGCTAATGATTGTTTGATGTGTCCTCCTGTTTCTTAGTATACTTTTTCAAAATAAATAAGTATGCTATAGTCGAGTATGCCCGAGTACGGGATATCCTATATACAGACACCCTAAAAGCAAATCAGAATTTGGAAAATTGGGGTTACTTCTGTATGCATGAAAATGTAATTTAAATATAAAAATATTATTATAATGTTTATTATCCTTTTGTTGTTACAAAATTTGCACAACTTATTAAGAAATCCATATGGAAAGCAAATACCAAAATAGAATTAATTAAAGACATATAGTTGTTGCTATTATAATTGGAAAAACAGGACTAGATCGACCATAAAAAGAAGCAAACTGTAATTTTTAAATATAGAAGGAATTAATACAACAAAATTTTTTTTTGTCACACTTAGAGGCATAAGTAAATGCCACAGCAGTGTATTTTATTTTTATTATTTTTTATTATATTATTTATTTATTTATTTTATTTTTTACCTGACCGTGCCGTATGCGGATATGCTAGTTGCATAATCAAAGGTTTTGTAATTACAACACTGCCAGTGTCATTTTAAAGGCCGTCAACTATCGTTGTTGCAACAGCTTGTTGCAAAGTGAATTAAATTTTATTTTTAGATAGTTTGTTTACTAAAATTTCCATAGTCTATTTTATAACCAAAATTAATGACATAATTTTTTTTAAAGCTTAGTTTTTCTTTTAAATTTTTAGCATACATTTTAATGAGTATGGTTTTTGTTTTTATTATTTATTTATTTAATAATTTTATTTAATTTATTTCTTTTATGAAAATTATTTATTTTGTTTATTTTATTTATTTATTTTTAATTTTATTTATTTATTTTTAATTTTTTTTATTTATTTTTTATTTATTTTTTTTTATTTTTTTTAAATTTATTTTATTGATTTCATTTATACTATTTATTATATGTATGTTTCTATTTATTTCTTATTTATTATGGTCCTATAAAAAAACTTTTTTTGTCTTTTTTTTATTTATCTATTTTTTTAAAATTATTTTTTTGATTTCATTTATTTTATTTATTATTTATATGATTTTATTTATTTTTTATTTATTTTTAATTAATTAATTTATATATTTTTTTTTTATTTTTAATTTAATTTTTTTTTATTTTCTTTTTTATAATTTTTTTTTATATTTTTTTTTTATATTTTTATTTTATATTTTTTTTGTATATATTTTTTTAAAATTTTATTTATTATTTGTTATTTACATTTATTTATTTTTTTTTTATTTTTTTTTTTATTTTTTTTTTAAATTTTATTTATAATTTGTTATTTACATTTATTTATTTTTTTATTTTATTTTTTTTTTTAATCTTTTTAATTTATAAAAATATTCATATTTATATATTTTTCTTTAAATTTTATTAGCAATGGATTTTTACCTTTAAACTCAATTAGTTGTATGTTGCTAAGAACTTAAACCATTATATATCCAGCCTCAATTAATTATTACAAAATCATATTTTATTGCTCTTAATATCAAGTTAACCTAATTAAAAAGCATTTTAAGAAACTTTGCAGTCCCTCATGTTCTATGATAATTTTAAACAAAACTCACACAAATTCAAGTATCTTATTTCACTATGAGCTTAACTTTTGTAGTTTGTGTGAACTTTTTGCCACGACCTTTTGGTGTCTAACTAAAAACTCTTCAACTAATTCACCCACACACACGCACACACACACACTTGACCTACAGCACTTGACAGGAACATAAAACTATTAGTTTTTAGATGAAATGTTGACCACAAACAGCAACATAAATAACGATTACACAAATTAACAAACGCATGACATCAAACCAGACCAGAAGAGCGCTTAGAGACCATTGCCAAGAGTTTCTAATTAAAAGTTACAACCACTCCATAACCCTCTACATAAGGGTTAACATCATACACATACCCTAACCATACCCTAACCATACTTTCACTCTTTTGTAGGATTTTTGCCTTTCTTTCGAGTATGCAAAAATATTGTTGACAACATGAAATTAATTTTACCCCTGGGAGTTGTTGTTTTTTTTTGGGGAGAAAACTCACACACATGCGTTTAGAATTCACAACTGGTTATCGTTTATTGTGTCCTTGTTTGAGGGGGTAGAGGTCGCATTGTCTGGGGACTTGTCTGGGCCTGTAACTGTAACAATTTTTGCGATAGTTTTTTTTCTGTCAGGCAATGTGCAAACATATAGAATTCAGCGAACCAAAATGCAATTAGAGAACAGCCACTGATAAGCCACGTTAGAATCAGAACACAAAAATGAGAAAAATAACAACTTTCAATCCAATTTTGTATTTGCTTTTCCATGTGGCTTGATTTGCATACATATAACATTTTGTAAAAGAGTCTTGATTGACTTCAAGCTTGTTGCAAAATAAATTGCAAACACAATTTTTTTATTTATCACTTCTATGCGAATTGCAAAAAAAAATTAGTTGCCAGCTCAATGACCGCAAGTTAGAATTGTAATAAACTCTTTAACAGTTTTTGATAGCCCATTTTATGTTTGTATGTATTTGAAATGTTTTTTTTTAAATAAAACCGCAATAAATGTTTTGCAAAAACAAGCAGAAATTTGAATTTTTTCTTGTTTGAGTTGGTCCAAAAAATATATTTATAATAATTATGGGTTTTACATTTAAAATACATAACATTACAAATAAATTTGGCTATTTTTTGATTACGAATTTGGGGATTTTGTCATGGACTATGGAAAAAAAATAATATAGTATTGTACAACAAAATAATATAGTATTAAATTTAAATTTAATAAAATAATATAGTATCTTATATGGTAGTAGTAGTATATAATAATAATGTAGTATAATAAATTAAAATAGAGTATAATTAAATAATATAGAATAATAAAATAATATGGTGTTATAAAATAATGTAGTATAATAAAATAGTATAGTAAAGTAAAATAAAATAGTAAAATGGTAAAATAAAATAATGTGGTATAATACAATAAAATAGTATTATAAAATAATATAGTATAATAAAATATTATAGTATAATAAATTGATAAAGCTTAATATAGTATTATAAAATAATAATAATATAATAATAATAATAATAATATAAAAAATTAAATAAGTATAATAAAATAAAATAGTATAATAAAATAAAAAAATAAAATAATGTGGTACAATACAATAATGTGGTATATAACAATAAAATAGCTTAATAATAATTAATTAATATTGTATAGTATAATTAAATAATATAGCTCAATAAAATAATAAAATAAAATATATATATAAAAAAAATAATAAAATAAAATATATATATAAAATAAATTATAAAATAAATTATAAAATAAAATATATAAAATAAATAAAAAATATATAAAATAAATAAAAAATATATAAAATAAATAAAAAATATATAAAATAAATAAAAAATATATAAAATAAATAAAAAATATATAAAATAAATAAAAAATATATAAAATAAATAAAAAATATATAAAATAAATAAAAAATATATAAAATAATTAAAAAATATATAAAATAAATAAAAAATATATAAAATAAATAAAAAATATATAAAATAAATAAAAAATATATAATATATACATAAAAAAATATTTAAAAAAATTATTTTTGCATCGGCCGGGAATCGAACCCGGGCCGCCCGCGTGGCAGGCGAGCATTCTACCACTGAACCACCGATGCTATATGATTTCAAATTGCTTAGCAAAAATATATAATTCTCAACTAATCTAAGCCTATTTCAATGCTTCACTACAATAGTCTAAAAATATAAATAAATATTTATTTGTTGATGCTGAATTCTGGTTAAATCTAGTTAACATTTTTATATATAAAAATACTTATAGACAAGTATAAGTATGCCCTGATAATGATGATCACTTGACCTCATCTATATATATTAAATTGTTGTATATAAATTTGTACTAATTATATATGTATATAAACGAAGAAACTATCTAGCAATTGATAAGGCTTACCTTTTTGGTATATGTATTTTATTTTTTATTTTATATATTATTGATAGGCAATTTAGGCACGTGGCATTGCTCGCATATATATTTACTTATAGTATAAATATTTATAAAATATGATGACAAATACGCAAAAAATTTTATTATTGATTTAATTTTTTTTTTTCTTCTTTCGAAATTTTTGTGAGCCCATCAAATCGAATTTTTAATAAAAGCATTTAATTTTTTTGTTTACTCAAACACTCAATAGTGTTAAAAATTTCCAATATTCTAAACACTTTATGATTTTATATACATATACGGCCGTTTGTATATTGCAAAGTAAAATGCTTGAAATATTTGTGTGCGCGTGCTTTTTTATATAAAATAAATTAATTTAAAAAATATGCACCACAAAAATGTATATTTAACTATGCATAAATTGTACATTTTATAAAAAGAAACAAGAAACAATAAAAATCCATGATATATCAAAAAATAAAGTAGCAAACATATTGCCAGATTTTAAACAATTTAAAGCAATTAAACTCCAAGCAAATAAATTAATAAGAAACTTGCAAGTCTAAAAACAAGAAATAAATGCAAACAAAAGAATTTCATTTAAATGTAAATGAGTTCAAAATAAAGCAACGTCAAGGCTTACAAGGACAAAAATAAAAAAAAAAGATTTTTACTCTACTTAAACTGTTGGCTTCTAATTTGTATGTGAGTTTTTAATTAGTCCCATTGATGGGGGATGGCAACACTGGCCATAAAAACAGTTACACACATTTTGTGATTACACAAAATGGCCCCCATTTCGTTTGTGACACCCCTCACCTCACCTCAGCTCACTTCACCCAAAAATTGTTGCTAAAATCTGCATGATTATGTCGAGTCATATGGTTGAGTTTTGGCCCTGTTTAGTAATTTGACTGTCAAAATGCAAAAGGGCTAATGGCAATGTGCACTAATACAGCCAAGGCTTAATATTGTTGTAGTTGTCCTTGTTAAGTCAATTGCGTAATTAGTATTTGTAAGTAACTAGTAACAACATACAGACTAGAACAGCACTTAGGCTAATTGAAATTAGTCTAAAGACAACATCAGAAATCTTCAAATGCATCAGCAATCAAAGCGTTAGTTTTAGTCAAACTGAAACTGAAGTTGTAGTTGAAAATAGTTGCTCTGTTGGCTGTTTTAAACATATACATAATTATACTCTTACCTTAGATTAAACTGGGTATATTTGGTTTTGTATGAAATTATTAAAGGTGGGCAAAGAAGAAGGGTATAAGGAACTATGAGAGCTCAAGAAAAGAGTTTTATATGCTTAATAATTTAAATTTTCATAAAATGTATGTTTAAATAACACTAGTTTACAAATTTTTTTTGATCGAGGAAGCTTAGCTTTCATTTAATTTTTTAAAATATTTTTGGGCGCTGATTTCAAAAATGCAAGCCATTTATTTTTTCAAAGAATGGTTTTGGAGATATCCGCGAATAGCTAGTTTTTTGGCAGTCTTTCGACTGACAAATCATATCTACATCAGATCTTATTTGATCTTAAATAATGTTACACAATTTAACGGATAATTGTATCCCTTTTCTAACGATATGCCGTTTATACGGATTAAATAAGAATTAAAGCCATTACAAACCCTCAAAGTTGAAAAATCTGAACTTTTATTAAATTTTTGAAAAATTGCTGAGCAATTGAAAGTTCTTTAAAAAATTTAAAAAAATTTGTATATGAAAACACTGCCCTTTTTTTGCTGTAAACTCGAGTAATATGATTTTTTCTTCACACTTGTAAAAAACTCTATTATAATTTAATAAATTTTAATTTAAATTCCTTCACATTCATTTCAGCCTTTTCGTAATTTAAAATTAGATTTTTTAAACCATATTTTCATTTAAAAGGTGAAAGCTTTTATTAAAGCCTATATGGTATATCGAATTTACTTATTCTTCTCGATTTTTTGATATTTTTGATAGTTGTGCATTTAAAACATAAATGTATGTATTTTTATAATTTTTAAGCTGATATTTTATTTGTAATATCGTTTTTTATATTTTAAATATACGTCCAAACATTAATGTATGTATTTTTGAAATTTTTAAGCTGATATTTTATTAGTAGAATCGTTTTTTTATATTTTAAATAAAACGTCCAAACCAATTTCTCTAATTTTGATATTTGAAGCTGAAAGCTCAGTAGATAGCTCTCTTTAATTATAGTTGGTAAAGAATTTATTTGTTAATCTTCTTCTTAATAATAAAAATAATGATATTAATTTATCTACCAGCTTACTGAAAAAGCATTCAAATGCACTTATATATATTCCAGTTAATGACACTGCTTTTTTTATGCTGTCTTATTTATTATTACCTAGGATATTTTATAGTCGATCTATAAATTATTATTATTCTGAAAGCATAATGTTGCTTATTATAAATATTTGTATTTACATTTTGAGGTTGGTTCTTATCAATGAAAGCACAACTGTGTATACTTCAAATATTGTTGAGTGTTCCTACGCAATTGAAGAACCTAATTAGATGTAGTAGTAGCTATAAATTACATTAACATTACGAGTTCTAAGCTCTCTCTTTTTGGAGTCTGGTAGCTTTAAGAATTTTGCCTATTAAAATACTAACAATATGGAATTTTAATTTTTGACTGGCATCTTATTTCAATATACGAATTTAATTGTAAAGGAAAAGCCTCCTTTGTGCACAAATAATAAGTAATTATTGTAATAAGTCTATTTTCAGCTACACATTGTTTACAAATTTAAAAATGTAAAAATTTTAAAATTTTCGTTTTTAAATTTAATAGTATTAAGAGCTTAATTATTTCACAACAATAATTAATTACAAATGTTGTTTTATTTTTTATTTGCAGGTAAGCTGAACTGACTGTCAAATTAAAGCTGTATATATTGTGGGTAATGGTAATGTAAAATATGTTGATGATAAAACAATTTATATGAGAAATGATAAGTAAAATAGAATATGAAAAAATTGAAGAAAAAATAAATTCAAGGAAATGTGTATTTTAGAAAGCCATAGAATTAACCTATTTGGAAGTGCTAAATACTATGTCAAAAGAATCAGCATTAAAAATTAAATTAAAAGGGTTGATAGTGCTAAAGATTAAATAAAATGTTTACCTTAAAAAATAAAAAGAAGTACATTTTTCTTTCAAAGATAAATTGAAATAAGTTTTCAAAGAAATTATTGCAAAATATTTCGACTTTCCGGTATGCTGAAAATATATAACTAATTTTAATTTTTCGATTGATTTTTACTGTAGAAGCTATTGAATACAGCATTCCGATTTTCATTAAATATAATTAGATTATATTGATCATCATAACATTTCTTAAATGTTTAAAGTGCAAAATAAATAAATAAAATGTTTACCTAAAGAAATAAAGTGAAGTAAATTTTGCTTTCAATCAATTAAATGACATAAAAACAAGAAATTTCGACTCTCCAGTATGCTGAAAATATTTAATTTAGTTTAATTTTTCGATTGATTTTTACTATAGGAGCTATTGAAATACAGCATGCCGTATTTTTATGCTATATCAATCAGCTTGTATTGATCAGTAGTTATTTAAACAAGAAATTGCAGGAGTCGCCAGTATGCTGAAGAACTTATTTAATTGAGTTGATAATTTCTATGGCAGTTATAAGATATTGTGCTCATAGTCCGAGCTATTAGCAAATGTACTATGCATTGCCAATGTTTATGAAAATAATTAAATTCCATTGCCTGCTATCGTTAGACGTTTTATTAAAATAGCAATAGGACATGCTGTAGTTCCATATAGCTTCTACAGATATATAAATCATATCGATAAAATTAAAATGTATGCTCATATATACTTGTCAGCATACCGGTAATAGATCGATTTTATATATATATTGCTATATCTTATATTTCTATGGAACTACACATGTATTTGCTATTTTTATAAAACGTCTGACGAAGCAGGCAATTGAATGTACTTCTTTTTATTAACATTTGCAAGCGTAGTACATTTGATAATTGGTCGGATCTTGAGCACAATATCTTATAACTGCCATAGAAATTATCAATTCAAAAATAAGTTCTTGTATGCACTCCTGCATGATTCTTTTGACATAGCTACTGATCAATACAAGCTGATTCTATTTCCTAAAAATCGGAATGCTGTATTCTATGGCTCCTATCGTAAAAATCAATCGACATATTCAACTTGAATTTATTATTTTCTGCAATTCTGGCAGAGTCGAATTTTACTTGTCTTTATGTCATATTAATTGTTTGATCAGCAACATATTACTTCACTTTACTTCTTTAGGCCCACATTTTATTCAGCTTTATTTTGCACTGTAAACAGTTCAGCAATGTTACGCTGATCAATATAATCTAATTATATTTAATGAACAATCGGAATGCTGTAATTCAATTAGCTTGTTCAGTGAAAATCAATCGAAGCTCTTAATACTAGTTATATATTTTCAGCATACCGGAAAGTCGAAATATTTTGCAATAATTTCTTTGACAACTTATTTCAATTTATCTTGTGAAAGCAATGTGTACGTCTGTTTATTTTTTAAGGTAGACATTTTATTTAATCTTTAGCACTATCAACCCTTATTAATTTGATGCTCAATGCTGAGGCTTTTGCCTTTAGTATTTAGCACTTCCGTATAGGTTGAAATTCGATGGCTGTCTAAAATTACACATTTCCTTGATTGTTAGTTTTTCTTCAATTGGTTCAATATTCTATTTTAGCTTACCAGTCTCTCATATAAGAGTGTGCTTAGCACTCGTCATATGTTACATGTACCATTTACCCAGCAATACTACTACAGCTCTAATTTGACGGTTCAGTTCAGCTTGCGTGCAGAGAACACATCAAACAACATTTGTAAGTATACACTAGTTGTGCTGTGCATTGATTAAGCTCCTAATCCTCATTAAATGTAAATACGAAAATTTTAAAATTTTTACATTTTTAAATTTGTCAACAATGTGTAGCTGAAAATCAGACTTATTACAATAATTACTTATTAGTTGCGCACTATAAGGAGGCTTTTCCTTTACGAGTAAATTCGTATATTGAAATAAGATGCCAGTCATAAATTAAAAGTCCATATTGTTAGTCATTTTAACTAGGCAATATTCTTAAAGCTACCAGACTGCATTAAGAGAGAGCTTAGAACTCGTAATGTTCATGTAAGCTGGTAGCTACTACTACATCTAATTAGGTTCTTCATTATTGCGTAGGATCACTCAACGATATTTGAAGATATACACAGTTGTGCTTTCATTGATAAGAACCAACCTCATAATGTAAAGAGAGCTATTTCTACTGAGCTACATTCATGCTTTCAGAATAATCAATAATTTAGAGATCGACTATGGAATATCCTAGGTACGTTTTATTTAAGACAGCATAAAAAAAGCGAGTGTCATTAACTGGAATATATATAAGTGCATTTGCATGCTTTTTCAGTAAGCTGGTCAGATAAATTACATATCATTATTTTTATGTATTGAGACGTAGATTTAACAATATAAATTCTTTACCAACGATAATTACAGAGAGCTATCTACTGAGCTTTCAGCTTCAAATATCTAAATTAGAGAAATTGGCTTGGACGTTTTATGTTAAAATATAAATGCACGATTCTACTCATAAAATATCAGCTTAAAAATTTCGAGAAGAATACAGTACATTCGATGTTTGGACGCATATTTAGGCTTTAATAAAACGCTATTCACCTTTTAAATGAAAATATCGGCTTAAAAATTCTAATTATACATACATTTACGTTTTAAATGCACAACTATCAAAAATATCAAAAAATCGAGAAGAATAAGTAAATTCGATATACCATATAGGCTTTAATAAAAGCTTTCACCTTTTAAATGAAAATATGGTTTAAAAAATCTAATTTTAAATTACGAAAAGGCTGAAATGAATGTGAAGGAATTTAAATTAAAATTTATTAAATTATAATAGAGTTTTTTACAAGTGTGAAGAAAAAATCATATTACTCGAGTTTACAGCAAAAAAAGGGCAGTGTTTTCATATACAAATTTTTTTAAATTTTTTAAAGAACTTTCAATTGCTCAGCAATTTTTCAAAAATTTAATAAAAGTTCAGATTTTTCAACTTTGAGGGTTTGTAATGGCTTTAATTCTTATTTAATCCGTATAAACGGCATATCGTTAGAAAAGGGATACAATTATCCGTTAAATTGTGTAACATTATTTAAGATCAAATAAGATCTGATGTAGATATGATTTGTCAGTCGAAAGACTGCCAAAAAACTAGCTATTCGCGGATATCTCCAAAACCATTCTCTGAAAAAATAAATGGCTTGCATTTTTGAAATCAGCGCCCAAAAATACTTTGAAAAATTAAATGAAAGCTCAGCTTCCTCGATCAAAAAAAATTTGTAAACAAGTGTTATTTAATAGTACTTTTTTTTAACAACATTTAAATTATTAAGCATATTTATCTCCTTTCCTGAGCTCTTATAATTCCTTATACCCTTATTCTTTGCCCACCTTCAATAATTTCATATAAAACCTGTTTAATCCGAGGTAAGAGTATAATTATGTATATGTTTAAAACAGCCAACAGAGCAACTATTTCCAACTACAACTTCAGTTTCAGTTTGACTAAAACTAACGCTTTGATTGCTGATGCATTTGAAGATTTCTGATGTTGTCTTTAGACTAATTTCAATTAGCCTAAGTGCTGTTCTAGTCTGTATGTATGTTGTTACTAGTTACTTACAAATACTAATTACGCAATTGACTTAACAAGGACAACTACAACAATATTAAGCCTTGGCTGTATTAGTGCACATTGCCATTAGCCCTTTTGCATTTTGACAGTCAAATTACTAAACAGGGCCAAAACTCAACCATATGACAGACATAATCATGCAGATTTTAGCAACAATTTTTGGGTGAAGTGAGCTGAGGTGAGGTGAGGGGTGTCACAAACGAAATGGGGGCCATTTTGTGTAATCACAAAATGTGTGTAACTGTTTTTATGGCCAGTGTTGCCATCCCCCATCAATGGGACTAATTAAAAACTCAAATACAAATTAGAAGGCAACAGTTTAAGTATGGAAAAAATTCTTCTTTTTTTTTTTTGTCCTGACGTTGCTTTATTTTGAACTCATTAACATTTAAATTAAATTCTTTTGTTTGCATTTATTTCGTGTTTTTAGACTTGCAAGTTTCTTATTAATTTATTTGCTTGGAGTTTAATTGCTTTAAATAGCTTGAAATCTGACAATATGTTTGCTACTTTATTTTTGCTATATAATTTCATTTTATTGTTTCTTTTTTTTTATTTTTTATTTAGAAAATGCACAATTTATGCATAGTTAAATATACATTTTTGTGGTGCATATTTTTTAAATTCATTTATTTTATATAAAAAAGCACGCGCACACAAATATTTTAAGCATTTTGCTTTGCAATGTACAAACGGCCATATATGTATATAAAATCATAGTGTTTAGAATATTGGAAATTTTTAACACTATTGAGTGTTTGAGTAAACAAAAAAATTAAATGCTTTTATTAAAAATTCGATTTGATGGGCTCACAAAAACTTCGAAAGAAGAAAAAAAAAAATTAAATCAATAATAACATTTTTGCGTATTTGTCATGATATTTTATAAATATTTATACTATAAGCAAATATATATGCGAGCAATGCCACGTGCCTAAATTGCCTATCAATAATATATAAAATAAAAAATAAAATACATATACCAAAAAGGTAAGCCTTATCAATTGCTAGATAGTTTCTTCGTTTATATATATAATTAGTACAAATTTATATACAACAATTTAATATATATAGATGAGGTCAAGTGATCATCATTATCAGGAAATACTTATAGTTGTCTATAAGTATTTTTTTTATATAAAAATGTTAACTAGATTTAATTAGAATTCACCACCAACAAATAAATATGTATTTATATTTTTAGACTATTTCAGTTTAGCATTGATTGGTTGAGAATTATATATTTATGCTAAGCAAATTTAAATCATATAGCATCGGTGGTTCAGTGGTAGAATGCTCGCCTGCCACGCGGGCGGCCCGGGTTCGATTCCCGGCCGATGCAAAAATAATTTTTTAAATATTTTTTATTTATATTATAATTTTCTTTTATTTTTTTTTCAATTTTTTATTTATTTTATATATTATTTATTTATTTTATATATTTTTTATTTATTTTATATATTTTTTATTTATTTTATATATTTTTTATTTATTTTATATATTTTTTATTTATTTTATATATTTTTTATTTATTTTATATATTTTTTATTTATTTTATATATTTTTTATTTATTTTATATATTTTTTATTTATTTTATATATTTTTTATTTATTTTATATATTATTTATATTATTTTTTGTTATATTTTTTTTTTATATTTTTGTTTTATATTTTTTTTTAATATTTTTTATATATATATTATATTTTATAATTTTTTTTATATATATATTTTATTTTATAATTTTTTTTATATATATATTTTATTTTATTATTTTTTATATATATATTTTATTTTATTATTTTTTTTATATATATTTTATTTTATTATTTTTTTTATATATATTTTATTTAATTATTTTATTGAACTATATTATTTTATTATACTATATTACTTTATTATACTCTACAATATTAATTTATAAAGCTATTTTATTGTTATATACCACATTATTGTATTGTACCACATTATATTATTTTTTTTATTTTATTATACTTATTTAATTTTTTATACTATATTATTTTATAATACTATATTAAGCTATATCAATTTATTATCCTATAATATTTTATTATACTATATTATTTTATAATACTATTTTATTGCATTATACCACATTATTTAATTATACCATTTTACTATTTTATTTTAGTTTACTTTAATATTTTATTATACTACATTATTTTATAACACCATATTATTTTATTATTCTATATTATTTTATTATACTCTATTTCAATTTATTATACTACATTATTTTTATATACTACTACTACCATATACGATACTATATTATTTTATTAAACGACACTATATTATTTTGCTATACAATACTATATTATTTTATTATACGATACTAAATTTTTGTATTATACGATACTATATTATATTTTTCAATAACCCATAACAAATCCCCAAATTCTTAATCAAAAAATAACCAAATTGATTTGTTAAGTTATATTATTTTGTATGCTACAACCCATAATAATTATAAATATATTTTTTTAAGCCAAATCAAACAAGAAAAAATTCAAATTTCTGTTTATTTTTGCAAAACATTCATTATGGTTTTATTTAAAAAAACATATCAAATACATACAAACATAAAATGGGCTATCAAAAACTGTTAAAGAGTTTATTACTATTCTAACTTGCGGTCATTGATCTGGCAAAGAATATTTTTTTTTGCAATTCGCATAGAAGTGATAAATAAAAAAAAATTTGTGTTTGCAATTTATTTTGCAACAAGCTTGAAGTCAATCAAGACTCTTTCACAAAATGTTATATGTATGCAAATCAAGCCACATGGAAAAGCAAATTCAAAATTGGATTGAAAGTTGTTATTTTTCTTATTTTTGTGTTCTGATTCTAACGTGGCTTATCAGTGGCTGCTCTCTAATTGCATTTTGGTTCGCTGAATTCTATATGTTTGCACATTGCCTGACCGAAAAAAAACTCTCGCAAAAATTTTTACAGTTACAGGCCCAGACAAGTCCCCAGACAATGCGACCTCTACCCCCTCAAACAAGGACACAATAAACGATAACCAGTTGTGAATTCTAAACGCATGTGTGTGAGTTTTCTCCCCAAAAAAACAACAACTCCCAGGGGTAAAATTAATTTCATGTTGTCAACAATATTTTTGCATACTCGAAAGAAAGGCAAAAATCCTACAAAAGAGTGAAAGTATGGTAAGGGTATGGTTAGGGTATGTGTATGATGTTAACCCTTATGTAGAGGGTTATGGAGTGGTTGTAACTTTTAATTAGAAACTCTTGGCAATGGTCTCTAAGCGCTCTTCTGGTCTGGTTTGATGTCATGCGTTTGTTAATTTGTGTAATCGTTATTTATGTTGCTGTTTGTGGTCATCATTTCATCTAAAAACTAATAGTTTTATGTTCCTGTCAAGTGCTGTAGGTCAAGTGTGTGTGTGTGTGAATTAGTTGAAGAGTTTTTAGTTAGTCACCAAAAGGTCGTGGCAAAAAGTTCACACAAACTACAAAAGTTAAGCTCATAGTGAAATAAGATACTTGAATTTGTGTGAGTTTTGTTTAAAATTATCATAGAACATGAGGGACTGCAAAGTTTCTTAAAATGCTTTTTAATTAGGTTAACTTGATATTAAGACCAATAAAAATATGATTTTGTAATAATTAATTGAGGCTGGATATATAATGGTTTAAGTTCTTAGAAACATACAACTAATTGAGTTTAAAGGTAAAAATCCATTGCTAATAAAATTTAAAGAGAAATATATAAATATGAATATTTTTATAAATTAAAAAGATTTAAAAAAAAATAAAATAAAAAAATAAATAAATGTAAATAACAAATAATAAATAAAATTAAAAAAAAAATAAATAAATGTAAATAACAAATAATAAATAAAATTTAAAAAAAAATATAAAAAAAAAATATAAAATAAAAATATAAAAAAAAAAATATAAAAAAAATTATAGAAAAAAAATAAAAAAAAATTTAATTAAAAATAAAAAAAAATATATAAATTAATTAATTAAAAATAAATAAAAAATATATAAATAAAAAATAAATAAAATCATATAAATAATAAATAAAATAAATGAAATCAAAAAAATAATTTAAAAAAAATAGATAAATAAAAAAAGACAAAAAAAGTTTTTTTATAGGACCATAATAAATAAGAAATAAATACAAACATACATATAATAAATAGTATAAATGAAATCAATAAAATAAATTAAAAAAAATATATAAAAAAAAATAAATAAAAAATAAATAAAAAAAATAAACAAAATAAATAAATAAAATAAACAAAATAAATAATTTTCATAAAAGAAATAAATTAAATAAATTAAATAAAATTATTAAATAAATAAATAATAAAAACAAAAACCATACTCATTAAAATGTATGCTAAAAATTTAAAAGAAAAACTAAGCTTTAAAAAAAATTATGTCATTAATTTTGGTTATAAAATAGACTATGGAAATTTTAGTAAACAAACTATCTAAAAATAAAATTTAATTCACTTTGCAACAAGCTGTTGCAACAACGATAGTTGACGGCCTTTAAAATGACACTGGCAGTGTTGTTATTACAAAACTTTTGATTATGCAACTAGCAATATCCGCATACAGCAGGGTCAGGTAAAAAATAAAATAAATAAATAAATAATATAATAAAAAATAATAAAAATAAAATACACTGCTGTGGCATTTACTTATGCCTCTAAGTGTGACAATAAAAAATTTTGTTTTATTAATTCCTTCTATATTTAAAAATTACAGTTTGCTTCTTTTTATGGTCGATCTAGTCCTGTTTTTCCAATTATAATAGCAACAACTATATGTCTTTAATTAATTCTATTTTGGTATTCGCTTTCCATATGGATTTCTTAATAAGTTGTGCAAATTTTGTAACAACAAAAGGATAATAAACATTATAATAATATTTTTATATTTAAATTACATTTTCATGCATACAGAAGTAACCCCAATTTTCCAAATTCTGATTTGCTTTTAGGGTGTCTGTATATAGGATATCCCGTACTCGGGCATACTCGACTATAGCATACTTATTTATTTTGAAAAAGTATACTAAGAAACAAGAGGACACATCAAACAATCATTAGCATCAAAGCAAACGAGAAAGTTTTTTGGGCATTGCCCAGACCCAATGGGTTAGCGTACTATATTTGACACTGTCAAGGAGGTAAAGTATGAAAGGATGTGCACTTGATGAAAGAAAAGGAACTAAATAAATAAAAGCAATAATGTTAGAAAACAATCGACTACGAGATACTCTTTAAAGTGCTACAGTGACCATCTATTCCACATTATCAAGTTTTCTCTCGAAATCAAAATGTTTGTTTTAATTTAATTTTGTGTCAAATTTTTTTGTACTAAAAGTGCTACTTTAAAAATGTGGTTTATAAATCTACCTAAGACTACTCTTCTACTCATCAATCAGCCTACACTTCCTATCTACTTAATCTATTATCTAGGGTATAAAACTTGTCTAAGTGCTGTCCCAAATAAAAAAAAAAGTTTACTTTTTAAAAACTCTGCCAAACTGATTGCTGTTAGGTCACATGGCTTTAGTTGAAAGCTTCTCTGTATACTAAGTATATATATAAATATATAAAACCAGATTTTTTTTCAACAATTTTAATGAAGCACTTTCAATTAATCTTAAGCTTTAGCTGCACTTTATAATGGGTTTTTTTTTGTTAATTTACTTTGTGCATCTGAGGCGAAGAAAATTTTTTATAAATTCTAGTTTCTACAAAAAAAAAAATTTGAAAGTGTCTACAACTTACGTATAATTTAATAAAAACAGTTGCTACTTTCATAAAATTTTAATAATATTTATAAGCACATTAAACAGTAAGTTTCTAAATTTTAATTTATCTAATATATTGACCCTGTTGTATATTTGACCTTCATTAAAATTATAAATAACCCTGTATGTATTAGCACAAAACTTAGCTAACAATTTATTTAAAACCGGTAATGTGTAATTTGCACTTCTATATTTATCAACAAAGCTTAATTTTATACCCTAATATTTATACGATAATACAAAAAAATATTCAAGTGGATTAAATACTTTAAGTAATTCCACAACTAATTCTAATATATATATAAAAAAAAAATATTAAAAAATATATGAAAAATATTTTAGTTTTTAAAATATGTCTCCAATTTTAATGAAGTGATGTGAAATATTATATTTTATATTTTTAAGAGGAATAACCAATCTTTTGTTTGAAAAACGATTTTATATTGAATCTTAAACACATTTATTCTGTTCTTTATAACATAAACAAATTTTATCAAAGAATTGTATTTTATTAGTTCTAAAATTAATCGATCTAGAATTAAGTTTGATATACGAAAAAATGTTGTAGTTTTTTTTTCTTAATAGAAAGAGCATTTTTCTAAAAGTATTCAATCTTCTGCTTTCAAATATAACTATAATTTCCTATTTGTTGCTGCAATTTATTGATATTGTTTATCACACAAACGACAATTAAATTTGCATTGTATGGATTTTATAGCATTTCAATAATAGAAATTAGAAATGTGATTCTAATATAAAATGTGGCGCAATAATTTTTATTGTATTTTATGCGCATTTATTGAATTGTTGTTTAAATATTATTTGGTCATGCGATACCATATCATGAACTATATATATATATATAGTATATATATATAGTATATATATATACCATGTATGCACAACTATAGAATATTACAAATAATGATTAGAAATTTGCTATTTAATCAGCAAATAATTATGCACGCAATTTCTCATTATGCATTGTAAACAAAAGTATTGATTTGCCAATAAAAATGGAAATTGCTTTAATTTAATTGCAAAATTACAAGGTCTATTGGTCAAATCAATTACGTATTGTATTCAATGAAAGATGTTGTTTGTAATAAGTTTTAAAAATGAAATTAAAAAAAATAATAATGGAATTTGCAATTTCATTTAAAAAATTCGAAAATTAAAATTAAAATACGAATCAGGAATTATTTGTTTATATAGCAAACTTTGGATGCTCATTAGAATTATAATTGAATTAGATATTTTTATATTTGCTCTAACTATGATGGAGAAATAAATTAAAAAATATTTATAATATATTATGCTTTTTTTATAGCAAATAAAATGTAAAAAAATGTGAAATTTTTGACACCAAATATAATGTAAAAAAACTTCACATTTTTTTTCATTTCTTAACATTTCTATCCTCTTCATTCCTTATTCAATTTTTAGTAAACTTTCCGAGCTGGCAACAGGCAACATCTCTCATACAATTTAAACCAGTTTGGGGAATAAAAAAAAATCACAATTCACAAAACAAAAGACAACACAGAAAAACTTTTCATAAATCCTTATAAACATTAATAATCATTAGTTCATACATATCACATGGTTTTTGTATACTTTCTTTACACATACACATATAGTAAACATATAGTATAGTAAACTTGTATATAGTATATCTATGTCTTAAGTTTGGATTTCTTTTTGTTGCCCATTTCGCTTTTGGTTTGTGCCATTTCACAATTTGTCAAATTCACTCAACTGTATGACCAAAAAATTTACACACACCCACCAAAAAAAAACAAAGAAAACAAAAGTAAAGAGTCCTCCTGAAATATGAAGCACAAATAGAAAATACAGAGAAAACCCAAAGATGAAGGCTAAAGCTTAACCCTAGTCCCATATCCTTATATCCTTACAGCTTCAGTTACAAGAGCCGTCAGGCAAACAAAAAGTAAACATGAAATTGCACATTTTTTACATTTTGCACATAATTTTTGTTATTTGTTTGGAAAATTTTTGTTATTCTTGTTATTGTTGTTGCCTACACTAAACAACAAAATTAGGGTCACTTTTTGAATGCCTGTTTGTTAAAAGTGTGGGTGTGTGAAATATGCGTATTGTGGTTTCTTGGAAGTTTCCTTGTTATTCTTAACCCTTATCAAAAATATTTTTTTTTCTTATTTTTTTTTATTTTTTTACAATATTATTTTTCTGTTTTTTATTCAAACTCTCGTTGAGATTTATGCAAGTGTGTTGGCTGTAACCTTAGCTATATTTCCTTTTTCTAGTATCATATGGGGTTTTTTTTGTCGTTATCACAATCAGAACTCAGCAAAACGATTTGCAAAAAATGTTTGCCATTTTATGGTCACCTTATTTGCATAAAAATGTGTGTTGGGTTTGCTAATTTCTTCGTGCATAAATTAAAAAATGGGGAAATTCCAATTTTAATGTAATTTGAAATTCCTTTTTCCTGTGAATTTGTCTGACAATCAACATTTTTTTTCTTTCCCCCCATGGCTTATCTGCCTTCAACCCTAAAAGTCATGAGTGCACTTATTTACGGCAAACTTTAAATAAAAGTTTTTTGTGGAGCACCTGGCGCAAAAGGATTTTCCAACTCGTTCAACTTTTCTCATTGCTTAATTAATACCAAACCCACCCAGAACCCAGATAGAGCAAACACCACAGAATTACTTATACATATAGCAATGAGTTTTTGGCTAAGAACTTGCAATTGAACTGGTTTAAAACTTTTAAGTTATCTTCCTCTTTGCATTGACAGTTACAAAAGTTATATCGATTGTCTACAAAAGCAGCGCATATGCGACTAAATTAAATACACTCTCAAAAGCTTATTTAATGAGAAGTTTAATTAATCTAAAATTGTCTACCAGAGTAAATAAATAAATAAATAAAAAATTAATCTAAAAGTTAATCTAAAAATTAATCTAAAAATGAATTTAAAATTTTTAGCAATTGCTTAACCATTTTTCCTTATTCCAGGCAACTTTTTGTAACAATTTAAAATATTCTCTCAGAGCATGTTTAAGCATTATCTTAAAATACTATAGCAAAAGAATTGAAAGAAGTGAAGCTGAAAAAGCTTTTCAAATGAGCTTTAAGCAAAGGAGTGAAAGCTTTACTTCAACATTTAAACACAAAGTTTCAAGCTCATTATAAGTTTTAAGCAAATTAAACAAGCTCTAATCAGATAATAATTCATTAGACTGGATTTTTTAAAATTCTAAATACATAAATATACACTTAACATATTTATTTATTTAAAATTTAAAAAGAAACCTAGTTTAATTCTTTCTTAAAGCTCTTTAAATTATTTATAAAATAATTTAAATATATATAAAAAAAAAAGCTTTAAGAAAGAATTAGCCTAAATTTTGTACAATTTTATATAAATAAATATGTTAAGCGTATATATTTTTATTTAAAATTAAAAATAAATTCAGTCTAATTCTTTTTTAAAGCTTTTATAATAAGATATGAAATTATATAAAGAAATATAAAAAAAAGGAAAAAAATTACTTTTATGTTAAAATACAGCTTTTCTTTATATTTTCAACATTGAAACATTTAAGAGCTTTAACAGCTCTGTAAAGTATTATAGATTTGACTAATTTTATTCAATATATTTTTTTTTAATAAAATACTCTATCAAAGCATTATTTAGTGAGGAGATTGATATACAAACTAAGCCTAAATTTAATGTGCATTCAAGTAAATTAATTATATTAAAAAAAATATAGTTATGATTTTCTTGTAACCTTAGTTAGGAGATAAAAAAAAATATATATAAATAAAAAACTTTAAAAAATTCTCAATAATTAAAGTGTACTTTAAAGAACTTTTAAGTTCACTAAATGTTATTAAAATTATAATTTCTCTTCCAAAATTTGACACCTTGTAAACATGTCAACACTTTCTGTACATTAAAAATATTTTTTTCAAGTGCTAATCTATATGTTTATTGCTCATAAGCAACAAAAATATAGCTGCTAATTGTAAATAGCTACCATAAATGTCACATGATAATGATTCTATTGAATTCACGTCTCTCTCCATATGGCATACCAGAGTGTTTACAAGGTGTCAAATTTTGGAAGAGAAATTATAATTTTAATAACATTTAGTGAACTTAAAAGTTCTTTAAAGTACACTTTAATTATTGAGAATTTTTTAAAGTTTTTTATTTATATATATTTTTTTTTATCTCCTAACTAAGGTTACAAGAAAATCATAACTATATTTTTTTTAATATAATTAATTTACTTGAATGCACATTAAATTTAGGCTTAGTTTGTATATCAATCTCCTCACTAAATAATGCTTTGATAGAGTATTTTATTAAAAAAAAATATATTGAATAAAATTAGTCAAATCTATAATACTTTACAGAGCTGTTAAAGCTCTTAAATGTTTTCATGTTAAAAATATGAAGGAAACCTGTATTCTTATATAAGAGTACATTTTTCACTATTTTTTTTATATTTATTTATATTATTTTATGTCTTATTCTAAGAGCTCTAAAAAAGAATTAGACTGAATTTATTTTTAATTTTAAATAAATGTACATACGCTTAAAATATTTATTTAAATAAAATTTTAAAAAATGTAGGCTAATTCTTTCTTAAAGCTTTTTTTTATTTTTAATTATATTATTTTATATCTTATTTTAAGAGTTTTGTGAAAGAATTAGATTGGATTTTTTTAAATTTTAAATAAATAAATATACGCTTAACATATTTATTGATTTAAAATTTTAAAAAATTAAAAATTAAACTTATAATAAAGCTGCAACTTTGTGCTTAAATGTTAAAGTAAAGCTTTCACTCCTTTGATTAAAGCTAAAAAAGCTCATTTAAAAAGCTTTTTTAGCTTCAGTTCTTTCAATTGTTTTGCTTAAAGTTTTTTAAAAAATTCCTTAAATATGCTCTGAGAGAATATTTCAGCTTGTTACAAGAAGTTGCCTGGAATTAAGAAAAGGTGTTAAACTATTGCTAAAACTTTCAAAATAATTTTTAGATTAATTTTTAAATTAATTTTTATATTAATTGTTAGATTAATTTTTTTGATTATTTATTTATTTATTCTGGAAGACATTTTTAGATTATTTTATCTTCTCATTAAATAACCTTCGAGAGTGTATTCAATTTAATCGCATATGCGCTTCTTTTGAAGACAATCGATATAACTTTTGTAACTGTCAATGCAAAGAGGAAGATAACTTAAAAGTTTTAAACCAGTTCAATTGCAAGTTCTTAGCCAAAAACTCATTGCTATATGTATAAGTAATTCTGTGGTGTTTGCTCTATCTGGGTTCTGGGTGGGTTTGGTATTAATTAAGCAATGAGAAAAGTTGAACGAGTTGGAAAATCCTTTTGCGCCAGGTGCTCCACAAAAAACTTTTATTTAAAGTTTGCCGTAAATAAGTGCACTCATGACTTTTAGGGTTGAAGGCAGATAAGCCATGGGGGAGAAAAAAAAAAATGTTGATTGTCAGACAAATTCACAGGAAAAAGGAATTTCAAATTACATTAAAATTGGAATTTCCCCATTTTTTAATTTATGCACGAAGAAATTAGCAAACCCAACACACATTTTTATGCAAATAAGGTGACCATAAAATGGCAAACATTTTTTGCAAATCGTTTTGCTGAGTTCTGATTGTGATAACGACAAAAAAAACCCCATATGATACTAGAAAAAGGAAATATAGCTAAGGTTACAGCCAACACACTTGCATAAATCTCAACGAGAGTTTGAATAAAAAACAGAAAAATAATATTGTAAAAAAATAAAAAAAAATAAGAAAAAAAAATATTTTTGATAAGGGTTAAGAATAACAAGGAAACTTCCAAGAAACCACAATACGCATATTTCACACACCCACACTTTTAACAAACAGGCATTCAAAAAGTGACCCTAATTTTGTTGTTTAGTGTAGGCAACAACAATAACAAGAATAACAAAAATTTTCCAAACAAATAACAAAAATTATGTGCAAAATGTAAAAAATGTGCAATTTCATGTTTACTTTTTGTTTGCCTGACGGCTCTTGTAACTGAAGCTGTAAGGATATAAGGATATGGGACTAGGGTTAAGCTTTAGCCTTCATCTTTGGGTTTTCTCTGTATTTTCTATTTGTGCTTCATATTTCAGGAGGACTCTTTACTTTTGTTTTCTTTGTTTTTTTTTGGTGGGTGTGTGTAAATTTTTTGGTCATACAGTTGAGTGAATTTGACAAATTGTGAAATGGCACAAACCAAAAGCGAAATGGGCAACAAAAAGAAATCCAAACTTAAGACATAGATATACTATATACAAGTTTACTATACTATATGTTTACTATATGTGTATGTGTAAAGAAAGTATACAAAAACCATGTGATATGTATGAACTAATGATTATTAATGTTTATAAGGATTTATGAAAAGTTTTTCTGTGTTGTCTTTTGTTTTGTGAATTGTGATTTTTTTTTATTCCCCAAACTGGTTTAAATTGTATGAGAATGTTGCCTGTTGCCAGCTCGGAAAGTTTAGTAAAATTGAAAAAGGAATGAAGAGGATAGAAATGTTAAAAAATAAAAAATATGAAAAAAATGAAAAAAATGAAAAAAAATGTGAATATAAAAAAATTCACATTTTTTTCATTTTTTAACAATTCTATTATACCATATTTGGTATAAAAAAAGTAATATAATATATTATAAATTTTATTTTAGTTATTTCCCCAGCATTCCAAGAGAAAATATAAAAATATCTTGTAAAAAAAATTCACTTTTTTTTTTCATTTTTTAACAATTCTATTATACCATATTTTGTATAAAAAAAGCAATAATATATTATAAATTTTATTTTAGTTATTTCCCCAGCATTAAGAGAAAGTATTAAAAATATCTAATTTAATTATAGTTCTAATAAGCATTCAATGTTTGCTATATAAACAAGTAATGCCTGATTCGTATTTTAATTTTAATTTTTTAATTTTCTAATCAAATTTTAATAATATTTTTTTTAATTTCATTTTTAAAACTAATAAATTGCAGCACCAAACAGGAAATTATAGTTATATTTGGAAGCAGAAGAAACATGTTCTTTCTATTATAAAAAAATCTAACTATATTCATCTTTCAATGTATACAATACGTAATTGATTTGACCAATAGACCTTGTAATTTTGCAATTAAATTAAAGCAATTTCCATTTTTATTGGCAAATCAATACTTTTGTTTACAATGCATAATGAGAAATTGCGTGCATAATTATTTGCTGATTAAATAGCAAATTTCTAATCATTATTTGTAATATTCTATAGTTGTGCATACATGGTATATATATATACTATATATATATACTATATATATATATAGTTCAGTGATATGGTATCGCATGACCAAATAATATTTAAACAACAATTCAATAAATGCGCATAAAATACAATAAAAATTATTGCGCCACATTTTATATTAGAATCACATTTCTAATTTCTATTATTGAAATGCTATAAAATCCATACAATGCAAATTTAATTGTCGTTTGTGTGATAAACAATATCAATAAATTGCAGC
>JAWNNH010000698.1:0-261088 GCA_035043045.1 Hirtodrosophila alboralis | reverse complement strand
GACAAGACGGCTGCAACTTTTCGGCTCTCATTGCGCATGTACGTCACTTTTTACTAAATACAACGCAATAGACTCGCAATGTATACCAAATAGGCACTTTTTTAGTTAACCGGTGGCTGCCGCTGATTGGGGGATCTGGTTTGGAAGCGACTCCCCGCATAATATAGGAAAATGTCAAGCACACCTAATGACATACCTCCGACTGAAAGCACTCAAGTTCCATTTCTCTTTTATGATATGGCGGGTCAATCTACTCTTTTGTTCATGCTAAAACATTGGCACATGTATTGATAACACATTATAAAGCTGAGTTTCCATTGCTAGATGCGTTGAAAGCGTTTGCCAAAATGGTATGGGAAATGGGCGGATAGGTATGGGAAAAAGTCGAGTTTCGAATGAACACGGGCCATACCAATTTGTTTTTAGTAAATTTTTATAGATAACATAGCTGTTAAATAAAAAATATCTAGAAATTATTGTATTGCAGTGACTCAAAAGCTTCTAATATTCCGTTTAAATATTACTTTTCTTCCATCTTCACTTTTATTTTGATTTCTTAAAAATATATTATGTTTATGACATCACGCAGGGCGTCGAAAACTTTTATATATATATATATGCATCAGAACTTAATTCATTTTATTATATTATCAAATTGCTGATAGTGGTTGACCAAAACAAAATTAATCGTTAAATACTCCACTCATCTTCCTCTATATTTATAAGCATCAACTGCATATTTTGCATTTGGGCGCTGCTCAATGTGGGACCCACATGCAACAAGTTCTAGAATTAGTGCTGTAGCACTTGTCATAAAAATTCTTTGGGTCAAGTTCAAAGAATAGTTATTATTTAGTTTATTTAAGCTTTGTCCCTTGCAATCAAACGAGAATCTTATTTTAAACGCATGCAATCCAGTAGAAAAACCACTCGCGACCTAACGCGTTTGCCTTTTATCGATGACATGACGCGTTTGTGTGAAAATCGGCTATAATACACACTGAACTGCAGTTGTAAACCGTAGCCAAAAATATGAGAGCAATTATTATGGCATATATTATATTTATTTTGGAACACAATCAGTGCTGTCCCATAAAAGCAAACGTTAAAATATTTCTTAAATGTAATAAAAGTATAGAAAAAGTATAAAGACACTGACCCAGTGGCCAGTCCGGCAAGCTAAGCCCCCACTCATAGTCAGTGTCATTATTTTAACTTGCGGCTAATAGAATAAGGTTTTTTAATAAAAGTTAAAAAATTGTTTATAATTAAAAATTAAATTAGTAAAAAAAAAGGATAATAAATATAATGTTTGAAATAAATATATGTAATATATAAAAATTAAAAAAATAAAATAAAATAAAATAAATAAATTAATATGGAAATGAAGTAAAATGAAAATAAGATTAATTTAAGGAAAGGTAGAGATAAATAAAGACAAGAAGAGAAAGGAAAATAAAAACATTTTATAGCGAGGTAGAGAGAAATCGCTGACCCAATACGGGAGATATAATAGCCGGTCTGGCCAGCTAAGCCTATGCTCACAGCTATTGTGGTCAGGAATTTCTTGTAAGATATAGGGAAAGATAGGATTTTAAAGAGGGAAGAGAGAGTTTAATTGCGAATACGTGATAAAGTAAATTATAATTTACACATAAAGCGTGAAGAGAACTGTGCGAAGCATAATCAGTTGTACATACTGGAAGGGTGAGTGAAAAGTAATTTCTCGTTGTACGACGAGGAACAGAAAAATTTATACGACCTTAAAGAAACATAGAGTCGATCTCGCCAATAATCAATTTATGAAAAAAAACAACACCAAGAGTTTTTCTACGCTTATTTAAAGACGGAAAATTGAGAAGAAGTCTACTGGAGCACGATGGTAAACAAAGGTTTGGATCTAGTTTAAACCTCGTAAGGCAAAAAGCAAAAATTGCTTCTGATCCTGGTTAATACTGTACTGCGGACACCAAATGCAAGAGCAATATTCCAAAATCGGACGAACAAGGGAGAAATAAAGTAGCTTATTGGGAAAAGGATCATTAAATTCTTTCGACCATCGTTGAATAAATCCAAGTAGTTCCTTGGCTGCAATAATTATGGTCGAAATGTGTAAATTGAAGTTCAATTGAAATCAAATAAAACTTCAAGGTCTTTTACGGTAGTTATACGTTGTAATGAAGAATTGGCAATCGAATAAGTGCCTAAATAGGGCCTAGTGCGATAGACTTCATAAATAAACACTTAGAACAATTAAGCTGCAAGCACCAAAAATGCATAGCGTTCAAATCATCTTGACCTAAGCAGTACTTCTTGGGTTCTGCCTTTTAAGTATGCTGAAATCCAACTTAAGAAGGAAGGAGGGAAACGTATGCAGTTAAGTTTATAAAGTAAGAGGTCGTGGTTCACAGAGACAAAGGCTTTACTGAAGTCAGTGTATATGAGATCAGTTTGCCTTTTCCTTAAAAATTCTTCATTTACCAAGGTGGTAAATTCTGGCAAGTTGGTCGTAGTGGACCGACCTTCTACAAAGCCATGCTGGGCAGGGGAAATGATAGATTTACGAAAATGGTGCAAAGAAGAAGCAAGGATTTTTTAAAATAACTTTGAAATAGAAGATAATTTTAAAATATCTTTGTAATTCGATATATCATATTTTTCACCTTTTTAATGAAAAGATGATATAAGAAGCTTTCTTTCTGGAAAGATTGCAGATTTAAGGGATGAATTTAAAAGTTTTAGTAACGGTTCAGTACAACAATACTGATTTTCTGACTTTGGTAAGCTATTGCAGATAATGTATAGAAAATATAGAGGTCAGAGATATGACTATATTATCCTATATTATGAGTGTAGTAATTTCCAAATCAGATAACCCAAGCAGCAGCAGCAGCCGATTAACTAAAAAAGACCCAATTTTCCATACATTTTGGGTCTATTGCGTCTTTATTGGATAATGGACGTACATGCGCAGTGAGAGCCTAGAAGTTGCAGCCGTCTTGTCGTTATCTATGGGTCTCTATATCGTGACATAATCCAATTATTTTTATAAAAGTAAATAAGTTAAGCAACCTCACTCCAAAAACCACAATTTGCTCTCTCTCTCTTTCAAAATCGCGCGGGTAACCAACACGATTTAGAGAGACTTGGCTACGCCACGCGCACGACCGTTATTTTCCGTTATTTTGCTTCGCGAACGTGTGGCGTCCCTTATTTAAAAATACGACTCACAGCAAGATATATTGCATATTTGGTGAGTTTGGTTGAGATATCTTGATAAACTAAAAAGCTCTTCACACAACAACAACATTTTTAACGGATCATTTGTATAGAAGCTTTATGTTGTGCTCGATGTGCCCCATTTGAGGATATATACTAAGTTTAGTTATTAAAAGCATCTGTGTTTAGTTTCATAAGTTTACTGCTATTGAAAAAATATGTGTGGAAAATGGAGGGGTCAAAGATGCGCTTGACATTTTCCTAAATTATTCCAAGCCAGATCGCCATATCCATATCGGATCCTCCATACATTCATAGTCTATTGCGTCTTATTAGGATACTGTGATGAGATGCGCATTGAAAGTAAAAAGCTTCAGCCGTCTTGTCATTCCTTTGGCTAGATATGTCGAATATTTTTAAAATATCGTATTAACGATATTTTCTGTTTGAAAATATTGATATACTTGCTATAATTGACATTAAAAAAAAAAAAAACTCTGCCTCATGGAATATTGCGATATAAATATATTATTTTTTTATCGTGAGTGATCAGCTGCCAACACACATTAAATTCTAATTTAAGAAAGTACTTTTAGATTTCATGAAAAAACCGGTTAGTCATTAAGAAGTTTGTATATTTAAGAGACAATTTGTTTACATTTTGTTTGAATACTTAGTGAAATTTTTTTTGATTTTTGGCCTATGAACGGAACCACAGTGCATCGCCTCATTCGTCGTCTTGGTCATTCCTGACCTGACCAGGAGCTGTCGACTGCTAAAGACCTCGAATTAAGCAGCAGCATCTCCACGTCAACGAGGTGAGTCGACAACTCGTCGGCTGTTAGGTTGGCGTTGCCTGATTGCTGATGTTTGGCGGCCTTGACGGCGGCCTCCTACATTCCCACTCTACGCCTCACTGGGCTGCGTATACCATAAGCGCATCCTTCTTCTCGCTGAATGGCACTAGTAGCTCCCTTAGTGCGTTGCTCGCTCCCAGGAAGTTCATCACTTTGTCGCTGACCACTTTTTTCGGTAATCTGCGCCTCCCAATTAAACTTTTTAATACATTTAAAAAAGCATCAGTGTATAGTTCTACAGCCAGTTCTAAGTGAACGCCTTGTACTCTAAACGGTCGAGCTTCTCGAATGCGATCTGTTGGCAAGTTCCCCATTATTTAACCTTGAGTTTGTATCGAAATCAGTGTATACAATTCCGAACAATTGCTGTACATGTACTTCGAACGTTCACAAACCGAATTTGTTACCTTAGAGGCCTACTTTGCACCTTATGCCTGCATGATAATGTGAGCGATGCATGTATCAAATGTATAAGGTTGAAAGCGGTGTATCTCTAGATAATGACTTCGTAATTGAGGGGCCCATAAAGTAGGCGAATTTCATTCCACCTTCTTTGTATTAATGTTTAAAAGGATTTAGTAACTGAAAGTTCGGTGTTAGTACTTTAGAGTTGCTTAACAATCCAATTTCTGTATGGAATATGACCGATTGAAATTTTTCTTTAAAAATTACAATTTATATTCCAACGCCGATACTTCTAGCATAGCTGATCGGATATGCTTTTAACAAAATCGGGGAACAATGCCATTAAGTTTTGTGAATGATATAAGCTGAGTGATCAGGTTTAAAATTCGATTCGGTTCGGTTTGAACTACTGTGTTCACAGTTCTGTTTGCTAATTCTTTGATTTACTTTGAGTTCATGAAATTATCGGCAACCATCCAATTTGGTCCTTTTAACCAAAGGGAACTGACTATTTCGCTTATGTCTGTGCCTCTGTTATTACTTGACGCCACACTATTCGATTTGACAACTCGTTGATTTTCGCCATTCTATTTGCTACGAAAGTAGCAAGCGTTGACAGATTACCTTTTAATCAATAGAGCGTTACCAGGGATTAGACCAGAAACAAGTTTGATCAACAAAGAAGTAGCACATAGTTCATGGCGTGTGATGGTTTTTGTGCTGAGTGGAGCAACTCGAGACTTTGCTGTAAACAACCTGACGACTATGGCTGCGCACATACATACATATTAGCAACATCCATATGCATGGATGGAAGCATAAACAAATCCATAAATTTAGACCGTTTGATATTGATCAAGGCAGACATAGCGCGGAATCTGAATTTTATGCAGGTCACGCAAAGTATTGATCAATTTGCCTTAGGACATAGGAAGATTCATTGAAACTTCCTCATCCCGGTCTAATTTTTAACGCCATAACTCTTAAAGAAGCATTTTAATCTTTGTAATAATTGTACAGAGGATCTACCAAGTTCACGATGCAGAGAAGTTCTGCTTTTATGATGTGTCAGTTTTGCCCACAGTTGTAATAGTAAGTGCACTTTTCTTTCGACGCAGTCTGACCTGTTGTTCACAGTTTTTCGACGTAAACCTTGGGAGCCGGAATCGAAGAGAGCCCGTGCCACATGGAATTGCCACAATCGGTCTTTGACCTTGACAACAGCTGTAGCTATTATAACCTGATCAGTGCTCAGAATGTAACTTACTTAGGCTTCAGTCGCAGGAGTTTGAGATGACCCAATTCTTCTAAGACTGCTAACCTGATATCTTAGATACAGTGAATGAGGTGGTTTTAAACACACTCGTCATTTTGAGGATTTATAATTGGACACATACAGACAATATAAATTGTATAAGCACATCCGCTGCGCTTTTACGAAATAAAAACACTGCAATACTGGGGTGGTGCTAAATGACTGACATCTCGATATTATGTGACCAGTATCGTAATAATAGGTGCATTTCCTATTGGATTTGAAACCCTTCGACCTTTTCTGGCAACATCTTTGGGCTTATTTCTGCTCCTCGTTACCTCTTCTTAAATATTGATTGCGTCTAATTAGCTGTTGACAACAATCGGACTACGATGGCAGCTTATTGTGATAAAGTGTATCGAAAAATATCAATAATTTGCTGTCATAGTTAGCCTTAAGATCAGCATGAGCTTTTGAATTTGAAGCATCGGTTAACTGTTACGCTTTAACTACCCCTTATGCCTAACAGACAGACAGACACCACCTGATCCTTTAATATCATTATTTGTATTTAAAAATATCTAAGTGAGGTTCATAGCCTTTTCTATGTAACCTTCTGGTAGTTCTAGGCGAAACTGCATCTTAATTGTGTCGAGTGAGATTGTTTACTCATTGAAGGCGGTATGCATGTGAGACTTTGTCAAATTTCTGTTAGCATGACGCCGACTTTGAGCTGAATCTTAATGTTTGTACTTGTTGCTATTGTATAAATATTTTAACGAGTAGCAGTAATCTTTAAAATTACTAAATCTTGCATGCGGTAAACTATGATCGTACACTGCATATTAAAAATTTTGACAAAAAGTTAATGTAATATGTATAAAATACAGCTGTGAAGGTACAGTCAATACTAACGATTATGTTGTGCGATTATGTTCAAAACATCTTGTGCGTCTGTCTATTGGTGGGCAACAATTAGAACTTCAAAAACGAGGAACGAACTGTAGCTCGTGGTATCAGTAGCAATTGAATGGGGTTTTGGGAGACTAAGTCTGTTGGTATAACATAACATATGTATATGCATTGATTGAATTCTTTGCTGCTCTATTCTTGGCACTAAACACGTAAAGGCTTCCAAAAAAATTCCACTGAAACTTTCATTGACTGTGACCGACGAAATTCTCCCATGTATCCAAATTTACAGAAAATGAGAGACCAACCCCAGAATCCATAGCCGATTCCAAATCCAAATCGAATAGAGCTGATGCGAAATCGTGAAGCACTAAGCCACAACCACCAATAGGTGTTTTAATTGAAACGACGTCGAGCAGCAGTTTTCCTCAGCAATATCAAAAAATAACTAATAACAGTTAAGGCCTCGGTAATTTATATAATTATTTGTGGTTTAATAGCTTGTGCTTGTAACGATGATTTGTAACAGACTTTATAACAACGATGCGAGCAAAAAACAAACCTACAGAAGGTAACACACCTTCCTCTGCGTTTTGTACAGGTGGCGCTTTTGTGACATCTAGCCAATACATTCTCACGGAATTGTTAAAAAGTCGAGCTCCATCTCTTCTCTGGCTCCATTTGTGGATGACCGCACTCTTTTTCGTGTGGGTGGACGACTCAGCAATGCGTTTCCTACTAATGTTTAACAATTTCGTCAATTTTAAAATAATTGTTCTCTTTTTTATACGAATCAGAAGTTTCAAATACATAAATCTATTTGTTTTGGGGCAGTTGGTAGTTCAAGCAACATATATTGGATCTATCCGATGTAAATTAAACAATTTTTAAAACATTTTTTGTTACAGCATTGGCACGCATATTACTAAGATTTGCAACAATTCTCCGTTTGCAATAATTGTAAAACACTCAGGTTACGTCGTTTCGTAGACAGTTTTTATACCCTTGCAAAATGGAAAATATCAGGGGCGACACAAAAATCACTTGAGTTTTCGAGTCTGGTTTTAAAATCTCTAGTAAAAGCCGCCAGTGTCACAAAAGTTCGACAGATTTCATGTTTTGAACTTCCAGTGGCGATTTAACATCGTAAAAACAGCCCCTACCAACTGTTCGGTTGACTTTTAACAAAATTAAAAACATTAAATGTTTGAAATTTCATAATGAAAGCAAACCGATATTTTTGGTCCGCCAAATTTAACGATCCGTGTGAAAACCCTGTGATGCTTAGCATCATCGTGAGATTTCTAATTCTGCGTATACTGGCTGATCATGCGTGATATTGTCTGTGACTGGCGAAAATCAGCTATTTACCTAATTATTTTATGCAACACATTAAAATAAGCTATTAAAATGTCAATTGCCCGGTCTGTATGCAGATGATTTTCTTTGCAAAAGACAATTAGAGGCAGAGAAAAAAAAGTGTCGCATCCCATATATTGTAGTTTTCAGACACTACGTAAAACCTGACATGTTGTAGTTTATTTAAAAATTAATATATACCGTTAAATCACAATAAATCGAGATAAAAACTGAAAGTGCCGATTTTAAAATTTTTTATCATATATCACATATAAAATCATATAACATTTTAATAAAAAGGCATCGCTTATAATTTTTTGGTTTGAGCTAGAGATTTTGTAAAATACAAAATTGTGAATTTAAACAAATTAAATTTAAAAAAATTAAAGTGCACATTAATGGAAGAAATATTTTTGTTTTAACTTTCTACATTAGTTTTATTTTTAAAAAATTGTTTATCTGTGAATTTACCAAAATCGAACTAGAGAAATTCGGTTGGAAGGTTGAAGAGGTTTCCGTGACACTCCTAATAAAAAAAATTTAATTCGCAAACGTTAAGGGTATTCAAATATTCTAAAAATAAAACATTTTTAAAGCCTTTTTTTTTATTGCTGCAACCCCAAGACACGAACACAAATTTTGCGGCTAATTAAAATGACAACATTCTGTTAATTGAGTGATGTTAAACTGAGTGCAAAAATTTCCCTCGAATTTCTCTCAGAGAGCTTTTGCTAAGCTTTTTCCAAGTCACGAACACAAAATTTTGCGGCAAATTAAAAAAACACATTCTGTTAAAATTTCCCGCAAATTACCCTGGGAACAATCAACAGTTATTGTCAGTGTTAAATAAATTTTATTTTCTATTTACTCAGTTTAGTGGTTTTACTCTCGTCGAACGGTCGGTTGTCACGGTTCATGTTAAATGATTGTACATAAGCATTTTGTCGTAATTTTCAGAAACGCTTTGATTGATATTTCGATTAAAATTACAGTGCATTACATTAATATAGAGAGAGGGAAACACAAAAATAGAAGGAACAGTGAGAAAGATTAATTAACTGTGATAAACTGTGCAGCAACAGAAAATAATTTTTCAAACTGTGCTACAGGATTTTAACTATTTATGTTTTTGTTTTTGGGTTCTATTTAATGTAGAAAGTGCATTAGATAATAAGGAAGGCCAGCAAATGTCCTCCATAGCGCGTTTTCGTTAATTTAATTAAAAAATCATTTGTTATTTCTCTATTGGCTGCAAGCGGCGACGATTATGCATATATATATATATATATATATATACATATACATATTTTCTATACAGTATTTGATATTCGACAGAAATTAAATAAGTTGCCATCAAAAGCCGTAAAAGCGTAGCCATTTCTAAGCAAACACAATAGCTGAGCACCTGAAACACCTGCCTTGCTCTGCCCTGTCCCACTTTCCACTTTTTCATTTGTCGCATCAAATAAAAGGCTAAAAGTAGGCAACAAAAAATGGACTTACTACGTTTTCCTAAATAATCCATGAAATTAGTGAAACTTCGCGAAAATACTCAGATACAACGCATCAAAATGTATATGCACATACAAACTTGCACACCATTTAGTAACCAAGGCAACTTATCAGCTTTTTTTCATTTGTATATTGATTGATTTTATTTTTGAATTCGGCTGATTTGTTCGTAAGCCGATACTGAATACGGCAACATTACAAAGAAATTTCTAATATAATCTAGACAAAATGAAATTAATGCTAAGTAGCAGATCTGCGGATTTTTCACTTGCTAGCATAGTCGAGATTATCATTCAACTTAACACACAAATAGAAATCATCCCGATTAAATAGATTTACGATGATTAGAATTATATACACTTTAATGGCGCCCTGAAGCCGTTAACGACGTGTTTCTCAAAATATGCAATTATTCAAACAAACCATATTTTCCTCAAAGTAGCTCACAAACAATTGAAAGTGCTGTATTAACTTAAAATATGTTCTCTTAATCAATCTCTAAATTTTGTTATCCTTGCATTTTTTTTAGATATTTTTTTAGTTGTGTGGGAGACTAAAAAGAATCCTTATTACTCAGTCGAAGCAATTGCCATATGAGTAATTTTGACTTTTTGCTCTTTTTCTCAAATGTTTTGGCCATTTCACAATTGAATTGACAATACTGATTATTTTATGAGAATATCCGATCAATATGCCGACTACCGGACATGTTTCGCCTTCAAAAAGGATATTTTAAGGATATTATCTTCTTATATGTATATTTTTCCCTAAGATTAAGCTAGCCAACTACCTTGGTGCTATTCTTGTTGCTGACACTGTACTTTTAATAATTTTAAAGTTAAGTTTAGATAAAAGTATCCAAACCTTATTTGGCTACTAAAAAGTACCTTGTCAAAATACTTATGCCAACACATGAAATTACAAATGAATATAAATTTTTTTAAGTTTCTATGAAAAAATATTTGATTACCTATTTTTAAGTTTATATTAGTTATTACTAAAAAAGATAAAATAAACAAGAATTCTTAACAAAGCCGTTTCAAAATTACATACCAGAATGAACTATTTTTATTTCGTCAAAATATTTAAGCCGACTAAAGTATTTAATTTTCATATGCACATGCATTTATAGTACCTATATTACCTGGAACAACACAAAATAGGTACTTATGTGTTTTTTGATAAATTCAATTTTACAATATAGGACATTAAAATAAGAATTATTCTCAAATTCAGATTGTATTTACTTATTTATTTATTGAAGCTATATACACATTATGTGGGTTACATGTGCGTGTTATTTATTTATTTGTTGGAGCTAGATACACATTATGTGCGTTTCATATGCTATCTGTTCTGAATGTTTTTGCTTTTTACATGTACAACACAAAAATGTGCTATAGTCTACTATATCCAATCTGCGGAACAGCAGTACCCCGTTTCAAATACATACTTACACTGTCCTAGCAAAGAAAGTCATCCTTCAAAACCCTCTTATTGTTCCAATTTTATATTCATATTGTATCAATTTATGTTAATTATATATAAATTTAAATAAAATTTTTTACAGTTTACTTTTTGTTAATTTTGCTTCATGTTAACTATATTGAAAATTAACAATTTTCTTGAAATAATTCTCATGAAAATCAATAATAATCAAACAAAAAACCGCAAAATATAGTTTAAAACATCGCAAAAAACTGTCAACTCAAATATAAAATACAATACGTGTAAACTATCGAAATTGCAATATTTGTGAGTGCGTGAGACTTTTGCTGTGTGCATCTGGTGTTCGTGTTAAAGGTCAAAGCCCATATGAAAATGTCGCTCGCTAACCAAAAAGCAATGCCAACAAAAGCCGTTGCTGTCCTCAATGTCACATCATCCATACAGTCCTCTAAAGCCAGTCGGGCAGCAGCTTTTGCTGCTTCAGGACCTCTATGGAAAGTGTTGATGCTGGCAGCTATTTTGTTATGCATCGGTAGATTTGAGTCCGTCGATGGACTCAAGTGCCATATGTGCGGAGAGTATAATGAGGGTGTGGGGTCCATAACTCCCTGTACAAACTATTCCAAGAAGATAGCGCATCTTTATCTTAAGGAATGCACCAAAAAGGGCGAGAAATTCTGTGTGGTAAGTTGTTTTATCCTTTATTATATATTATACCTATTATAAAGAAATAAGATGATTTTTAAGGACATCAAAGTTATTTTAATACCCGCTTTCCACTTAAACGCGATTTGTCATTTATGTCACGCAAACGCGATAGATGGCTGAGCTTATGTTTGCAAGCAGTAAAACTTGAATAAGCAAAATAATAAATATTCTATGAATTCAAACAACAGAATTTCTATGATAAGTTCAAATTGAAAAGAGAATATGCACAACATAAAATTTTAATGTCGTGCTATGGTATGAATTACAACTTCTAGAACTTCTTGCAGATGGGTACACTTTAAGCAGCGTCCAATGGCAAAAAATAGGCAGTTGATACTTATATATAAAGAGGGTGATAATCAACGGTTCGTTTTGTATTAGTCGACCACCATCAGAAACAAATAATAGTATGTTACCTTATTTATTTCTGAAGAGAGCAATATAAAAGTGAAGCAAGAGGAAAGTCATAATTTATGTGGAGTAGTTCAAGTGATTGTTTTTAAAATATTTGGTTTTTTAATTTTGGGATGGGCGAAATTTGAAATAAAATCGCTCTACTTATGGCATACAGGAACCTACATATCAAATTTTGAGTCTTAAGGTCTTATACCGACGGACAAACAAAACGGACAGGGTCATTTCTACTCGGCTATTGATTCTGATCAAGAATATACACCCTGGACATAGATACGGGTCTTCCATTTTATCAAAAAGCCTATTGTGGACAGATTTCTTAATTTAATTTTAAATGAGAAAATTTACATACATATATAATTAATAAAAAAAAATTAATATTAAAGTACTAAACTTAAACATAAACTTAAAAATAATTTAAGGACAGATTTCTTAATTTAATTTTAAATGAGAAAATTTACATACATATATAATTAATAAAAAAAAATTAATATTAAAGTACTAAACTTAAACATAAACTTAAAAATAATTTAATATATGGCTAACATTTATTTTACCCTACATATAAAAATGACAATCCTGATGTAAGTTTAGTTGTTCGAAGGTTTAAATCAGTCAATAAGCTCAAACTAAGCAAACAATAAAAAATTGCTTGGAGCCTGCGTAGGAGCCGTATCTACCAAGCTATGTATCCTACCAATGGTCTTTTAAGAAAATTTTGAATATCCGACCGATTATTCCTATGGCAGCCATATGATATAGTCATCCAATTTTATTCAAAGTTTATTAGATAGTACAGAACAAATTTTGAATAGAAGAACTTATTTTATACCCAATGGTTCGTATGAAAGATATATAATAAGTCATCCGGTTTTAATGAAACTTGGTCGGATCGGTCAGATCATAATACTATATCGATAAGCCAGGTTTTTTTTTGATAACATGAAAAAATTTTTTTTGACCGATTGATCCTATGTCAGGTTTATGATGACCATATGACCACTATGGTCAGATCGGACAAATTTTTACACACAAACTACATGCATTAGCAAAAAGTATCCTTACCAAGTATCATCAAGATAGGTTAAAGATGAAGCCAAAAAGTACTGAATGAAACAGACGGGCAGACGAACAGACGGACATGGCTTAATCAACTAAGCTCGTCGAGCTGATACCTTATAGGGTCGAAGTCGCCTTCTATGAATCAAACCGAGGACAAACACCACGCCTGGCTGTGCAGACTGGTATGGAGCTACATTCAAGTCAAGCTCAAGCTCAGCCAACAAAATATAAAGGGTAACAAAACAAAAATAAACTGTGGGCATTCAATTGTCTAGAAACAACAACATGTTTGCGCTGCTGGCTGATAATGCAAGCGATCACCCACCAAAACTGAGGAAGTGGTCCCAAAGAAAGAAGCCAAAGTCCCCACACATATTTATCCGTGAAAAGATCTCCAATGCACTTGTTAACAGTATCCTCTTACTATAGGAAATATTCATGAAACAAAGCTTCAAATAAAAACTGAAGTGCATTTTCGAGTAGTCTCTGAATACTTAAAAGCGAGTAAGAAAAATTTCTATACGTACCAATTAAAAAGTAGCAAGAGTCTGCAAGTGGTACTTAAAGGCATAGAACCAGATGTTAAACCAGAAGAAATATAATAAGAACTCGCAACCACTCTTCAAGGTCAAACTAGAGTCAGATAATAAAGCTATAAAGAAAATCGAAGTTCACCCTATTTACAAAATACGGATTATATTGCACCGCAATATTTCAGTAGAAGAACCGCACAAGCGCAAAGCTCCAGTGCAATGTACAAATTGTCAGACGCTCAGCAGCCCATGGACAAGCCACAAAGGACTATTGAGAAGATGATATTTGCTCTGCAACAAAGCATGACGGACTTTATGTCATTTATGAGAACAACTATGCAAAGCCTCATGTACACTCAAAACACATTGATACAGATGGTTGCATCTCAATACTCCAAAAAATTAATGGCAGCTTGAACTAACTCAATTTCTGATTGAAAACCAAATCGATGTAATGTTGCTTTCAGAAAGATGTCTTACAAGCAAATACAACTTTCATATACAAGGATACTTTTCTAAGGTACAACGCAGCAAACACTACTTTCACAATAGGTGTGCAGCAAAAAAACTGCAAGGCTACTTTAATAAAAGTACAAACAGATTACGGAAACCTATCTTTTTCCGCCGTATACTGCCCACCTCGCTTCACAATCACCGAAGATTAATTGATGCACTTCTACGATACACACGCACTGGGGATCTCGCCCCGTGCCTCCCAAAGGGAAGCAAGTATTCAACGCAATCATAAAACCAAAAAAAAAAAAACTGAGCTGTGCTTCCCTGGATAGGCTTACATATTGGCCAGCTGACCGTAGAAAACAACCTGATCTGATACACTTCACAGCCACAAAGAATATTCCACGCAATATAATAAGTGTCGATCTCTCGTCCGTATATTAAAACTTCTTCAACGCCCAGACTTCGTAGAGCATTCTTTTAGACTCACATCGTACAAAACCAACTGGTCCGATTTTGTTCAAACTTAGTCAGATTGTACAAATCGTAAATATGCATCGATATGCCAAGTTTGATTTTGATATCTTGAAAAACAAAAAAGCCGCTTCTTCCAGTGATGCAAGCCAATACGCGTTGAGATGTTGGAATCGTTGTTGTGCTGGACAACTGCAAATCAGGTGTTCCAAGGTTTCAGAAACACCTGGCTCCTTACATTTGCGGCAGCTTTCGTCTGTTGTTATTCCTAGTTTTTTAGCGTGAGCTGCTGCCAGGAAATGTCCAGTCAGTACTCCTACCATTAGTCTTCAGTGTCGTCTCGACAGTTGCAGTAGAAGGTGAGTGTGTTTTTTCTTACGACTTTTGCACATCATTTTGGAGACTCTGCAGCCAGGTTTGTTATTCCACTTTCCATCAGCTGCAGCTAAGGCGGTTTTCTCCAGATCGCCGTATACAGAATATAAGGAGATAAATAAATATATCTACCGCACTTTCGTGAGATAGCCCGACACCTTCTTTAGCTAAGCAGTCGCAATTTCATTACCATCGATGCCCCGGTGGCTGGGAGCCCAATAGATGTGCAATATTCTAGTAGTGCTTAGATCATCTAGTGCTTTTCTGCTTGCCAGGACATTTTTGGAGCTAATGGTAGATGCCTGCAAAGATTTTATTGCCGCTTGGCTATCCGCGAAGATATTAATCCGTTTGTGCATTCGGTGTAGCTCTTGGGCTACTTCTGCTGTCTTCCGTATCGCAAAAGCTTTCGCCTGGAATGTGCTTCATTAGTCAGGCAGTTTGTACGGCAGCCTGAGTTTTGGCTCTGCATGCTACACTTCTGTTCCGACTCCCGAACCCATTTTTGAGGCGCCCGTGAATATGTGGACAGACTGTTGATCTAGGCCCGAACGCCAGTCGTCCAGTCCCATTAATGTTGGTGTGACTTTAAAATTGGTCAGGGGAGTCACGTGGACTGTGGTACACTGCAACTCCCTGTCAATCGAGCTGTGTCCAAAGCCTTGAAGCGCCATATTGTCAGTTGCACAGAGACGTTGTGCAGTCTTTTGTGCAATGAGTGTGCTTGAATGTCCAGGGGTTGACGATCATTAATGTTTCTAATGCCTTAGTTGGAGTGGACGTCAACGCCCCCGTTGTACAGACAAGTGCCTGCCGTTGGGTCTTCTCCCTCAAGTTAAGGTATGTGGATTTTTTTTCAGTTGCTTGCCACCATACCAGGACGCCGTAGAATAGGATCGGTCGCACAACTAAAATGAAGATCCAATGCATCAGTCGTGGTGAAAGGCCCCAAGTACTGCTCAGCACTTTTCTCCACATTGAGTTTCCATGTCAGCTTGCTATCCAGAACCACTCCAAGATATTTAAAGTGCTTTCTCAATGTGAGCGGTATACCGCTTCAAAAATAGTAAAGGTGTGACCTGGCGACATGCAGAGAGGATCGCTCCTCCCCGTGCCCCGTTTAGAGACATTCTGATTTTGTTATCGGGGGATCTACCCCTAGCGTTTTTAGCCTGCCGCCAGGCCCCTCAAACATTGGCGCAGGTCGCAGCAACTCCGACTTGCCGAAGCTGTCAGAAAATACCGTACCATTGCCTTAGCTAGACACTGCACTACCTTGGTTGTAGGAGCGCAAGTGACACTAGGTATTACCTGTTTACTCCGAGGTAAATACAGTGCCCATTGCCCAGCCGACACCCGCGTGGAGGGTACAGTCCGAGGGATTTAGCCAGCCTAAAAACTTAGAGATAAAGCCGAAAATTTTGCATAGAAACAGACGGACAGACAGACGGACATGGCTATATCGATTTAGCACCTATGCATTAAACATTTCGATACAAAATTATAATATCCTTTAGCTAGAGTATAAAAATACGTGAGTTCCCAAATCGATATATCCCCGCGGTTCAATATGGAAGTGGACATCAACTGCTCTGCTGATTCACTTGAAATATCGACACCTAAAATGTCGACTATGCAGACAAACCCACACAAAACAAATGTGCACATTGAACAGCCTGTTCTGGAAAATCGATGATTGCGACGTGAGTGACAAATCGGAATCCTCAAAACCACGGTTTACATAAGCTACCCGCAGACTAACTAAGGCTCTAAAACAAGAAGAGGATGACGCCCAGCACCGGTACATAGTACAACTATGGCCAAACAGCACTAAACATTCGTTGTCTCATCCAACTTTAAGCGCGCCGACCGAAACAGTCATTCCTATAAGAAACTCTTCTGGTAGCTGGGCACATTTGCTTTTTACCTAAGAAATGTATTTCAGCCAAACCCCGCAACTAATTCATTTGTACTACCGCCTCCGAAAATTTGTACCCAAACTGAAACCGACCGATTTGAATTTCGGCTGCGATCTAATGATCAAAATGATCATCGAACTTCTGAGCTGTGCCATTTGCATCATTAGCAAACTTTTTAACGCTATCATACGACTTGGCGAAAAAATGGAAAAAACCGATCATAATAATGATACCGAATCTAGAAAAAGATCATACAATGCCATAATCTTACAGACATATAAGTCTTCTATCGTGTATGTCAAAGCTGTTTACTAAATGCCTCCTGATGCGTATAATCCCCTACCCGAGAAAATCAGAAATACTTACTGCATTCGAAATGCGGGAATACTGCAGTGCGATATTCCTTAACGTTCCTGAACCTTTTGATAGAGTAAGGCTCGACGGTCTTATACCCAGAATCAAATCGATTCTCTCCGAGAACACTCACAAGTTACTTAAATCGTATCTCCACGATCGAGTATTCGATGTGATATGCAATGCTACTACGTCTGACGAACACATTATAAAAGCCAGAGTTCCCCAAGGCAGCAAATTGCGGTCAACCCTGTACATCCAATACACCGCAGATATCCCTATAAACGAACGACTAACAACATCCACAATTGCAGACGATACTGCAATATTTAGTTGCGCCAGATACCTAAATAAAGCAACAGCACATCTTGCTGCTCACCTGATAGTTGTGGAAAAGTAAATATCAGATTGACGTATTGAAGTAGACGACCAGAGTGCAAAAATGTTACGTTTACCCTCAACAGCTAAAATTGTCCTCCGTTAACGTTGCATAACGTACAGATTTCCCAAGCTTGATAGACGGCTTACTTGGCGCATAGAAGTTAAGAAACCGCACCTGAAACGTAAAGCCGTGGCCTCCATTGGATTATAAATGCTCGTTCCTTCACTTTGTCTGAACTACAAGATCCTTCTCTACAATTGTACGTTAGAACCAATCTGGAACTGTAACTCCCAGCTATTGGGGAATACGAGCAGCAGCAACATTGACATTATACGGCGAGCACAATCCAAGATCCTCAGAGCTATCACCATGGTACGTTCGGAACGAGAAAATTCATAATGATCTCAACATTCCTGCAGTAAAAGATGAGATAGCAAAACAAATAAACTGAAATTTTATATAATTATTATTAATTATTGTTAAACTTATTAAAAAACACCAAAATAAACCATACTTTATGCGCAAATTTATTTTTAAAAGACTAAGACTGCCTTAAATTCAATTTCAGACTTAAAATTTCCTTTTTTTTTTAAATGAGCATTGTAAATTATATATATATATATAATATAACTAACTTATTTTGGTTTTGCATATTTCATATATCTAAAAAAAAAAATAAAAAAAAGCATTTTAAAAATTTGTTGCTCAGTTTTATTTAAGAAAATGTCTTTGCCTTTAATTGAATTTCACTGACTGTATATATTCTACAAGACAATACAAGAAAATGTCTTTGCCTTTAATTGAATTTCACTGACTGTATATATTCTACAAGACAATACAAGAAAATACTAAAAATAAACTTAACAAGAAAAGTTTTAATACTCGATTGTTCTTATGACAGCTATATGATACAGTAGACTCATATCATTCAAACTTTATCAAACCGTATAGAACGAATTTTTTAATTAATATAATGAGTTTGGTTGAGATATCTTCGATATCAAAAATGTTTTGCATAGAGAAACTAATTTTTGACCCAATTGTTCCTTTATATGATTATGATTCGATTGTGATCAAAATTGGTCAGATTGTACAAATCATAATTCCACAACAAACTGTTGAGTTTTACTTGAAATATCTTGAAAAACAATAAAGTTTTTCATTAAACCATTTTTCGACCGATTTTTCCAATTGTGATGAAATTTAGTCAGATTATACAAATAATAAGACTATGCAACAATTTGAAAAAAATTCTTGTTTCCCGAACATTTTAGAGTCGAATTACATGTAAAATGGATCGCTGATTCTAAAAATTAAAATTCAAAAAAAATGTTGCCGGGACTGTATCGAGATAATCGAATAAAAATATATATTTTCGACTTTTCAAAAAGGTAGTTTTGTGTAAGTGACAATAACTCCGAACATAGGTGATTGATATTAAAAGTGTTTATAAATAATAAAATATTATATTATATATAAAATTTTGCATAAAAAAATGCCTATTTTTAAAAAAACTATTTTCTATGCAATTTTTATCCGATATAGTGATCCGATCGGGCTGATTTTGACATATAAACTACAAGCTTCATCTCTGACAAGTTTCATCAAGATAGCCTAAAGATAAAGCCAAAAACTTAGCATAGAAACAGATGAGCAGACAGACGGACATGGCTATATCGACTCAGCTCTTCGTTCCAAGAATATATATACTTTGTGGGGTCGGAGAAGTCTCCTTCTATGCGTTACACATTTCGAGATAAAATTATAATAACCTTTTGCAAGGGTATAATAAATATCTAAACATTAGACAGATGAGAAATTGAAGGCTTTATCATAGAGTGAATAGAAAGAGTATTAACGATAACAAGATTATTATATTGTAGTTAGCACAAAGAATTCGGATAGGATTATGTATAGCACAGATAGCACTGCAGGTTTGAAGAGTAAGTGGAAGATGTTTCTATTAGTTCTGATCGGAAATGAAAAATTAATTTTGCTTATTAAATCGGAAAAATCAATTTCACCGGTAATTAATTTACGTACGAAAATTACATTAAGTATAGATCTACGACCAGAAAGAGAGGAAAGATTTTCTAGTAACAGTCTACTACGGAAAGGAGGCATGCGAATATTAGTATTCTAGATAAGACCCTTAAGGGTGAAGAGCAGAAATTGTTTTTGTACAGATTCTATTCTGTCCTGATGAACCTTATATTGGGGACACCATATACAAGATCCATATTGCAGAATAGGACGAACAAGCGAAGTATAGGTTAGGTTAGGGTGGGATGGCTGCCAGACTGATTTACAGTCCGACACACTTAGGCCATAGTTGGCCCATTGTGATACCATGAATCTGGAAACTCTTCTCCGCACTGAGACCTAGATTTAGATGGGGTTCCATTTGATGGCAGAAGTAAAGTCTGTTATTTGTTTTGGGCGGATTCTAGATAATACAGCTATATTATCTAAGAAGAGGCTTCTTATATGCTTTAGCCTACATATGTTCTACTGTTTCTGGCTGCATGTACACCCACCAGCCAGAGCGCGAATAGCAGCGAAGCAGCTTATTCGGTTGACGTTGCATAGCTCTATGGTACGCTTGCCGATTTCAAATATTCATATCTTAAATGCAGCTATGTGAAAGCAGAGCAGAGGAAAACGAAAAAAATTTTTTTTTAATTTTCCTCGAATTTTAAAGTAAAAAAATCGTAAAAAATACCGCACAAAATATCATAATTTTCTTAATTCAAAATTAAATAGTTGCAAAACTAATAATTTAAACTTAATAAAGTATATGTATGATTAATAAACACATTCAATAGCTTTCACGTATTGAAAATGAGCTGCAAGATTCTCGAGTAATGTTAAACTCTGCAGGCTTGCTTGCGAACTGCTGGGCCATCTCGTGTAGAGATTTGCGACAGTTTGCGACTGATAGCGAATTTGTGAATATGGCTCTAATAGATTTGATGGCTGCTTGGCTATCGCTGTATATGTTGATTTTACCCGACTCAAAGTTGGAGTTTTTGAGACAGGTGAGGGCTGCTTTAATTGTTAGAACTTCTGCTTGGAAGACACTGCAGTGTTCTGGGAGACTATAGGCATGCTTGATATTCAGTTGTTCTGAGAAGATGCCGAATATTTAAAGGGGACCAGCAATTTGAGTATTCTATGGTCAGAAAAAGAGTGCTCTTGTAGTACCTTCCATTTGTTTTTTCAAAAGCATTGCAGGACGACAGAAGTCGGAATGGAGAAGACTAGATCTCCAGACTTACTGTCGTGCTATCATTATAAATATGTTTAGATGTCTTTTTGCTAGAATGCAGGTTCGAATTTTACCTTTGTGGTAAGCTAGGAGTAGCTTATATTCCCAACGATAAGCCGCAAACCATGCCTCCTACCACCCAGGGTTCTTGGATCAGCCCGAGGTCCACTCCGCCTCCAGCCAGGCGGAGTATGAGGGCAGTGGATGCTGCTTTACAATGGTGGAGATTTATGCGGAGAAGTCGCAGGGACATCTTGGGATAAGCCATCCACCATCGTTATATTAGCATCTGAGTCATCTGACCAATCCTCGTCTTGGTGACTCAGCGCTCGTATGCTTTTGATTATAGACGACGCGTCAGAGGTGTAGCCGTCATCTCATTGTCGGGTGCTTCAATTTCTGAGGCCAGATCCCGCTCGACTGGATTGACGCGGGGATCCGCTTCAGCTGCTGCCTCCGACTTGTACACCCTTACGTAAATAACGCTGAAGTCAAAGTTCAGCTTTCTCTTCGCCGCCTCAATGGGTGCCAGCGAGTCCTTGTTCAGGATCACCACTGCCTGGTTAGTGGGTCCTTGGCCGCATTCAACCTTCACCACTTTCCAATTTTACGTTGGGAGGTGAGGATTGCCCTTCTGCAGCATAAATAGGATCCTCTCTGGGTCCTTCTGTGCTGCTGGAATCCAGATGGGAACTTCGTTCCAGTCTACTGCGACCAGATTAGCCCCTGGGTAGACTTCTCCAATCCTTGAAATAGCTTCTTCTTCTCACATGCCACCACTTTGACATTACCCTGATACCACCCCATGTCCTTGCAGACAGGTGGTGGTCCGGGCTCCTTTACCATCACATCATAGCGTTGATCAGAGAGCGCGAATTCGACCCACTTTCATTGGTGTTTTGGAATGCGTCCATCTGGGTTTCCCTTGGGTTTCATCTATTAAAGTTTTTTCCCTTGCAATATCCGCGAAGGATTTGTTTGGGACCACTTTCAACCTTTTGGCTGTAGGTTCCCAAATCAGTAATCGACTTAATTCGTTCAAGTGGCTTCATGTTGAGCACATAACTATTTAAAAAGGGCATACGCCTACTAAAAGACATTACGTTACATTTACTAAAATTAAGGTTTATTAAATTTACTTTACACTAGGTTTGAAAACTGTCAAGAACAGTTGGCAGCCTGAGACCAAAAAGGGAGTTAGTACCCGACAAGCAAAGCTTAATATCATCGGCATACATTAGAGCATAAATAACAAAGGGCCAAGATTGTTTCCTTGCGGTACCCCGGATGTAACGTGGTCAGATTTGGATAGTAAGCATTTCAAAAAAACTTTTTGGGTTCTTAAAGTAAGATAATTCGAAATGCAAAGAATTTATTATATCTTGTAAAACCATTTATTTGAAAATCCCAGAAGTTGAAGTTTGCGCAATACAAGGGAGTGAATAACGTGATTAACGGAGCTTTGACTCCTTTGGGCCTTTGGGCTTGAATAAAATCAGTGTAAATGACAACTGTGTGCATTTTATAATGAAGAGCATGTATATTATTTTATTAGTTAAGTTTTTAACTTCTCAAAATTCTTAGGAATAGCAAACAACTTAGAAATTCCACTATAGTAATCGACATTTGACTTGTTTCCTTCTCTATGAAGAGGAATAAAAAATGATTTTTTCTAAGGGTTAGGGAAATAACACAACTCCACAGAAAGTTTAAATAAGTTAAACAAAGGTTTCAAAATACCATAAGTACAGTACCTGAGTACACCCTGGCACTCCATGAAAATACAGGTTTTATGGCCCTCAAATCATTTAATACAGATCTGTGATCAAAGGTCCAAAATGCAATTTGAAATATTTACTAGATAAGGATAAGACAATATCTGTTGACAATCTTGAACACTATACGTAGTTTAAAAATATTCGGCAAATAAATGCCTGATCCGAGTCAGCTGTCCTCTTTTCAAAGAACACTGTTGATGGAAGTGTTGATGATCTACGCTTCACATTAACAAATGTGTTAAGCCGTTTAGGATTCGTCCGAAACTGTAACCCATAACTTCTAATGTAATCGCTATAAGATTGTTGGTCTATAATAGAGAAATTGGATCGAGAAATCAAAAAGCGAGAGAGATCCAAGAAAGAGCCAGTTTTCATGAACTTTTCATTCAATCTTGACATTATTTAGGATTGCTAGTTCTTTTATTAGTCCTACATGGATTACGAACTGGAACACATATATCAAGTACAGTTTAAAATAGAATAAAAAATCCTAATTACACTATCCATGTCCCTGCACATGTAAAGCTGAGACCAGTGAGTCTGGCATAAACCTAAGACCAATTTAAAGGTGCAGAGCTTTAATTTTGTCTTTATAAGGTGTTTATTTTCTCTATTAGTTTTGTTTTAAATTACATGTACTTTGAAAAGCTGCACACTCGGAAAAGAAATTCTTAAAAATATAAAACCTTCTGCAAAAAATAGCTTAATAAATTTATAATTACAAAATATTAATAGTTTTGACCAACGCACCCACACGAAAAGTGATTTTCGCCAGCTGTTTTCGGAAACGAGCCACTTTGCGTCGATAGCTAATGAGAATCGAACGAATACCTTTCGGCAAATATTTAAAATAATTATAAATTTGCCTATCAACTCGACAGACAAAATTGTATCAATCTTTTGATCTATAGATTTACTAATTGTTAAAGCTTTACAAAAATGTATGACTTAAACAATTAGTAAACCTATAAAAAACAAAATCTCGAGTTTTCGGAAAAAAATTGATCAAAAAAAATGGGCATATTTTTAGACAATATTTTCATTTCAAAATATTGCAAGGCAGGTTGATAGGCCATTTTATTATCTTTTCAAAAAGATAAACATCTTTAATATCATTAAACTATTTTCGAAGTTTTTGTCACTTTACCAAAGCTACCTTTTTGAAAAGCAAAAAATACAATTTTTTTGATTATCACGAAAACCTATTTTTAAAAATTTTATTTTCAAAATTAAAGACCCATTTTACATATAAATAGACTCTGATACGTTTGGGATACAAAAATTTATCTAAAATTGTTGCATAGTGTAATATACATAAGTATTTGTCTTAGCGATTAAAGCATACCAGAAACAAGAGAGAACAACATTGCTGCTATAAAAGTTTCTTAGTATTGACATTGTTTTTTTAGTCCTGATAGCTCGTCCTGATGCTCCCTTGTGGTTCAGCAACTCGTATTGTGTTGTTGGGCCAGAACTTTTGATTAGTTGTACTATGTGTATTAGTTGTCATGGATATGCCTATTTACTATATGAATCACAATTATTCATATTTAAGTACATATTTAAAATAAACTGTAATGCGGCAGATAAAATTTGTTCCTTGCAAACAACATTGCATGCATAATTTAGAATTTCAATAATCAGCACCAAAAAAGTAGTCCTTTACACGCACACGCCAATGTTAAGGCCGGCGTCATGGAGGCTTAAACACGTAAACAAATACAAACAAAACAAGTCAAGATGATCTAGTAGACCGTGCTTGACTAAGATATAACCAGTATAACCATAAGAATTATAATATTTTAAAAGGAACCACCGAAATATATAAAAAAGTTTGTGGGTAAATTTGTACATTTTGGCAAACGTATAGCTATAAAAATTATCATATCTAATAGTTTTTTTGAATAATTTGGCTTGTCAAAATTTGTGTAGATTTACTAAAAATATTTAATAAATAAATAATAAATATTATAATTTTTATCTTCCCGATTTTATCTACTTATTAAACCTTTGTTATCGGGTTGTTGACTTAAGTATTGATAAAAATTTCTTAGGCACAATTAATCTTTGTCTCTATCAGGGGTGTCACAGAAATTTTTAGAGATTGGCATAGGGCTGGTTTTGAAATATCACGTAAAAACCGTCGGTGTCAAAAAAGTTCGAGAAATTTCAATTTTTGATCGTATTTTATTTTAACTTTCGATGAACAAAATTGAGAAGATTAAAATTTATTTATTTGCAAAATCAAAATATTTATGGAACTAAACCTACATTTTTTTTTAATAAAATAAATTTGAAAAAGTTTAAAATTTTGGACCGCCAAACTTAACGAGACGTTTGACAACGCTATGGTGCTCATGTATGTGATCATTTTATGATTCTGCGTGAGATTGTCTGTAACTGGCGAAATCAGAAGCTTACTTAATTTTGGGCGCAACACATTAAAATAAATTATTAAAATGTCATTTGTCGATCTGTTTACAGTTTACTAGGGATAAAGAAAAATAGAGACGTGTGCTTTATACATATATGCTCATGTTCTGATACCGCGTAAAAGTTGACGTTATAATTTATTTTTTGCAGGCCATAAAAGATTAATTTTAAAAAAATAATATGCTATTAAATCGCAATGAATAGAGATAAAAACTAAGAGGACGGACTTTAATATTTTTTCTTTTAAAATAACACATTTAACAAAAATCTTTTTATCATCTATTAATATTTTAATATGAATAAAACTTCGAACATTTTTGAACTCAATTACAAACAAGTTGTCATCGATTTTGCTTTTTGGTTTGAGCTGCTATCAGCGTTTACTAGAGATTTTGTAAAACACAAAATTAAGAATAAAGACAAAAGAGATTTAGAATAATTAAAATGCAGATTAATAGAAAATATATTACTTACATTAGATTACTTTTATTTAAAATTGTATAATTTCGCTACGTTTGAGTGACTTAAAATATTGTTCTTAGCTTATCTCATAAAAGAATGTTATAAATTGAGTTTGAGAAAGAAAAAGCTACAACAAGATCGCCTTTGTATAATCCTTGATACTATTTAATCAAAGCGTGAGTGATAAAGGGGCAAGTGAATTTCACTGAGGGTCACGAAATGAATTTTTTTATTTTTGAAAATGGCGCGTTAAAACATTGCCTAACAACCAAAAGAAATATTAAAGATAATGAAACTTCTATCTTCGACACGTCGAAGCTATATACTCTTGCAATGGTCTTCTAAGAATATTTTGAATACACGACCTAATCGGTCTACTATGTCAGCTATAACTAATTATGCTTAAATTTTTAATTTCTTCGCTTTGGCTTCATAGATTTTGATTGCCAGCATATCATTGCTGAATTCGAGACATAACACTTTATTAATAACAATAAACGCAGGGCCGCATTGAAAAAAATTCGTCTCTATGAAGCCAAGGCAAAGAAATTAAAAATTGAAGCCTAATTAGTTCTTGACAATGCTTTCTACTGTAAGCTGAAACGATAGTTAGTGCAAGATGTATCTCGGGCAGATATCATACTAAATTAAATTCACACACCTGGATCATCCAGAAATTGTATCATCCCAGCTAGCTATGAACAAATACCACAAATTGTTCTGCGACAAATATTCTTAACTGATGGTTAACAAGCCGGTTTTTATATAAGATTTGATTTCAAATTGGGATACAAGGTTGTAACGCACACCAAGGTCTGGTTTCGGCAACACTCTGTCTACTAAAAAGGGGGACCGACTTAGCTCAGGGAAAATGGGCGGGTTCTTGCGTTGCCTTGACCAACAGCGTTACGATAAAAGAAAATGGTAGACAGAAACGGCAGAAATAATCAGGAATTTAAACCAACCAGCTATAAGACAGACTAGAAATAGTTTACCTACGTGAAGATGGAGAACCTAGATGGTATTGTTCTCCGTCTATACCCACCCTACCTGTAGAATCAAAAAGAAACATTTCATCGATTCTACCCTTATCCTACTTGCGGTGCTAAATGCCTAAAGTGCCCTCGACAATAAATCAATCAGTTCATATTAAAATGTATAATTCACAAGATCTTTAAATTCAAAAAAGTAATTACAAGATTATTGCCGTTCATGGCTTATTTATAAATTCTATAATTTTAAATATTATCTTAGTTTCCGCAAAACAAATTCCTTTATTTTGTATCTCATAAATTATTTAAATTAAATAATTAAATTCATCGCAATATGGAAAACTTATTTTTTTTTTCCTAATTATTAAATAAAATCTTTTCTATTTTTAATTCATTTTTTTTTTGTACATATTTAATTCATTTTTGTGTATTTTCAACTCCATTTTATATTTTTAATTCATTTTTTTTTTTTTATATATATTAACTTTATTTTTAATTAACACAACAAAATCCTAACGACCTCATACAATTTAATTCAAGACAAATAAAAGCTTTTGCAGCGGCCGTCACTCATGCGCAATGTAAACACGGAACAAGCATTCTACCCATACATGTTCACATGTGTGCATGCATGACGCTCGCTTAGCTTTTAGTATTGCGCTCTCTTCCGTTATTTGCACTTTTTAATCGGCTAGGCCGTACTTACAATCTTACAGTATCCATCACTTCAGCAGGCCTGTTGATGTATATGTCGCTGTGGGCTTTTAGAAAATATGCGTATGATATGCAAATGAGGCAAAAGCGCAAAACTATAAGAAAAGGTCGAAAATTGTATAAGTTAATATATTCTATTTTAATTTATATATAACTTTTTCCATGATACGATTGTTGAATTTAGTTGCAGCGCTGGTCGGTGTAAACGAAAAGTTGTGTCGACTCTAGCGCATGTTGTACATCCGAGTTTTTTTTCTCTCCCAAGTAAAATTTTAAGCCATTCCCTTAAACATGTGTTTAAGTTGGACTGGCAGCAACAACAGTCAAGCGCGTTGACTCTGGCTTAGAGCTGGGGCTGCACACGTTGGGCTGCAGGCTACGCCCGTTGGGCTGTCGCGTTTGGTGGTCTCAGGCGCGTTGAGCTGGGCGATTTATTATCAAAATATAATCTAGCCACACAAAAAATATCTGGTGTCTGCACCCACCACCGACGGCACCAATATCCCTGAGCAAAAATATTCACTTTAGTCTATGGCGTATATTTGCGATCACTAGCTTACCCTGTGTAAGGTTAATTCTACAAAAATTCGAAAAAAATGCCGAAAACGGCAGAAATATCCCTTACACCTTGTCCCAGATTGCCAGAGGATGGTGGCGGAATAATTCCCAATTCAAAATATGTATAATCCGAGTCCGATGCGTCTAGATTAAGTGCAATTGTGCACACATGTAGTTTGAACGAATTTTTTACACTACACACTGTGTGCGTGTTATCTCGCTCAGAGCTTTACCAAGAATAAAGCGCATGCACAGGGCGGGAATGCAATTGGATCTCGAAAGTTCCAACTGGACCAGCTGACAACTTTTGACAGCTGCATCAGCTGGGCAAGTGCAATGGGCAGTATGGCAATATGGCCTTAGCCAAGTTTCGAACCCGATCGTAAGCGGCGGTCAGCTTTAAGCGTAGCTTTCGCCTAAAACTAAAAGCATTCGCAAACTGCAAGTGCAGCTCATTGTACATATACATGTGCATACAGAACAAATATTTATAATATTAATTTATTATTACAATTTATAAAAAATAATATTAATAAATATTATTCAATCCCTCACACCACAGGTCTGATCTTTGGCTTCTAGCCTAAGATAAGAGCTGAAAAAAAACAAAGGGAATCGAATAGTAATTTCTCACCAAATATCTTTAGCATGAAAGTTTCCTAACTCTTTACCATTCATATCTTCTAAAACGTAGATTGATTGACCAAGCTTCTTCTTTATGCGCGCCTTAGTTCCAATTGGAGCTAGTTTAGCGTTGACATTAGCAGCTGCATTGCTCAATACGAAATTTCGTTTAATAACTTCCTGGCCTACATCAAAAGTACGTGGTCTGGATCGTAGATCATATGTTCTCTAATTTTTCCCATACGCCTTTGTTAAATTATTTCCAATTTTCGATCTAATGTTTTGAAATTCATCCGATCTCGAAAGTCTGGCAGTACCTTCATTTAACAGATTTAAATTTCGTAACAGCTTATAATCTTGGCCATGTGAAATCATCTGTTGGCCAAAAACTACTAAATATGGCGACATGCCGATCGACTGGTGGATTAAATTGCGTAGAGCACAATTAATACTGCTAATAAAAACATCCCATTCACGTTGATCTTTACGAATATAAGCTCTTAGAGCGGCATTAATTGAACGATTTACTCTTTCTTCTGCGTTCCACTGAGAAGCATAAGCACCAGTGCTCATATGTTGAATTCCGTGCTTAGAAATAAACTCCGAAAAATCACGGCTCTTGAACTGCGTACCATTATCACTCACGACTATTTCCGGTACGCCAAAGCAAGCAAAAATGTCATCCCTGAGAATGTCTATCACCATTTTAGAAGTAAATCTCTTAACGGCCCTAAGAAAAGTGAATTTTGAAAAATGATCCAAAACTATAAATATTCCAACATTGCCTCTTTTGGTGCGTGGAAACGGACCAATAAAATCTAAATACAATCTCCTAAATGGTCGTTCACTGATAACTCGAGTTCCCATGGAAGTTTTGAGAGAGTAAGTGGGATATTTTGTAGTTTTACAAATATCGCAATATATATACCTCCGAACATCGATAATTATGTTCGGCCAACATTTCGCGATTCCACAATGAGCAGCAGATGGTTGATCATGTGCGCAAAGCAACAGGTACAAACAGTTTCCAACAGTTCTCTGGCTGATCCGAACATCTATCTGAAAAATTGGTCCGATGATAGATGTATTTATCGATTATTTGAAAGTCTGGTAACTTTCAAGCTACAAATTTGTCTTTTAGAGCACAATATTCCGCAGATTGAAATGCCTCAGATTCCAAATCAATTTCTGGAAAAACTTCTAATTCCATAACCGCAATTTCATTTTCGCTCTCAAAAGAACGAGACAATGCGTCAGCTACAACATTCACGCTTCCTTTGCGATGTTCGATTTCAAAGCAAAATCCCTGCAATTTGATTGCCCATCGCGCTAATCTACCGCTCAGGTCTGACTGGTTCATTAGCCATCGAAGACTTGCGTGATCAGTAACTACTTTAAATGAATGCCCTTCAATATACATACGAAATTGCTTAACATTCAAGTTCCGTAACTGTATTGTGCTAATACTGCGCCTACACCATGCAAGGATGCATCGCATTGCACAACGAATGGTTTTTCATAATTGGGATGAACTAGGAATGGAGCTGAACATAGCATGCTCTTAATATTTTCAAATGCTACTTGGGCGTTTTCATTCCATTCCAGAGATTTTCCACGCAGCAATTCTGTGAGAGGAAAAATTACAGAAGAATAATTGCTAATAAAACGTTGATACCAACCAGTCATTCCTAAGAATCGTCGAAGCTGTTTCTGAGTTCTCGGAACCGGGAACTCGTCAACTGCTCGAATTTTATCCAAATTCACTTGGAGAGTACCCTCGCCAACTAAATATCCGAGATAATCTACCTTTTTTATACCAAATTGAGTTTTCTGAACATTAATGGTCAGTCCAGCCTTCCGCAATTGAGTAGAAACTTCCGACAAATGCAAAATATGATCTTCGAAGGAGTGAGACAAAACTAGCAAATCGTCTAAATATACTAGGACGTGCGATTTCAATTGGTATGGAATTACCAAATCCATTAGACGACACATTGTTTGTGGAGCGTTTGTCAATCCAAAAGGCATCTTTTTGAATTGATAAAGCGGTCTATTCGGAACGGGACTCTTGATCTAAGCAGATTTGCCAAAACAAATCTTTAAGATCAATTTTAGAAATGCAGTGTACCGGAGGAAGTCGACTTAAAAGACCGTCCATGATTGGGATGGGATAGGCGTCTCTAACTGTAACCGCATTTAGTTTACGTGCATCAAGACAAAATCTCACTTTGCCGGGCTTGATGTGCAAAGTGACAGAAGATGACCACGGTGAGCTTGGTGCTTCTTCTATGACGTCTGATTTAATCATGCGATCTATTTCTACACCCAAAAGTTTTTCTTTTGCAGGAGACAGAGGATAAAACCTTTGCTTGATGGGCTTGGCATCGGCAGTGTCAGTGTTATGCCTGATTAAGCTGGTTAAGCCGAGTCCATCTTTCTCAAACGAAGGAAAAGATTCAATTATTGATTGCAAACGGATCTTTTGAGAGGCAGACAAATCCAACTTATAGGATGAATTTGTTGTTTTACTAACATTGGTATCTATGGAACAAATAGAAGAAATACTTATTACGAATTTATCCCAGAAATCCATGCCACAAAAAACATCTTGTTTTATAGAGGAAACAATCAAGAACTCAAAGTCTGCTTGCGTTGAATTGTATGTTAGGGGTATAATAACTGTACCGGTAACAGACTGTGTCTGACCATCAGCCGTACGAACAATGCCTTTCATTTTACTGAAATTTAAATTCTTGGACAGGATGTCTTGAGCAAGATTTCCACCGATGACACTTTTATTGGCTCCGCTATCTAACAGCGCTAAGTAATCTTTTCCAAAAATTTCTATGTTAGTGAAAGGTCGAATATCGTTGCATTTATGAATTATAGCTGATAAAGTATATTTATTTAAGCTTCGCCGACGTCTCCAGAACTCGTGCATGTGTAAAGAAGAACGAGATCTGGTGACAAAAATAGCATCCGCGTTAAAAATTTCTGCTCTGCGCTTTTGATAATATTGAAAACGTATGTGGTATGGCTTAAAATGCCAAGGAGTTGATATAGCAGGTAAATTTGGTGACACATCAGGTAATTGTTCAACTTGGGAAGATTGTGACTGCGATTCCGAGGCTAACGTCGGATATCCACTTTCGGAACTCGGGGGATATCCTGTGCTGAGTTTTCCGAAGTTGGATTACATTTGACACACTTTGGTTTGTACACCTCTGGTGTACCACAACCGTAACAAAATATACGACGAGGCTTGAGACAATCCTGATATCTATGACCCTGTTCGTCACAGTTCCAACATTTAAGTTTGTGTGAAGACCTAATGGCACAAACTTCGTCTATCGCTTCTTCATCTAAATCTTCTTCTGAGCTTGGTTCGTGAACTATCGTATTGACGAAACGCTTAGCTATATTAGGGCGAGAAAGCGGCTTTGAACGAAAGCTACGAAAGAATTCCTCATGTCGATGGCATTCTTTACGAAGACTTGCTAGGCCTGAGTGTCTACATGCAATAGCTCGTGTTTTAACTCCGGCTTCAGGTTATGTCAACTTCAACGGCCAAATCGCTATCAAGCATGGGCTCACGTAAGAAGTCAGCAATTGATAACATAGCGTCTAAAAATTCATCAAAGCTTTCGTTGTTGCCCTGTTTGCGACGACGCATCGCATTTTTAATATCTCGATCAGTTCGCTGATCTTGATATCTTTTCTGCAAACGACTGCACAATTCAAACCAATTCATATCGTTTATTGTTCTATGAATTCGCCAGTAGAACGTTAATGCAGGACCTGCAAATAAGAGATGTGCGAACTGGGACAATATATCGTAATTTTTGTTCAAGCATTGCGATGTAAGGCAATTTACCCTATAGATAAAGTCTTCGATAGGAAGGTCATTAGCCGAACCGCTGAATTTTATGCGCCAATTACATATGACGTTCGATATCCGTTCAGGATGCTCTATCGATATGTCGTGTAAGTTGACCTGGGCACTAGATGGTCGATTTCTGTGGATGTTATTGCGCGCATTGCTGAATCGAGGAACTGGTGGAGCAATATCGCTTTCCCATTCTAGCTTTTGCTCATCGCGAGCATCTCGTGAAAATGCCGATATATTCAAATTTCTGACTGCTGCACTAACTTGCTCAGCTATGGCTGCTGTCATACTCGATTTAAAATTTTCTAGTGAACTGGACACGAGCTGCTGAATACGATTTTCCGAAAGGACATTTGAATCAGACGCTAAACTGGAACGTCTGTTACCACTTCTGTTATTGGTATTCAGATTCCTATTTGAAGTGCTCTGAACATTACGGGAAGTTGACCTTGTGTTAATTCGCGATTTAGGAATTGCTCCTGTTGAATTTCGGGAGTTATTCGAGGCTGCTTGACTACGCTGTGTTCTTGAAGGTAGATTTTTAGTTTCGGACGAAACACTTTCTCTGGATAGCATTATGATTCTCGAACAAGATTGTCTACATATGGGACAGGTTTCGTTGGTATCCAACCAATCTAATACACAGGTTCTATGAAACTTATGCTTACATGGAGTTTCTACAAAATCTGTTTCGGCATTTGTATCATTACAAATTGTACACTGTATTGACTCATTGAGTCTAAGAGTAACCAAGTCTTCAGTGCTCCGTCTGACAGACATTGTTAAAAAGAAATTTTTGTTTAATGAAAACGATACGATACGATAGATGAAACGTAACTATCGATAAAAAAGGCTCATAAAAAGAAAATGAGGGACTTAACTTTTAGCATTAGCAACCGCAATACGTACACAATAGGTGCACTATCTCTAAAATCTGTATACTGAATTTACAAAAAAAAAATATATTTGAATAACTAAACTAATTAAAAGAGAAACATGCCAAAATTATCCAGCATAAGCAAAACTCAATATAAATTGAATTGAAAAATTATGATTTTACATACTCATTGCTTGGTATAAAACCGATTTTTAATCAGAACTATCGTTTCCAAAACATTAGGTATGCGCAATATTTTCTGCATAACTGCATTCAAACGAGTATACTCTATCTATTGGTCTGGCTCCGACGATAATCAGATACCAGCAAATCAAGATAGGTAGAGAATACTTTCTGAAACTACAACAATAAAATGGGTGGTGACTGGCTTGGGTACAAGGATTTGGAAAGGTTGAAGCACGGGTGTATGTCACAATAACAATACCAAACATCAGGCTTTTCTTCTAATTTTGCCTTCAGTTTTTTCTGGTCGAGCCCCAACGTTGGGCGCCAATTGTTTATGTAACGAACACCAAGGTCTGGTTTCGGCAACACTCTGTCTACTAAAAAGGGGGACCGACTTAGCTCAGGGAAAATGGGCGAGTTCTTGCGTTGCCTTGACCAACAGCGATAGGATAAAAGAAAATCGTAGACAGAAACGGGAGAAATAATCAGGAATTTAAACCAACCAACTATCAGACAAACTAGAAATAGTTTACCTACGTGAAGATGGAGAACCTAGATGGTATTGTTCTCCGTCTATACCCACCCTACCTGTAGAATCAAAAAGAAACATTTCATCGATTCTACCCTTATCCTACTTGCGGTGCTAAATGCCTAAAGTGCCCTCGACAATAAATCAATCAGTTCATATTAAAATGTATAATTCACAAGATCTTTAAATTCAAAAAAGTAATTACAAGATTATTGCCGTTCATGGCTTATTTATAAATTCTATAATTTAAAATATTATCTTAGTTTCCGCAAAACAAATTCCTTTATATTGTATCTCATAAATTATTTAAATTAAATAATTAAATTCATCGCAATATGGAAAACTTATTTTTTTTTCTAATTACACTAGGTAACAAAATTTAGCTTTTTTTTTGTATATTTGATCAAACCTACTTTTTCTGATACATATGGGGCCCCAGATGACGAAAAACCACTTTAAAAATTTTTCTATGGTAAGACTTTTTTTTAAAAAATTTTTGAAATCTGTTATTTATTTTTTAGCTTTTTTTCAGACGCAAGCCTACAGATTTTAGCATTACTCGAGAATCTTAATGCCAATTTTTTAATGCTTTACGTTTTTTAAAAGCTAATAAAAGGGCCTATAATTCATGTATATATATTATTACGTTTAAATCACTAGTTTTGTAACTATTTGATTTTGAATTTAGAAAATGATGATATTTTGAAATGTGCCTATAAAATTCATCGGTTTAACAGGTCCACAGGCGATCTGGTGCGCGAACTTGGCTCGGCTCGACGAATTGTTCGAAGTTAGTGGAGGAGATGATAGTATTCTTGCTTTTCTTTTTTTGGACATGCATGTTCGCGAGGATGCTCGCATTTGGATGGCCTGATCCTGTCAATGACATGTGTACAGAAAAATAACCGGTGAAACGCATTAGGGGAAGATTAGCGAAAAGGCGCTCCGTTTCTACTAATAAAGTTTCGGAGCCCAGAGAATTGTCCTCTACCTCGAACTACAGGATTGTCATCACAATGTGAAGAAATTAACGTCAGGTACCGGTATCGCACTCTGATATTATCGAAAACTGCCAGATATTGGTCTGCACATTAGTGCACCAGTACACTAATAGAGCACAAAATAGTGAGTTTTACTTGCGAAGGTTTGTTCATCGGCACACGTATTCAACCTAAAGTACTACCTTTGAGAATTTGGAGCAAGCAAACAATATTGAATTTAATTTTGAACACAGGTAGAGGTGATAAGGACATATTAACGCCATCTACCCAATTTTTAGTATCGGTATATAACTCCCTACCACAATTACTACTGCATTCTAGTTTTGACTTTCATCGGAATACTAGCACTCCAAAAATATACTATATAAGATGAGTAACCTTGTGCGTCCATATTCGTGCATATACAATCCCGATTAGTTCTGCTACATATGTGGTATCTATATTGCCAATACGAAGCTTAGAATAAACTTCACCAAAAGGTTTCAAAATATTTATAAGGATTTCTTTGGAATCGAACCCAAAAATTTGAAAGAAGATTGAGCACCAACATTTATATGCATTTCGTGTCAATCACATTTGTCAAAAAAAACAAAACAACAAGTAAGTACCACATGGCATTTTGATGAAATCAATTCATATTCAGAAAATACTCACATTTTCGTTTATTTTTAGGTATACTTTTAAATTTTCAAGACCCACGATTTGGAAAAATACTGATACTCATGGATCCGACTGTTACTTTTGCGCATTTCAAAAAATTGGTATTGGAAAAATATGAAATGTATCCGTAATTGGCTGCACGTGACTTTCTGCTTCCTGTAAAATTGCTGTCAAAACTACAAACACAGGAAAAATCGTCAACATCACACCAAACTACGACTACAGGTTCTGACTTTTCAGGAATAGATAAACGTCCCATGCTGTATTCTCAGAAAGATTTGAATGATTTTGTAAGGGACATGAACTAAACGCTGAGATGTTAGATCGCTGTTAAAGGAACGAAATCTTGTGAAGGAAGACGTTAACGGAACTTTTTACCGAAGTCCACATCTGGCGTTTTCATTTTTAAAATATCGTCGATGTTAGCAAACGCAAATTTAAAACTTAAATATCATGTTATACCTTAAAAAACAAATAGTAAATTTTATTTTTAATAAACATTTATTAATATACATATATAATTAATTTCTGATTGTTTTATCTATAGATGGGGGGGCCAGACATCGGTCATAGCCACCGAGAATCGTATATACTGTGAGTATAACATCACATAATTCGGTCGTTTTTGCATTAATCCATTTATATATTTATGTGATTCTAAAATCAAAAGGCCAGAAAAATTAGTTCAGGCGGCATCCCGGTGCTCTAAAAATTAAATTTCATAAAACATTCAGTAAAGAAATAGTCAATGTCGACAAAAACATATTTAGTTATTTCGTTGTCTATCAATCGATTTCTATGATTAATATCTTAAAAGACGCCCAATTAATGCAACTATGTAAAAGCAAAAGAGAGAAAAACGAAATAATTTTTTTTCGACATTTCCTTGAATTTTAAAGTCAAAAAATCGTAAAAAATAACGCACAATATTTCATCATTTTCTAAATTCAAAATCAAATAGTTACAAAACTAGTAATTTAAACTAAATAAAGTATATGTATGAATTATAGGCACTTTTATTAGCTTTTAGAAAACGTAAAGCATTAAAAAATAGGCTGTAAGATTCTCGAGTAATGCTAAAATCTGTAGGCTTGCCTCTGAAAAAAAACTAAAAAATAAATACCAGATTTCAAAAAATTTTTAAAAAAAAGTCTCACCATAGAAAAATTTTTAAAGTGGTTTTTCGTCATCTGGGGCACCATATGTATCAGAAAAAGTGGGTTTGGTCAAATATACAATTTGTGTGTTACCTAGTGTTATTAAATAAAATATTTTCTATTTTTAATTCATTTTTTTTATACATATTTAATTCATTTTTGTGTATTTTCAACTCCATTTTATATTTTTAATTCATTTTTTTTTATATATATATTAACTTTACTTTTAATTAACACAACAAAATCCTAACGACCTCATACAATTTAATTCAAGACAAGTAAAAGCTTTTGCAGCGGCCGTCACTCATGCGCAATGTAAACACGGAACAAGCATTCTACCCATACATGTTCACATGTGTGCATGCATGACGCTCGCTTAGCTTTTAGTATTGCGCTCTCTTCCGTTATTTGCACTTTTTAATCGGCTAGGCCGTACTTACAATCTTACAGTATCCATCACTTCAGCAGGCCTGTTGATGTATATGTCGCTGTGGGCTTTTAGAAAATATGCGTATGATATGCAAATGAGGCAAAAGCGCAAAACTATAAGAAAAGGTCGAAAATTGTATAAGTTAATATATTCTATTTTAATTTATATATAACTTTTTCCATGATACGATTGTTGAATTTAGTTGCAGCGCTGGTCGGTGTAAACGAAAAGTTGTGTCGACTCTAGCGCATGTTGTACATCCGAGTTTTTTTTCTCTCCCAAGTAAAATTTTAAGCCATTCCCTTAAACATGTGTTTAAGTTGGACTGGCAGCAACAACAGTCAACCGCGTTGACTCTGGCTTAGAGCTGGGGCTGCACACGTTGGGCTGCAGGCTACGCCCGTTGGGCTGCCGCGTTTGGTGGTCTCAGGCGCGTTGAGCTGGGCGATTTATTATCAAAATATAATCTAGCCACACAAAAAAATATCTGGTGTCTGCACCCACCACCGACGGCACCAATATCCCTGAGCAAAAATATTCACTTTAGTCTATGGCATATATTTGCGATCACTAGCTTACCCTGTGTAAGGTTAATTCCACAAAAATTCGAAAAAATGCCGAAAACGGCAGAAATATCCCCCACACCTTGTCCCAGATTGCCAGAGGATGGTGGCGGAATAATTCCCAATTCAAAATATGTATAATCCGAGTCCGATGCGTCCAGATTAAGCGCAATAGTGCACACATGCAGTTTGAACGATTTTTTTACACTACACACTGTGTGCGTGAGATAACACAGAGCTCAGAGCTTTACCAAGAATAAAGCGCATGCACAGGGCGGAAATCCAATTGGATCTCGAAAGTTCCAACTGGACCAGCTGACAACTTTTGACAATGGCAATATGGCCTTAGCCAAGTTTCGAACCTGATCGTAAGCGGCGGTCAGCTTTAAGCGGAGCTTTCGCCTAAAACTAAAAGCTTTCGCAAACTGCAAGTGCAGCTCATTGTACATATACATGTGCATACGGAACAAAAAAAAATTTACAGTTGCGGCCAAATTAATGTGCATACTATTTATAATATTTATTTATTATTACAATTTATAAAAAATAATATTAATAAATATTATTCGATCCCTCACAAGGTATGTGGTATAGATAAATTATACATATATACATAAAAAGTGACTTAAAATGAAACATTCATATAATGTCTTTGAAATAATGGTTTAAATTTGAATTTATTATTTTTGTTACATGTGAATTAATTTTTACAACTTAAAGCTATTTAAAATCGGTAAAATGGAGTCATAAAAATGTCAAATGTATGTAATACAGGCATAAGATGACAACCGCGTCGATTTAACCCTGTCTGCCTGCCTGTCTGTCTGTCCGACCGGCTGTCTGTTTGTATGAAAGCACAGATCCCAGAGACTTGAAGAAAATGTGGTATATATTCCTCTATAACATCACAGACCGAGTTTTTTGAGTATTTTAAATTTGCGATACTTCCCCATCTCCACACCTGAACTGCTTGAAGTTTAAAAATCTGTGTGTCGTAGTCCCTACAGTCCTAACTTTCAATAAAACAATAATTTTGAGGACATTATCTACACAAAAAAATGTAAACAATACTTGTCTGTACTTAAAGCGTTAGTATGGCCAAAAAAAACAAGGTTAGCATCCACTCACACCACTTAACTAACACTATTTATTTCAGCAGTGACCCATTTTTGTATAAATCGACTACAAAAAGTTCGGGATAGAACATGTATTCAAAAACTTAATAGAAGACCATTGCAATGGTATAAGTTTCGGCGTGCCTATGATAGCCGTTTCTTTCTTGTTTATTTTAATATCCTTGCAAAAGGTTATTATAATTTTGACTTAAAATTTGTAGTTCAGTGAAGGAGACTTCTCCGACCCCATAAAATATATATATTCTTGATTAGAACGATGAGCTGAGTAGGTATTGCCATGTCCTTTTAGCCTTTTACGATTATCTTAAAAACGGTCCGGGCAACCTATTTTTTTAATTTTATTTTCGGAATCAGCGACCCTTTTTACATATAATTCGACTCTAAAAAGTTTGGTATATAAGAATTTTTTTCAATTTGTTGCATAGTGTTATTAGACATTCTATAATAATTTTTTTTTTTAAATTTAATTATTATAGTTTGACAGAAAAATCTAGATTGTACTTAACCATTTCATTTTGCAGCAGAGACTCAATGTAAAAATATGTTTAACAAAAAAATAACATCGAACCTTATTTATATACTTAATCTTGTTATGCTCGTTAAGTAAAGCAAGATATTAAAGTAATTCTATTTAAGGATACAAAAAACAAAAAAAGAATTTGTAACCCACTGTTATATAGTAAAACTACAAATCTAAAGATTGATACACAAAAATAGTTGAGTTTTCATTAAAATATTGTTGAAAAATTCACTTTTCTTCTGCACCGTTATTTTGCACTTTTAAAGGAAAATTTCCAATGAACGCTGAAATAGAAAATATCTCCTTTATATAAATAATATGTCACAGAAATCTCTTGAGATTTTGCGTCGGGTTGGTTTTGAAATCTCTAATATAAGCTGTAGGTGGCGATTTAAAATCGAAAAACATTGCCTGCCAACTGTTCGATTAACTTCTAGTAGCAGTGAAATATTTTGTTAAATATTTTGACGTTGCTTTATTATTTTTGACATGGCCCTTATAGGGTTCGCTTGCAAAGATATTTGGTGGAAAAGATAGTTTATCATAATTCGTATTTTGTTTTGCTATCTCTACTTTTGCATGTAGAATCCTTATTATTAATGGTTTCTTTGTGAACAAATAATGGTGACTCGGTGATAGGTCTGAGGATATTGGGTTGTGCTTTCTGTATGATGTCAATATTACTGATGCTCGCATTTCCCCATAGCTGGGAGTCATAGGTTTAGATTGGATTTTAAGTGCAATTGTAGGGAGGGACCTTACAGTTTGGATGAAGTGGAGATCGAGCCTTTATAACCCAATGGAGGCTTTTGGCTTTTATTTTCAGGTGCGTTTTCTTAGCTTCAATGTGTCTCCGCCAGGTAAGCCCATCAAGGTGAATGTGAAGTTGCGTTACTAAATGCACCAGTTCGAGGAAACTGCCTGTTTTCGCAAATACCATATGAGCAGCTGTGCTGTTACTTTACTTGGGCATCTAGAGCGACTCAGGATTGCATTACCGTCAGCAAATGTAGATGTTTTTAGTCGCTCGTTTGTAGGGATGTCTGTTGTGTATAATACATACAAGGTTGGCCTTAGTACGCTGAATTCGATAGTGTGATTTGAAGGTGTTCGGGGAGTATTGATTTGTTTTTATGCAGAAGACTGTCGAGCCAGATTCGCTCGTGAAACGTCGAGCAATATTGCACTGCAGTATTCCCGCTTTTCGAATGCATTACGTATCTCTGATGTTATACGGTTCGCTTGCTCGAAAGTTCCATGTTTTCTCGGAAGCCAAATAAATGAGCCGGGATTTATGTGTGTTCCCTCAGAAAAGGGATTATGCACATCAAGAGGCATTTTCCAAACAGTTTTGACATAGTCGATAGAAGGCTTATAGGTATGTAAGATGATGGCATTGTGTGATATTTTTCTGGTTTCGGTATCATTATATGATAGATTTTTCAATTTCTTTGAAAAGTAGCCAAGTCGTGTGATAGCGTAAGTCTATAAGAATGCTTTGTGTTTGGGCGTTGAAGAAAATTTAAGCACAAGCGAGGGATCGGATGTTTTTTGTCACTGCAAAGTCTATCAAATCAGGCAGCTTTGTGCTTTTCCATCCGGATGATCTGTACCGTAGAGCAAGTACCTATGTATATAGAAGTTGTTTTTGTTTGTGAAATGCGTTTCTGAAAGCAGCATGTCGTCGATTTGGATTTCAAGTAAAAATTGAGTAAGTTCAAGTTGTTCGAGAAGCCATTGATTATTTAATGTATTAAGATGCAAGAATCTGCATCAATGTGTGCTGAATATACATGAGGCTTTGCATAGTTTTCCTAATAAATGATATAAAGTTCATAATGCTTTGTTGCAGAGCAAATATCGTCGCCTCAATAGTGCTTTGTGGCTTTTCTGGATAGGTTAGTGGAGAAAGCACTTATTCTTATTGGCTTGCGTTCGACCTTGAAGAGTGGTTGCGAATTCTTATTTTTGTTAAGGATGTTTGTTACTCTTTTAGCGATAAACCCATTTTTATTTAGTGCATATTCTATTTCTTTTGGTTTAACATCTGGTTCTAACATATGCCTTTAAGTACCATTTACAGACCCATTCTGCTTTTTAAGTGGTACGTATAAAAGTTTTTCTTACTCGTATTCAGATATTCAGGAAGTATTCGGAAATGTTTTTAAGAGTTTATTTGAAGGTTTGTTTCATGAGTATTTCCTTTATTAATAATTATTCTTGATCAGCACAATGAACTGAGTCGATTTAGCTATGTCCGTCTGTGTGCGTATGTCTGTCGGTCTGTTTCTATCCTTACTTTATCTTAAACCTATCTTAATGAAAATTGGTACAGATACATTTTGTATGTATGTAGTTTGTATGTAATAATTTGCCCGATCTGACGACTATTTCATATATATGCCACTGAAACGATCGGTCAAAAAATTTCAATTTTTCAAATCCAAGCCGATGTAGTATTATGTTCTCACCAATTCGACAAAGTTTCATCAAAATCGGATCACTTATCATATAGCTGTCATACGAGACATCGGGTAAAAAATAATTTCTTCTATGTTATCTTTTTTGATATTCAAGATATCAGAACCTTCACACCATATTTATATAGAAATTTGTTCAGTACTATCTGATAAAGTTTGAATGAAATTGGATCACTATATCATATGGTTATAGAAATAATCGGTTGGATATTCAAAGTTTTCTTAAAATACGATTGCAAGGGAACCTAGCTTGGGCATGTCGAAGATAGCCGTTTCATTCTAGTTTTTTATATTGTATAATTTTAAGCGTCGATAAATATAGCTCCTACGCCGGTTCCAAGCTATTGTCTTGCTTAGTTTGAGCTTATTGACTGATTTAAGCTTTCGGATGAAATTTGGAAGTTGTTTCGCACAAAAACGTTTATACGAGGATTGCCATTAATATCTGTAGCCTTGCTTAATTTAAGTGGTCAGTTTCTTTAAAAAGTTTGGTATTTTTTGTCGTAAGCTTACTTAGAACTTTTCGTTCTAGGTTAGTCTGTCTATTTTTTACCTAAGAAAATTTTCATGCAACGATTTTTTGCGATTTTCGACATGAATTTTTGTAAAAGGAGTGCGTCGAATAATTTACATCGACTTTTGACAATAAAGTACAATTATCAAAACTTCCAGAAAAGACAAATTTCAATTTATGCAAGAAAATGTAGAAATACAGTCGCGGTGCTTTAAAAAACATATAAAAATTGAAGCAGGTTACAATTTATAAATCTATACATATGAGTACAAATAAAAGCAGCATGAGTTCAGTAATTACAACAAATTTTGTTGTGCACATATATATACTCTTGTAATGGTCTTCTAAGAATATTTACAATACTTTTGCATAGAGCAACTCAACTTTTTGACACAATTGTTCCTATGGAAACTATATGATATAGTGGTCCAATTTTGTTTAAACTTGTTCCGATTGTACAAATTTTAATTTTACATTGATATGGCAAGTTTGATTTTGATATTTGGAAAACAAAGAAGATTTTAATACGAGTATTTTTCGACCGATGGTTCTTATGGGAGCTATAAGATTTAGTGGTCCGATTTTGTTTAAACTTTGTATGATTGTACAATTCTTAAATATACATCGATGTGTTAAGTGTGGTTTTTATATCTTGAAAAACAAAAAAGTTTTTCATACAAATACTTTTCATGAAAATGAGGTGTCTGCGATTGTTCCTGTGGCACCTTGTGTGGTATAGTGGTCCGATATTGCTGATTTTGACAAACAAACTACACACAATATCAAACTTCATCTGTGCCAAGTTTCATTACGATAACTCAAAAATAAGGCCAAAAAGTTTGCATAGAAACAGACGGACGGACCACCAGAAGGACAGGCGGTCATATCGACTCAGCTCGTAGTCCTGACCAAGAATATATGTACTTTATGGGGTCGGAGACGTCTCCTTCTATGCATTACACATTTTGATACAAAATTATAATACTTTTTTGCAAGGGCATAAATATGTTCAATTTCATGGAGAATATTTTGTAGAGCAAAAAAAGGTATTTGCTCTGTTAAATTGTTGTTTTTTTACCATTAGGCTAAAAATATAAGTAGCAACCTTCGAATGTGTCTACAATAACAATAGAAACAACATACAATAGGGAAAGGAGCAAAGCCAAATGGTTGTTTGGATGTGTTATGTAAATTTGAACTTTTTGTTTGCTATTTAATGACGAATCCTTTCTAAATGTACGAGCTGTTGTTGATAAAGGTTTCTCAGCCAGTCTGCGACAGCTTGTATGATTAAGTTATGGTATGTCAAAGCCATTTTGTCAGCCCATTGGGCATGACCCACTTTCAGCTTTCATAAAAGACCATAATTTATATCCAGAAATTTATATAATTTCACAGATACACGCATGGAGCCAAAAAATTGCCATGGCACCTATTAAATTTATTGTGAGTATACATAAAACACTTTTGCAATACGGTGCGAAGACTAAATGAAAAATTATGCTGGGCTTAAAAATTAAACATTTTTGTCCGTGGTCCCAAGTAGACAGCTGCTGTTTCATCTTATGAGCTAAACGGGTGGCAAATGTGCGTGTCACAACCTGAATAAAAAACCATGAAAAATTATTTTTTTTTGTGCCTTGTATACCTATTCTGGCACTCAAAAAACTTTAAGCCTGTTTTTGTTTCAAACTTATAGAATTATATTATTAGTTATAAGATTTTCCGAATTTCTATACCCTTGCAAAAGGGTAAGATAATTAAAATTGCGAATAACAATTTTGAACAAAATCGGATTACTATATCCTATAGCTCCTATATAAACAATTGGTTGAAAAGTGCTCGTTTAAAAGACTTTATTGTTTTTTAAAATAACTTAGGAGGCCATTGCAACGATAGCCGTGCCGAAGATAGCCGTTTCTTTCTTGTTTATCTATTCCGTTTGTGCTATTTTTGTATGATTTAAAGATAGTTTTATATAACACTATGCAATAGCATTTTGTATCCTGAACTTTTTAGAATCGATTGATATGCAAAATGATTCACTGATTCCATAATTTATACAAAATAAGTTGCCAAGACCGTTTTCGAGATAATCGAAAAAGCTATAATTTCGACTTTTCAAAAAGGTAGCTTTAGGAAAGTGACAGGTTGGAGATGCAACCCTGATGTATTGTATGTCAAAACGCCACTTGAAAGAGAACACCATAAATAATACAATTTATATTTTCTTTTTATATGCGTGAAGGAAGTATATGTATTATTATTATTATTATTGAAAATGAACAGCTTACTTTGCTCTTGCAATGTTCTACTAAGAAGACTTCCCTCTTTAAAATCCTATATTTGCTTATCTTATTTATCTTACAAGGAATCCCTGACTACAAAAACTGTTAGTAAAAGTATAGTTGGCTTAACCGGCTACGATGCATCTCTTACTTTATAATTAATTTCTTTATTTCTTTCTACCTTTCTTTAAATTATTCACATTTTTTTTTACTTATTTTTTATTTTTTTAAATATTTTTATTTATAAAATTTATTTATTCAAAAGATTAGATATATATATATATTTTTTTTACTAATTTAATTTTTAATTATAAACACTTTTATCTTTTATTACTAACTCTCTTCTATTAAGCTGCATGTTCAAATATTGACAGCATTGTTTGGCATCCAGAATAAATAAAATAAAATAAAAATAGAAAATTTTGAATACTCCACCGATTTTTCCCATATGATATAGTGGTCCGATTTCAGTCAAACTTTATCAGATGAGGTTAGGTTATTTTAAACCGGTTGATCATAGGTAACCTCACATAGACAAAAATAGGTTCTTGGTATTGCCGGATACTGATGCGTTTGGCAAACACCAGTAGCGTGTTGGGAGAGTGTTTAGCATTTCTTGTAGTGATGTGAAGCAATATGAGTAAAGATATTTTGCTCTATGTGCTGTAAGTGCTGCATACAAGTTGTTCTAGTGTTTCAGCGAGTCCCTAGCCCATGCATAGCCTTTAGTCATCCCATAAGTACCATTAGTCTACAATTTTTTCTGGGAAGTTGCAGTGGGAAGTGAGTGAGCTGTGCGTGCAAAGATTTTATTGCCGCTTAGCTATCCACGAAAATGTTTATGCGTTTACCTGCTCGGCGTAGCTCTTAGCTATTTCTGCTGCTTTCCTTATTGCGATAATTTCTGGCTCTGCACAGTACACCGCCGCTCCGAATCCCGAGTTCATTTTTGACACGTCTGTGAATATGTGAATTGCCTGCACATTATTCTTTCTAATGCCTTGGTTGAAGTGGACCTCAACGCCTCCGTAAGGTGGACAAGTGCCTACCGATGGATTCGTTCCATTATCTTCAGGCATGTAAATATCTCCGCTAAATTTTGGCGGGTTTCAAAGCGATACCTTATATTTCTTGGTAAATAGAATGCGGCATATCTTGTCCGCTTTAATAATAAGTCTGCTTTCTGTGGCTCATCTCTGTATTTCGTTTAGTGTGTGGTCCATGATTGAGCTGAGGGTCGATGGATATTAACCCGTGCCTCGCATTATTGCTTGAGTTGACACATTATTAAACTCACCAGATATCTCAAGAAAATCTCCTATTGCATAGTTTTGGTTGTGCAGTGCTTTCTCTAAGAATTGTAGTTTTCTATTGTTTTTAGCATAAATGAGGTGAGGCTTATAATCCTGTGGTTTTTTGACTGGACGTGATTGCTATTGCCCGCTTTGAGCAGGCACATAACACGTGCTCTCCTCCAGGCCACAGGCACGTAGCCACGCATTGGACATACTAGAAATATACGTTAAAGCCATGGAAATTTGTAGCTCGCAAAGGAGTCCACAACCTATTGGATCTTTTTCAAGGTTATTAGATCCGCAGGTATACTTTTGAGTTCTCTGTGCGTGGGTTGAGATGTTATTGATTCTGTGACATCCGTACACTCCGGGAAGTATGCTTCAAAACGGCCATATATAGCTTCGTGTCTGTTTTCTATCCATCTTCCGCCATCTGTTTTCAGCTGACTCAGTATGCTTTGCTGGCTCGAGAGCAACTTCGAGAGTCTCGCGGTTACTGTGACTTTCTCTATGCCCGAACAAAAGATTTTCTATGAGAATGAGAATCTGAGAACGAGGGACTCTCCATTATACCACTTGTGTACCTATTTCAGCTGCTAGTGTTAAACCTAGGATTTTGGATAAGGTTGGTCCCACATATGTGGGTACCTCTTCAACGATATCTAATCTTAAGTAAGTTTGTAGTAAGAAGTTTAAGAGAGACTCACCCCTGTCGTTGATGTCCATAATGCTCCACACGGAGTGATGTGCGTTAGCGTCTGTTCCGATGATGAGGGGATGCTTCTTCCGACTTGCCTCCTCAACTATCCTTTTTAGCTCATTGAGTAGAGTCATCCCGTAGTACACCATGGATCAGAATGCTAAACGCAATGGCTCGTCCCTGTAGCCCTCTAGCGCCACGACAGTGAGATAATTCGTGCTGTAATTAGTCATTAGTCAGAATATATGCCTTTCCTTAATAGGTTGACTGTTCTAATTCTACTTAATGTGGGTGGGTAGAAAGTGGTGTAGTTTGTCGACTTTAGCCCTGAAACCTTGTTACCTTACTCTAACTAAGGTTCCTGGACTAATGTCACATCAAGGGACCCTTCCTCCAGGGTTAGAAGTAGTTTCGCCTATGTTAGCTTGCTTTTATGCAAGTTGCTTTTGCTTGCTTTTATGCAAAGTTTATCACCGTTTGTGTTCTCCGGGTGGCGCTTTCTCGGTAGAGGACATCCTCGGCCTCCCAGCTGATTTGTAGGACCATGTGCTAACCCTTGCTATCAGACTTACCAACATGGAGAACCTGGCAATCAGCGGTTGGCACGTCAGGGTTCTGCCACTTAAGTAGTCGTAGTGCCTTTGATTTTGGTACGATGGGAAATTGTGTTCTCTCCATTACCTCCACAGTGGCAGCCTCCCACGTGGCGGCCATGGCAGCTACAGTGTCGGTGACTCACTTCAGGGTAACGTCATCCCGACAGCTTAATATCTTGACCCCATTGAGCCAACCTGCGTAGGAATAACTTCTTATTAATTTGTTTAAGTTGATTAACTGTTTATTAATATGTTTTATTTGTATGTTGTTTCTGGATTTTTAAGCTTATTATCAGAGGTTTCATAGAAACCTCTTCCAACCTGATACCAATGCGTTGGTGTCACTGAATCCTGTAGTCGATGATTTCAAAATCTCTTCTTTTTAACCAGAGATTTGGGTAAATACACAGATCAACAATTTTTAAAAAATAAAAGTAATGTAAAATATAAAAACAAGAATATTTGTTTTATTAATCCGAATTTTCACTATTCTAAATTTCATTTGTTTTAATTCATTGTGTATTTTATAAAATCTCTATTAAATGCTGCTAGCAGCTTTAACTAAAAATCAAATGCGAGGCCTACTTTCTTACAATTCAGTTTGAAAATTTCCGAAGTTCTAACTTTATTCCATTGCAAAAGGGTATTATAATTTTGTCACGAATGTGTGACGCATAGAAGGAGACGTCTCCGAACTCACAAAGTATATATATTCTTGGCCAGGACGAAGAGCTGATTCGATATAGCCACGTCCGTCTGTCTGTCTGTCCGTCTGTCCGCCTGTTTCTATGCAAAGTTTTGGCTTTATCTTTGAGTTATCTTTATGAAACTAGGCACATATGAGGCTTGATAATGTATGTAGTTTGTATGTCAAAATCAGCCCGATCGGACTACTATATTACATAGCTTTGGAGGCAAAATAGAAGAAACTTAATTTACATGAAAAGTGCTTAAATGAATAACTTCTTTGTTTTAATATATTTATTTGAACAAAATCAGACCACTTTATCTTGTAGCTCCCATAGGAACAATTTGTCAAAAAGTTCTTGTATGAAAGATTTTTTCTTCTTTTTTAAATATCAAAACCAAACTTGGCATATCGATGTAGAATTATGATTTGTACAATCTGACCAAGTTTGAATCGGACCACTCTTTCTTATAGCTCCTATATGAACAATCGATCACAAAGTATTCGTTTAAAAAAACTTTGTTTTTAAGATATCAATTTTCTTAGAAGATCATTGCAAAGGTATATAGCTTCGGCGTGCCGAAGATAGCCGTTTCTTCTTGTTATTAATATTTTAGTTTTTAGCTCAATTTATTGCGTTTTAATTGTATATTAATTTTTTTAAATGATCATATTTATATCCTAAGTAAGTAGACAGATCAATTTGAAATCGATAAATGCAAATTTTTTAAAATAAATTCAAACATGTCAGTTTTTACGTGGTTTTTAATTGACATTTTTATAAATTAGCTTATCTATGGTAGTCACACACATAATCTCACAGAATCAGCCAGCTTACACATAAATGAGTAATTTCATGCAGGCTGAGCAACACTGGGCTGTCAAAGGTATCGTTAAATTTGGCGGGTCAAAATTTGAACATCTTCAATATTATTATTATGTTAATATAGTTTCATTAACATTTTGATTTTACAAGAAAATTGATAGAATTTAATGTTTTCAATGTTTTTCATCGAAAGTTAAAATAAAATACGATCAAGTATTTAACAAAATAATTTTTACCTGCTGACAATCCTAGGAGGGCAGTTTTACAGGAAGTTAACCGAACAGTTGGCAGGGGCAGTTTTTCGATGTTAAATCGCCACTGGAAGTTCAAAAATCGAGATCTCTCGACTTCTCTGACACTGACTAGATTTCAAAATCAGCTCTAGATATTTCTGTGACACCCCTAAATAAGACGTTTATAACCAGTAAATTTCTACATAACCTTTTAATTGTGCCATCTTGTGATAGATGAAACTTATTTGTACACCTTTTTTTTCATTTTGGCACACAAAAAAAACAACATTCCATGCAAAACCAAAATACAAAATTCTTTCATTTAGCAACGAAGCAACAGTGCATAGAAACACGAATGCACGAAAAAAAAATGTTGCAAAAAAACAAACCATTTTAATGATGACTGGCTGCTGACACACAGTTTTACAAGTGGATATAGACTAAAGTACACACACTGACAGATACACAATTTATTATTTTCTATGAGGCTTAATTGTAGGCAGCAAGCAGTGCAAATGCCATTTCTGTCTGCCACAAAAACCCTTAAGATCTTTAAAACAAGATCTGTGTCAAGGTATTACTATTTGGCCTTCAAAAACGTTTTCTATGTGCCCATTTCACTTTAAGGGTGTGTAGCGAACGTCGACAAAACACTTTGCATGACATTTTGGAATATTTTTGGAATCTTTGCTTAAATAGTTGCAAATTACACTAGGTAACAAAATATAGCTTTATTTTGTATACTTTACCAAACCTACTTTTTCTAATACATACGGGGCCCCAGATGACAAAAATCACATTAAAAATTTTTTAAATCTGTTATTTTTTTAAGCTATTTTTCACAGGCGAGCCTGCAGTTTTGATCATTACTTGGTAATCTCATAACCGATTTAAGAGGGTTTTACGTTTCCTAAAGCTAATTAATATAACTATTAATTAATTAAATACGTTATTATATTTATATCACTAGTTCTGCAAATATATAATTTTTAATAAGGAAAATTATGATTGCTTGTGCGGTATTTTTTACGATTTTTTGGCTTTAAAATTCGGGGAAAAGCCGAAATTTTGTTTGTTTGTTTTCTTCTTCTCTGTGTCGCATTTTCAAATTTACTCATAAAAGGTTTAATGGGACATTTTCAGGTGGATGGCCTGTTTTACTCAAGGCATACTCCCTCATCTACTTCTAGTAAAGTCATAATTCTCATTTCGCACGCCCGCTGACATGTTGTTTTTATTATGTTTGGTGACCTTTTGCCCAAAGCGTAAATAAAATATGTGGCTACTCGTCACATGCCCCATGGGTTGCACCAAACTCTATGGCAACTTCTCGGGGGCAATTCGAACTCCTCTAGTATAGACTGTCGGTTGACTCCTGCTGGTTCCGTGCTCATTCGGCGAGATGTGGGGTGGGTTGTGGCCAGCCTATATCTAGTGTACACCAGATCTTTAATTATAATTAAAGATAATTATCAGACCTCTAAAGGAAGCTATACTTCACAAAACTGTGCGACGATAGCTGACATGGGCACGCTAATACTAAACAAAAACTGAAATAAATAAGGCGAGGTCTAAGTTGTTGTTCGACACACGCACTCTTTACCCTCCCAACCATGATCTTCTGGCTTATAATATTGTAGAAGAACCCAAAACAATTTTCCTCCTACTCCTTTATGTCACCATGTCTTCAATATTTAACAATTCATTTTTTTTTTTAATCAATATACAATTCATTTGTTTATTAATAATTCGAATTTACAATACTTCATCCTACGGTAATTTTAACTACAGAACAAATTCCAAAGCGAATTCAAAATTTCAAAACAAAACAAAAATTCATAAATGAATTTTAAATATCGTATAAATTATAATTAATTTTAAATTGGCAGTGCCGGTGAGTTTTTTTTTTTTTATTTATTTTTACTAACAAAATTCGGCATAGTACCAAAGTGTACATATACTTTTCGATATGACTGTTAAGTGGCTTAGGTGTGGTATCAGCGCGACAGCTGATCGCGAGAATTAAAATTGTTGTTGGTGTAGTATGTAAATTTTTTTTTCTTTTAGAATTTTTATCAGGTTTTTTTTATACCGTTGGTTGGCTAAGTTTTGGCAAAATCAATAACTATGTAACGGAATTACTGGGCATTGGAAGAATGACCAAACAAAGAAAAAAAGGAAAGATTGCAATGCGGGAGGGAGAAAAAAAAAATTTTTTTTTTCTGCTGGCAATACTACAAGTGACTATATATATATATACATATATGTACATATGTACATATACAAAGCCAACGTAATAGAGCCAAACCTACATACATACATATATATGTGCTATCCGCATATATATGTAAATATGCGGGGAACAAATAAATTATAGCACTTACATATGTTGTTCATCTCCACGGCGAAAAGGCCTATTCCTCGTTGATGATGTTGGTGCTGCTGTTCTTAAAAAAAATTAGGGTTTTTTTGTAGATTGTTTGGATTTTTTTTTTCTTTTTGGGGTAATTTAAAAATTTTTTTTTTTATTTTTTTTTTTTTCAGGACTGGGAGGGTTTAGTTATTTTTAATTTATTTTTTTTTTATTTTTTTTGTATTTTATTTTTACCCTATTTATTTCTTTGGCACTAACCAACAACACTTTTAATTTTCACTGCACTATAGCCGAGTGTTTTGTTTTTTTTATTATTTTGCTATTTCTTAAAAAATTACGGCGACACCAGACGATGATATGGCGATCGACAATCTCAGAGTCAGACTAACTCAGGCGCGGCAGCGCTAAAGCTTGGCTCTCTTTTTCGTTGCTCTTTTCAAGGGCGTAGCTGCAAATTCCGGGTAGGGGCTCATCAACGGGTTGATTAAATATTGAAAATTTGCCTCTTTGAGCAGCAATTAAATTGCTGTGCCCACACCAACGGCAAGCGCAATTTGCGGCCGGCTTATTGGCGACTGAGGCCGGGTTGGTGGGGCGACGGGTGGCGGTTGGGACTAACGTCAACCAGGGACGTAGTCTCAATAAGAAAAACCCACAGAATCCAGCACTTCAAGAAAAGAGAGGGCGTTGCGAAGGCAGTTCTGCCGACTGAGTTTGAAAAATATAACGTTCTGCTGATTTTTTTTCTTTCCGACCGAACCGCGTTTTAGCTAACTTAGCTTTTGGCACTTGCCAATTTTCGACCCGGGTGTAACAAAACTCCCACACGTGCAGCACGATGCTTACCGACGTGGAGAGGGCGTTAATGCAAATTGACAAAAGAGGCCGCATGCACCGGCAGCGCTGCTTTTATAGCTAACTATGGAAGCTTTTTTTTTCGGGAAGTTATGCTGAAGTTGGCTGCGATCCTATATGCAACGCATTATCCGACCTTGAGAGCATAACTTTCAGATACTCTTTAAGGTGACCTTTTGCAAGGGGTTTAAGCTTTTGTAGCGCGATTAGCTTTTCGCGCGCATAGCGGAGAATTCCACCTGCATACGCCTATGCAGAGAACGTTTATTATACATCATCTATCATTCGGGAGCGAAGCTTAGCAACAAAACAACTATGAATGTTGCGAACGCTGTGAATGCTGCTAGTGCTCGCATGCATTTTTGTATAGCAACATTTGCTAGTACGAATTTATTTAATCGCAACATATAGAAGCGATCAAATCGAGAAAAAATATGTCTGAGTTGCGACCATTACACACACGATAATATGACACCGTCAGACGGAAATATTAACGGGAATTCGCTACGTATTTCTTTCGCATGGTAAGTGCCAATATCTTTGCTTTGCAAATTCTCCAATTGGTAATAACAATTACCCAATTTTTTTGCAACGCGACATTTAACAAATTGTGGGCCCAGTTTTGCATTATAATTGTGCGAAAACTTGCTAAGAGTAAAATTGCGTCGAAATACTTCTTGACCTTCTTTAAAAGATACAGGCTTGCATCGCAAGTTGTATTGACCAACATTTTTATTATATGCTTCACGAATGTTACATTGAATCTCTTTACGCAACAATGCCAATTTATCTTCGTACGAAATCGGTACTATCGGTTCTTCGAGTAGCGATAAGTCTCTTAACAATTTATAATCCGAGCCATGGGTTATCATATCGAGGCCAAACAAAGCTCGATAGGGAGAACATCCTATAGACTGATGAAGAGACAATCTGAGCGAACAAGATATGCTCGTGAGATGAAAGTCCCACTCAGTTTGGTCATTCTTTAGGTAGGATCGAACGGACATCTTTTGCCAAGCCTGGCCAAAACAAATGTCGGCGAACTTTTTCTATGCACTTTTGCATGCCTGCATGCGACGAAGTACAGCTGTCGTGGGCTTGTTTAAGGACATAATTCCTCAGACTTTCTGGGACCCATAATTTCCAAGAAAGTTTATCTTGTGTCGCGTCTCCAACAGCGTGTTCGGTCCGCATATACAAGAACTTGTCTACAATTTTAATGTCTGGAAATCTGGCTTGATTCTCGCTATATCTCGACTTGACGGCATTATATGATTCTTCAAGAAAAGCATTTGAATCTAGATTGATGACAGGACCCATATCCAATTGTGCAATTTCATTTTCACACAATCTTGACAACGCATCAGGGACAATGTGTTCCTTTCCTTTACGATGAGATATTGAAAATTTATATTCTTGCAAACAAAAAATTCAGCGAGCGAGTCGGCCAGACACGTTCTGCTGTCGCATAAGCCAAAGCAAACTAGAATGGTCGGTAGCTACTTCGAACTCTTGAAGCTCTAGATAGCATCTTAATTTTTCTATAGCGAGTATGACGGCTCTCACACTCACGTTCGGTGACGATATAGTTACGTTGGGCACGGCTCAATTTCTTCGACATGAAAGCAATTGGCTTTTCTTCGTTGTCTTCAGTAAGCTGTACAAGCACTGCGCCAATGCCAAAATCACTGGCATCGCAATGCAAATAAAATTTTTTCGACAAATTTGGATTCGTGAGAACAGGAGCTGGGGTCAGAACGGTTTTTAAGTTATTCATGGCTAGCTGAGCCTCAGGTGTCCATACAAATGTCGATTTCGTAGACAACATATCCGTGATAGGGCATGTGAGATCTGCAAAGATGTTGATAAAACGACGATACCATCCAAGAAAACCTCTAACTTGTTTTATGTTTTTAGGCGGAGGCCAATTGACGATACACGATATTTTGAAAGGATCAGTACAGATTCCTCCACTACCAATAACATAACCTAAATAGTTTATACTTGTCACACAAAATTGACTTTTAACCACGTTTAAAGTAAGATTTGCCTTGCGAAACTGCTCAGCTAAACAAACTAAAACTGCCAGATGTGAAGAAAAATCTTCCGAGACAATGCAAAGATCGTCTAAATAGCCAAAGACGCAATGTTTCAGGTCTGGTGGAATAACATCGTCCATCAACCGACACATGGTTGAGGGGGCTTTACACAGGCCAAATGGCATTACTTTAAATTGGTAAAGCGGGCGACCGGGAACTGTAAAAGCAGTTAAATGTTTACATTCCGCGCTAAGCTGAATCTGCCAATAGGCATATTTCAAGTCAAGCTTTGTTATGATGTTAGCTAGCGGCAAGCGAGAAAAAATGCCTTCGATGCTCGGCAAAGGATAGGCATCCTTTTTCAAGACAAAGCCGAACTTTGTTAGGCTTGACCACCAAGCGCATTGGGGAACTCCAAGGACTAACAGATGGTTCAATCACATCCAACTGCAGCATACGATCGATCTCGTCATACAATAGCTTTTCCACAGCTGTAGTGCGACCTAAACTTTCCGCAGTACTGGGGAACAGTTGCTTAACAACAGCAAGCTGCTGCAGCTGCTGAGGACTTAACAGATATGCATTTTCCTCTGCAGAAATTTTGACCTCAAGCTGTATATCTACCGAGCTGATGATGTTTGGCGCAAGATTGAATATTCGCCAAAAATCATGACCATAAATCAGATTTTGCTTGATCGACGGAATTATATATAGTTGAATAGGTTTAGATACGTTTTTATAAGTCATTTCTATGTTCAACACTCCAACAATCTCTTGCTTTTCGCCTCCAGCTGTTCTAGCGCGAGACTTTATAGACTTTAAACTGAGTAAGAGAAATCCTTCGCAGCTAGTACTGAGCCAATGCAACTAATATAGAGCGGCTCATGCGGCAGCTTAACTGGCTCAGCATTTAACGGTAAAATACTCTTACTAGACAGAATTTGTGTATGATTTATGCTTTCGGGGGCAGCCGGTTGTTGTTGGTTGCTCCCGAGCGACGGTTTTTCGACTGTCTTTGCAGACAAGTCTTGCATTGCGGCTTGTAAACATTTAGCTTCCCATAACCATAGCAGAAAATTCGATGTTCCGCTAAACAATTTTCCCAGATATGCCCTTGCTCATCGCAATTCCAGCAGGTGAGCTTAGCATGTGCACTTCGCAGAGCTGCAAGTTCTGCCTGCACTTGTGCATCTCGTATACGTGACGACGAGTAGGCGCTAATGGTTTTAGTTTGCTTACGTGATCAGCGCGACAGCTGAGCTCGTACGTAAGATTTTCGCTCATCTGTACTAGACGACGTAAATGACCTAACGAATAAACTGGCTGATATAATAACTTTTGACGCGTTTCTGGTAGCAAGTTATTTTTCAAAATTTCGATTATTTCCTCTTCCTCTAACTTTACTGCGGCTTTATCGATCATGGATACCACATTCTCATAGAATGACGAGAAAGTCTCTCCTGATTTTTGCTTTCGCGATCTAATCAGCTCCATACTCATAAAAGTAGATCGATACTCTTTATAATATTGACGTAGGGAAGTAAAAATATCGGACCAAACAATTCGATTTACTTGTTTATGGTATCTCCAGTACCAATCTCTGGCATTTCCTTTAAACAAAACGTGCATGTGCTTACACATAGCTGTAAAATCAGTGTCTCATCTGTGAGAGATTTTATCCGATAGATAAACTCTTCCACACCTAATCCATCTGTGGAGCCATCAAATTGAACCACAGTGTAATCAATCTCTGTAGAGCGACGAGGAATACTTGACCGAACTGATCTTGATCTAACTGGAGCAGGGGCTTCAGCATGATTAGTGCTGTTGCTGGCATCCAGTGCAGATGAAGCGGCGGCACTCAAATTTACAAGCGGTGCTTGCATCTGAGCTTGAGCTTGAACTCGCTCTAGGGACTTGGTCAGGTTGCGAGTCAAAACTCGAGATTTTGTTTGAGCAGCGGCAGCTGCAGACGGGGCGGCTGGCGGCGTTCTAGGAGGCGTACAATTGCCAAGCACTAATTTCGCATCAGTAGGAATGATTGGTGCGTTACATACGTAACAGACAGCATTATTGGATAACCATTCTTCTAAGCAACGTTTATAAAATACGTGCTTGCATGGTAAGGAATAACACGGATGCGTGTTTTCTATAACTTTTCCACAAATAGCGCATTCGCTATTCAAGTCGTCCACTTGAGGTGGCATATTTTCTTGGGGACTACGTGCGACTGACATTTCATAAAAATTAATTGTTCTTGGATCAGACATATAATGGTGACTAAAAAGAGTAGGAAAAAATCAACAGTTATTGTTTACTAAAAGCAACTACTGTACATGGGCTATTGAAGCTAAAGCAGAAAGGCGCATAGTAAATTGTTCTTACAGTCGATATAGTGCAATTATTCGGCAAGTGTATGCACAAGTAGCATGATCACGAGTTCCAGACAATAATTTTACTATATATCCTGAAAAATCAAGATACAAGCAATCCAATCTATCGTTATGTAATTTAAATTCACTTCCAATGCTTAAGCTCAACAAAAAAAATGTTATCTCAGTGACAATCAGTATTGGTATGCACCTAGGGCTATAACTCAATATTCTAAATTGTATAAAACAATATTTGAAGGCTGTTACCTTCGCACCAAGGTGTAAATAAATCCATAAAATAAAACACACGACCAAAACTGTGAGATATTAATATTTTTTTAAGTTAACTAGGTTTCGCGGCATGGTATTCAGTTCCCGAATAACCTGCATCGTAGGCCTAATATACTTTACTATTTTAATGTACTGCACATGCGGAAGCTAGACCAAGCAAGTCTATGCAACGTCATCATGTGTGTCACAAAACTCTTTATTAAATATTTTTCACAAAAGCAAAAGGATGGGATATGTGGCTACTAACATCTACTAAGATTTTGCTAACTATTTATTATGCCTCTTGTATATACCCTGTATGTACTCACATACTCACAAAGTATTAAAACAACAAGCAAAAGATGTAGTTTGCTTTCTGTTCTGGCCATCCAAAATTTTGTAGCAACGACATGCTTCACTTGTTGGCAATTATGTTGATGTTAAGCTCTATAGTAGCTACAAGCTACGGTGTTGGCAAAAACTGTCGTTAGTCGTCACACGCTCCACGTGTTGGGCGCCAAAAAAATCTGTGGCTACTCGTCACATGCCCCATGGGTTGCACCAAACTCTATGGCAACTTCTCGGGGCAATTCGAACTCCTCTAGTATAGACTGGCGGTTGAGGCCTGCTGGTTCCGTGCTCATTCGGCGAGATGTGGGGTGGGTTGTGGCCAGCCTATATCTGGTGTACACCAGATCTTTAATTATCAGACCTCTAAAGGAAGCTATACTTCACAAAACTGTGCAACGATACCTGACATGGGCACGCTAAGATACCTTGCAATCATACTAAACAAAAACTGAAATAAATAAGGCGAGGTCTAAGTTGTTGTTCGACACACGCACTCTTTACCCTCCCAACCATGATCTTCTGGCTTATAATATTGTAGAAGAACCCAAAACAATTTTCCTCCTACTCCTTTATGTCACCATGTCTTCAATATTTAACAATTCATTTTTTTTTTAATCAATATACAATTCATTTGTTTATTAATAATTCGAATTTACAATACTTCATCCTACGGTAATTTTAACTACAGAACAAATTCCAAAGCTAATTCAAAATTTCAAAACAAAACAAAAATTCATAAATGAATTTTAAATATCGTATAAATTATAATTAATTTTAAATTGGCAATGCCGGTGGGTTTTTTTTTTTTTATTTATTTTTACTAACAAAATTCGGCATAGTACCAAAGTGTACATATACTTTTCGATATGACTGTTAAGTGGCTTAGGTGTGGTATCAGCGCGACAGCTGATCGCGAGAATTAAAATTGTTGTTGGTGTAGTATGTAAATTTTTTTTTCTTTTAGAATTTTTATCAGGTTTCTTTTATACCGTTGGTTGGCTAAGTTTTGGCAAAATCAATAACTATGTAACGGAATTACTGGGCATTGGAAGAATGACCAAACAAAGAAAAAAAGGAAAGATTGCAATGCGGGAGGGAGAAAAAAAAAATTTTTTTTTCTGCTGGCAATACTACAAGTGACTATATATATATACATATATGTACATATGTACATACAATTATAAAGCCAACGTAATAGAGCCAAACCTACATACATACATATATATGTGCTATCCGCATATATATGTAAATATGCGGGGAACAAATAAATTATAGCACTTACATATGTTGTTCATCTCCACGGCGAAAAGGCCTATTCCTCGTTGATGATGTTGGTGCTGCTGTTCTTAAAAAAAATTAGGGTTTTTTTTTTAGATTGTTTGGATTTTTTTTTTCTTTTTGGGGTAATTTAAAAATTTTTTTTTTTATTTTTTTTTTTTTTAGGACTGGGAGGGTTTAGTTATTTTTAATTTAATTTTTTTTTATTTTTTTTGTATTTTATTTTTACCCTATTTATTTCTTTGGCACTAACCAACAACACTTTTAATTTTCACTGCACTATAGCCGAGTGTATTGTTTTTTTTATTATTTTGCTATTTCTTAAAAAATTACGGCGACACCAGACGATGATATGGCGATCGACAATCTCAGAGTCAGACTAACTCAGGCGCGGCAGCGCTAAAGCTTGGCTCTCTTTTTCGTTGCTCTTTTCAAGGGCGTAGCTGCAGATTCCGGGTAGGGGCTCATCAACGGGTTGATTAAATATTGAAAATTTGCCTCTTTGAGCAGCAATTAAATTGCTGTGCCCACACCAACGGCAAGCGCAATTTGCGGCCGGCTTATTGGCGACTGAGGCCGGGTTGGTGGGGCGACGGGTGGCGGTTGGGACTAACGTCAACCAGGGACGTAGTCTCAATAAGAAAAACCCACAGAATCCAGCACTTCAAGAAAAGAGAGGGCGTTGCGAAGGCAGTTCTGCCGACTGAGTTTGAAAAATATAACGTTCTGCTGATTTTTTTTCTTTCCGACCGAACCGCGTTTTAGCTAACTTAGCTTTTGGCACTTGCCAATTTTCGACCCGGGTGTAACAAAACTCTCACACGTGCAGCACGATGCTTACCGACGTGGAGAGGGCGTTAATGCGAATTGACAAAAGAGGCCGCATGCACCGGCAGCGCTGCTTTTATAGCTAACTATGGAAGCTTTTTTTTCGGGAATAGGCGATCGCGTTACAAGCGATCGCAATACATACAAGCGGCCGTCTTACAAGCGACCGTAATAAATTATAAACATGCTGTCGCCTTACCAACGACAGCATTAGAGATAAGAACATTGTTAGACTTAAGATTTTTTTACAATAAATAAAGGATTGCTCAGCCGAGCAATCCAGTTCGATACTAAACGTCGTCTCGTGTGTATATTATACATTTTGGTCCTTCGAGCCGGAGAATTATACAAGATTTTAGAGTTCGAAACTTATCGTCGAATCTAAATTTGTATAAATTTTTGGTCCTTCGAGCCGGAGAATTATACAAGATTTTAGAGTTCGAAACTTATCGTCGAATCTAAATTTGTATAAATTTTTGGTCCTTCAAATTATTTTACAGCGTGTTCTGTGGCTTACAACAGAACAGTGGAAAATAAAATTGAAAAAAGTCAACTTCAAGCAAGGCCAAGCGTGTTCTGTGGAACTGTGAAAATTAATTAAAAAATTAATTAACGTGTTAATAAGTTAAATCTACAAAGAAGTTCAATCATGTTGAAGGAGAAGCAGATCATACTATTGAAGAAGCAGGTGTCGCTCAGGGATGAGTTTCACACGCTGATGAATCAAGGTGCAAGCCTGCACTTGATTGAAAGCGTAATAGCGGAGTTCAAGGTCAATAACTCAACCCTTATTAAATTCGGGGTTATTGATCACGAATATTTCAATAATAAAATATTCGATTCAACTCTGGCGCACTTTGCGACATACAAAATGTCGATTTCTGGAGCAAAGTCAGATGAACCTGTGGGTGATCATGCTGCAGAGGAACCTGCCGGGCCATCCAAAAAAAATGGTGAACAGACTGGAAGAATTGATGTTAATTTAAACACTAAACGCAGTGTAAGCCCAGTTGACAGCTTGGTCGAAAGAGTTGACAGGCAAGCAGTCCGTCTGCGCAATGAGATGGAAAAAGCCAAAATACACTTGGCACATCCAACAAAAGATGAGCTATTGTACATAAAGGAAAGTATAAATGTCCGAATGGAATCGATTCAAAGCATGCTTACGATGCTAGAAATCAAATATGAATGGTGGGCTTATAATTCTGAGGAAATCGACGATTTGAAAGTCGAAGTTAAAATTCTGTCGAATATAATCGATAGAAAAATGTCAGAAATACAAAAGCCATCAAGAGATGAACATCAGAGGCAAGATGCCCCAAAGGTGGATCTACCACAATTTAACGGCAATGCCAAAGAATGGCCAAATTTCTACGGAATATTTACGGAAGTTATTCACGAGAGAGTAGATATCAGCGACACAATAAAGCTGAACTACTTAAGGTCATGCCTCAAAGGAGAGGCAAATACAATGGTCAGCCACTTACTGCTCGGCTCAGCTGCAAACTATAAGACGGCGTGGGAGCTTATATGTAAGCGGTATGAAAATAATCGTAAAATTTTCGCTGACCGACTTAACATATTATTGGAATTGGAAATTCTGAAATGCGACTCGGAAGAGAGGATTCGCAACTTTCTGGATATAGCCACTGAGTGTATCTACATTATAAAGGAAAAAACAAGGATTGGCGAGGAAGCTGATGTCATTTTTGCCCAAATCCTACTTCGGCGGATTTCAACGGAGGCTCTTCAGCAGTACGAGCAACATGTGAAAACAAAAAACCGGGAAATTCAATCCCTAAATGATGTATGGGATTTTATAAACCAGCTACATAATGCAGTAGATTTTGTTCAAAAAAGTGTTGTCAAAGAAACAAATCAACATCAGCAAAAATCATGCAGTTTTTGTTTACATGAGGACACCAAAACGGAAAGTGTGAATTGTCTCAAACAAAATACTGAGCATGAAACACTATTGGCTACAGCAGTGATCAATGTTAAAAATGCCAGCGGGAACTTTGAGCAGCTACGTGCTCTAATGGATGGAGGATCGCAACGCACTCTAATCTCCGAGGAAGCAGCTCAACTTTTGGGGCTGCGAAGGTCTAAGAAGTCAGTGAAAATTCAAGGAATATCCTCACAAGGCGTTGAACTGTTCAAACACAGCGTCAAACTTGAAATCAAGCCGAGATTCTCAAGCAAATTCAACACAAGGACTGTGGCACTGGTGCTTCCTAATCTACAAAAAACACTTCCTAACAAAAATATTGATATTGACATCAATAAAGATTGGAAAAATTGTTCCCTGGCCGATCCAAATTTCAACAAAGCCAGCAGAATTGATCTGATTATTGGTGCGGACCTGTTTCCCTTTATTATGATGGGTCAGGTCAAAACCATCAATGGAGCGCTGGGACAGAAGACGAGATTTGGATGGATAATTTCTGGAAATATTGCTCCGACCCCCCCAAAGAGGATTTTGATAGCGACTACAACTGTCAAACTTGATGACATGGAAAGTGTAAATTGTCTCGAACACAATACTGAGCATGAAACTACACATCCTGGAAAATGGCCAATGGGACGAATAGTGAAAACTGTACGAAGAAACACGCGGATCAACAAGGTTGCAGCAACTGTTCTTAGCCTGTTAATGCCTCACAATCACGAGCAACATAAAGGAGCTAGAACGGCTGCACAAAAGGATTCAATATCTCGACAGCCACCAAGTACATCTGGGCGACCTACACTTTTTCACAGCAAGTGGTCACACATCGCTGGTGTTAGTGGTTGTGGTCATTATATTTCTTGTGGTTTATGCAAGAACGAAGTATTTACAAAATATGCAGCTTCTGGCTGTCACATTTATGGTCCCCCCGGAGAATGTTCAAGTGTGAACATGTTTCACCACCTGCACCGGCATCTTACAACAGCTGCAAGCAGTTATCCTAACAACTTGTGTTAGGATATGGAAAGGATTGGGCGTAAATGTGTTCCAGATGTAGACCAATAGGCGATCGCGTTACAAGCGATCGCAATACATACAAGCGGCCGTCTTACAAGCGACCGTAATAAATTATAAACATGCTGTCGCCTTACCAACGACAGCATTAGAGATAAGAACATTGTTAGACTTAAGATTTTTTTACAATAAATAAAGGATTGCTCAGCCGAGCAATTCAGTTCGATACTAAACGTCGTCTTGTGTGTATATTATACAATGAATGTTGCGAACGCTGTGAATATGTCTGAGCTGCGACCATTACAAATATCATTGCTGTTCAGCTCAGTTTTTTTTTATCCTTTTTCTTTTATTATTGATTATAATCAATTATATAATAATATATTTATAACTATTCAGCACATAAAAAAAAAACAGTTTTAGTTTGTTTTGAAGTTCACTTACGGGTGGTTCAACAGCGAAAGATCTTTCTCCGGCGGTACTGCGATGAGTGATGCATGCCTATATATATTGTAGTTTATAAAATAAAGTTTTCTTTTACTTATTTTTACTGTAACTGCATGTTCGCTAATTTTTTGTTATTTTAACTGTAACTTAATTTTTACTAATTTTTATTTCTATTAACTGTAACTTTAATTCTTTTATTTTGACTATTTTTTAAACCGGTTCACCTTGATAAACCGATCCCTAAAGCCACACATAAGGGATTGGCATGTCTCACCTGTCCGATCACAGAATAATCCTATTCAATCTTCATCGAATATGGGTGGTCGAGAACACACCTGTAATCCTAGGAAAACTAACTGGGTGAAGTAGAGAACCACCCTTTCGCTCGCACTATCCAATGAGATGTCTGACATACCCAAGCACGCCTTTGAACTCGAACAATATGTGAACAGTATTAATAGAAGCATTGTTCTTGCTTTCGAAGAAAATTGTCCCCTAAACAAACAAAGTAAAGAAAGAGATGGTGGAATGCTCGCCTTGAAAAGCTACGGGCTTCCACTCACAAACTTTTCAACAGAGCAAAAAGAGACAATGCCTGGGACATATATCGGCAAAGTCTCACCACCTACAATAAGGAGATAAGAATAACTAAACTGAAAAACACGAATGAGGGAGTGCGTCTGCACAAACACCAAGTCCTTCAGCCCCATTAGCTTGAAATCGTTTTTATTGAAAACGTTGGAATAGCTGGTGGACTACAATATCAGAAGCACCCTGCAAAAGCAGAGTCCGCTACACCCAACATAGCATGCATAAAGAGCAGGTCAATCCACAGACACAGCATTATACGAACTGCACAACGTACTAAAGAAGACAGTTGATACTAAGATGACCATCTGCACCTTCCTTGATATAAAGGGAGCCTTTCACAATACGTCCCATGACGCTTTCAAATCGGCGCTTAGCAGGAAGGGAATAGACACAATGACGGGCAGATGGGTCAATTTACTGCTAAGATCAAAACAGGCCACCGCAACAGTGTGCGAAAGCACCGCTACAAAGGGGGTGTATTGTTTCCACTACTGTGGAGCATTTTAGTAGATGAACTATTAGATAGATAATCTAGTACAGGCATCCAATGCAAAGGATACGCAGATGATATAGTTATCATAGCCCGCGGAAAATTCGAAAATTGCCTCTGTAGTATAATCCAACCAGGATTAAAAATGACATATGACTGATGTAAGGAGGTTGGTTTCAACCTGAACCCTAACAAAGCAGTCATCGTTCCCTTCACACAAAGATATAAATTGCAGAGAATGAAGCAGATCTCATTGGTAGGAATTCTCTTAGAAATAAATAAGGAAGTAAAATACCTTGGAGTCACGATAGATAGCAAATTAAATTTTGCACCCCATATAAAGAATACGGTGATCTAGAGTGCTATACACATGTCGTAGCATAGCTGGAAAATCATGGGGCATATCGCCACGAATAATTAGATGGCTAATGATGACTAAACACCTTTGCTCATATATGGAGCCATCGCCTGGGGAGACCGAGTACAACTCGATACAGGAGCAATGCGCACCTGCCTGACAACGGCCCTGGAAGTTCTAATGGAGCTCTCTCCACTCCATTACACAATTGAGCTACAGCGAAAAGCAACCCATCTTCGAAAAGCATCCATAGATAGCATTATCAGCAAAAGGGAAACTGATAAATTAGAAAAAGAACGCCCCCAACTCAACCAAGGGATGAAATGATGACTTATTTTAATTTCGGGCGTCATTTCGAGGTTCAATTATGTAGCAAAAAGAACTGGAGGTCACTAGAAGATGTTTATCCCATGCAGAACACACAATCATATGGTACACGAATAGATCCCTAACAAATCAAGGCACTGGGAATTGTAGATAGCGGCACATGCAGATTCTGTGAGCTAGAGGATGAATCCTCTATGCATGTTTTAGTAAAATGCACTGCCCTGGCAGGAAGAAGACATAAACTCCTAGGTTGGCATCTCTTCCAACCAGTAAAAAAAATATTTAAATAAAAATATTGCCTAAAAATAAGCCAATTTTAGGAAAGCTATTTTTTTTTGAATCTTTTTTCAAAGAGTAAAATTTTGGTTTTTTGTATCACTCCAGATCCAAGGCTTACTTATTCCAATATAAACACATTTTTTTTTTTTAAAATATCAATCGACAAGTAAAGAGTTTATTAGCTTAGGAGAATGAAAAATTGTAATTTTAGTGTAAAAATTTCCAATGTGGGACTTTAACTTTAACTTTAACTTTGGCATTTATTCATGACCTTGAATGAACTATATCTTGTCTGACGCCTTATTATTGTATCTTTATGAATAGAATGCTGATTTGACCACTTTAAATTGTTCTTGGAGACCCGAATGTATCAAAAAAAATTCAACTGTAGCCTTATTTAAAAAAATTGTGTACTTAAACGCAGTGTCATTTTTTAAACCGTTCAATAATTTTATTTTTATACCTCTGCAGAAGGGTATTTTTTTATTGTCTCGAAATGTGTAGAATTACGATTTGTACAATCTGACCAAGTTTGAACAAAATCGGACCACTATATCTTGAAGCTCCCATAGGAACAATCGGTCGAAAAGTTATTTTATTTATGTAATGTTATTTTTTTTTATTTTATTATTTATAAACACTCGACGTAGAATTTGTACAGTCTGACCAAGTTTCATCACAATCGAACCACTATTATAACTGCCAAAGGAACAATCGGTCGAAAAGTTCTCGTATGAATAACTTCGTTCTTTCAAGATATCAAAACATTTTTGATTTCCAAGATGATGAACCAAAATCATTATATTAATTTAAGAATACGTTCTATACTATTTAATAAAGTTTGACTGGAATGGAATTTTGCTTACGAGGCTTCTTTAGGTTACGGCATCGTCTGCACCTATTCGCACTTTGTATCGTTTCAACTCGAAGCAGCAATTTTGGTTGATATGCGCCCTTTTTACTTGAATTTAAGAAGGAATAAATATTTAGCTTAATTATATATTTGGATTATAGCAACTTCGGTATGCGCTGAGATTGTGAAGCTTGTCTATATTTGGAGGACATAACAATCATCAGTTGGTGCAGCTAACGAGCAGCCGTCCTGCTCTTATAATTAATTTCGTTCTTCAATAGCATAGGAATACATACGTACAGTGACGTCTTACAATGATCAGCTGAAAAATCTACGAGCTCTGTATATCCGCTAGCCAGCCTTTCAAAGACCCAATGCTAATTTTCTAACATATCAAAAGCTAATCAAACAAACCACAAAAGTGAGATCACCAACTGCGGAATAAATTGTTTACTAAAAGATTTACGCAGCCAAATATCCAGCTACGTAATTTATTTAATAAATTTCATAAGAAATGAGCCAAACGTTGAGTTCTGATAGTTTTAGGTCGCATCTTTCTACTTTAGTTCTGAAGCTAACACCAATGTTAACAATTTAGTTAATGAGTTTTTAAAAGTTTTTATTATTTCACTCCATTAATTTAAAAACTTAAACATAGGTATGTGTAATTTCTATACCATTGCAAGAGGGTATTATAGTTTTGTCTCGCAATGTGCAACGCATAGAAGGAGACGTCTCCGACCCCATAAAGTTAATATGTTCTTGGTCAGGACGAAGTGCTGAGCCGATAAATAGATCTGTCCGTCTGTCTGTCTGTCTGTCCTTCTGTTTCTATGTAAAGTTCTTGGCTTTATCTTTGAGCTATCTTGATGAAACTTGGCACAGATGAAGCTTGATAATGAATGTAGTTTGTATGTCAAAATCAGCTATGAAGGAAAAATCGAAGATACTTCATTTTCATGAAAAGTGTTTGTTTGAATAACTTTTTTGTTTTTCAAGATATCAAAACCAAACTTAGCATATTGGTGCATATTTACAATTTTATCAATCGGACCACTATATCTTGTAGATCCTATAGGAACAATCGGTCGAAAAGTTCTCGTATAAATAACTTCTTTGTTTTTCGAGATATCAAAATCAAACTTGGCATATCGATGTAGAATTACGATTTGTATCTGACCAAGATTGATCAAAATCGGACCGCTATATCTGATAGCTCCTATAGGAACAATCAGTCGAAAAGTGCTCATTTGAAAAAAATTTGTTTTAAAGATATCAAAACCAAAGTTGGCCTTCAAAATTTTTATTAGCAGACTATTGCAAGGGTATATAGCTTTGGTGTGTTTAAGATAGCCGTTTCTTTTTTGATTTTATCTGATATTTGTGAAGTATGATATTTTTAACAAGTACGTTTTTAAAATCAGTGTATTTTATGTTCAAAATTCGTAATTGGATTGTGTATAAATTCTCAAGCTTGTAATTTTAATTTATCAGACCTGTTCCCATTCTCAGTTTCGGCAAGATCTCGCGTAAAAGAATTTCCCTCTACGAATTTTTCTCCAAAGCTTGCATATTTGAAATCGCTTGAGTTTTAGCCCGCGTTTTATTACGGTAGTGTATAGATCAATTAAATTCTACTACTTAAAAAAATTTTGACTTAAATAAGGCTAGGTTAGGTTAGATTGACCACCGTGGTGGTTACACATAGACCGAAGCTGGTCCTTAGTGGTGCCGGATACTGAAGAACGTTAGGAAGCTTTTTAGTCCTCTAGTATTTGAATGCGCTTTGCAAAAGACAATAGCGCATTTGGAGTATGTTTAGCCTCTTCTGGTGATGCGAGCCAATACGCGTTGAAGTATTTGGGCCCGTGTTGAGCGAGTGCTGAACAGCTGCAAAACAGGTGTTCCAGAGTTTTAGAAACTCCTGGCTCCATACATTTGCAGCAGCTTTTATCTGTTGTTATTTCTAGTTTTTTAGCATGTGCTGCTGCCAGGCAATGACCAGTCTGCATCTGGCTGCTCAGGCAACGTGTACTGCAGCCTGAGTTCCCCTATGTGCCGCCTTTGTTATGGATGTGGTTCACCATTCGGCACTGACTCTTCTGCAGCTCTTCGGGTTGACTATATCTGCGGTATCTCTTTTGAGTTTTTGTTTGGAATATGTCTGATTCACTAACTTCTGTGAAGCACATATCGCTCCCTACTGCTTTCCGTCCATCTTTCATCATCCGTTTTTAACTGACTTTGTATGGGTGTCTGGCTTGAGAGCAGCTTCCGGAGTCTTGCGGTTTCTGTGTGCCATGAATCCCGTTTTGCTTTTCGAACTCCTTTCTTGAGCGTTTTCAAGAGCAGCTCTATATCCGTCTTTGATGCCATCGCTGGTACTATTTGCAACTTTTCCTCTATTGCTTTACAGAATTTCTACCAGTTTGTGTTCCGGGGATTTTTGAATACTGTTTGGCGAAGAGTATAAGTCTCAGTTTGGAGTTTGGTGAGTATAAGTCCGAGAAGAAAGGTTTCTCAAAGAGGCTCCAATCCGCCACCTTTGTACAGATCCCTGTTGCGAGCGTAAAGTTTAAAAAATTTGATGAAATGGTGCTCACACAAGTAGGCTCTTCACCAACATTTTCTATCCTTATGCTAGTTTGTATTATAAAAGTATGGAGAGATTCACCTCTGCCGGTGATATGCGGACTGCCCCATACGGCATTGGCGTCCGTACCGGCGACAAAGGGCTGCCTCCTAAGGCTTACCTCCGTGACAAGTTGCTTAAATTTCTCTAATAGTGCCTCGCTTTGGTGTGCCATGCAACAGGAGGCAATGAGCGTAGGCTCGTCCTTGTCTCCTTCCAGCGCAACGACTGTGAGATCATCTGTGCTGAAATAATGGAAGAATAGATGCCTTTCCTTACAAGGATGTCTCTCCTAGCCCTACTTACTGTCATTGCGTTGAAAACGTTATAATTAGCAGACTTCACCCCAGAAACCTTGTTGCCCGCTGCCAATGTGAATCCTGAACTTAAGCCACATCGGCGAGCCCTTGTTCTAGATCTAAGAGGAGCTCTGCCGACGCTAATTTGCTAATTTGAAGATTGAATTATCCATAGCTGCATGGATGTTGGATGCCTCCAGCTCCGATGGGCGACTACTATGGTCGTGTTACCATCTTCATCCTCGTCGTGGGAGGCTAACATGCCAAGGTCCTTCTCCACCTCGCCGGTTTCCAACGTATTGGAGCTTTTGTCGTCTGGATGGCGTTTTTTGAGACGTAGGTACACGCTCCTTACGCCACACGCCATATTTCCATATCGTGTGTATAGCAGATCCTCGGCAACTTTGCTGATTTTCAGGATCATGTGCTGGCTCTTCTTAATAATTTAAGTTTCTTAGGTACAACCCGTCGAAAGAGTACTTTTGCCTTCGGTACGCACGGAATCAGTGTTCTGTCCACTACCTCTAGCTTGGCACCTTTCCACGGAGCGACCATGGCAGACACTGTTTCCGAGACCTACTTCAGAGTGACATCATCGCGACAGCTAAGGACTTTGACACCGTGGAGTCAACCTGCACCATCAAATTTGGCATCTGGCGTCTCCATCCGTTAAAACATCACTTCCAGCAGCTTCGCCTTCAGCATCTTCCATCTGCTCTGGTGACATTTTGCCATTTGGGTCACTCCTGTCTGTGAGGGCCACGACTAGTTGTCGTTTGGCCACGTCACTGACAGACTCCTAGAACGGCTTCTTCATTGGACGAGGCCGCTTATAAACGGGCTCATCCGCCTTGGCGGTCTTTTCTGAGTGCTGGTGTTTGGCGGTCAGTTGCTCCTTGAGCTTGTTAACAAAGTTGCCACCTGAAGCCTGCATAGCAGACATAGCAGTCAAATTGCTAACGGCCCTCCTCGATCTTTGCGTCGGCCCACAGCAGCTTGCGCCTCTCCTCAGGGGTGAGGTCGCCGCCGCTGATGAATCGAGGTCTGATCTTCAGAGCAGACTATATATCTTGAAGCTCCCGTAGGAACAATCGGTCGAAAAGTTATTTTATTTATGTAATGTTATTTTTTTTTATTTTATTATTTATAAACACTCGACGTAGAATTTGTACAGTCTGACCAAGTTTCATCACAATCGAACCACTATTATAACTGCCAAAGGAACAATCGGTCGAAAAGTTCTCGTATGAATAACTTCGTTCTTTCAAGATATCAAAACATTTTTGATTTCCAAGATGATGAACCAAAATCATTATATTAATTTAAGAATACGTTCTATACTATTTAATAAAGTTTGACTGGAATGGAATTTTGCTTACGAGGCTTCTTTAGGTTACGGCATCGTCTGCACCTATTCGCACTTTGTATCGTTTCAACTCGAAGCAGCAATTTTGGTTGATATGCGCCCTTTTTACTTGAATTTAAGAAGGAATAAATATTTAGCTTAATTATATATTTGGATTATAGCAACTTCGGTATGCGCTGAGATTGTGAAGCTTGTCTATATTTGGAGGACATAACAATCATCAGTTGGTGCAGCTAACGAGCAGCCGTCCTGCTCTTATAATTAATTTCGTTCTTCAATAGCATAGGAATACATACGTACAGTGACGTCTTACAATGATCAGCTGAAAAATCTACGAGCTCTGTATATCCGCTAGCCAGCCTTTCAAAGACCCAATGCTAATTTTCTAACATATCAAAAGCTAATCAAACAAACCACACAAGTGAGATCACCAACTGCGGAATAAATTGTTTACTAAAAGATTTACGCAGCCAAATATCCAGCTACGTAATTTATTTAATAAATTTCATAAGAAATGAGCCAAACGTTGAGTTCTGATAGTTTTAGGTCGCATCTTTCTACTTTAGTTCTGAAGCTAACACCAATGTTAACAATTTAGTTTATTGAGTTTTTAAAATTTTTTATTATATCACTCCATTAATTTAAAAACTTAAACATAGGTATGTGTAATTTCTATACCATTGCAAGAGGGTATTATAGTTTTGTCTCGCAATGTGCAACGCATAGAAGGAGACGTCTCCGAACCCATAAAGTAAATATGTTCTTGGTCAGGACGAAGTGCTGAGCCGATAAATAGATCTGTCCGTCTGTCTGTCCTTCTGTTTCTATGTAAAGTTCTTGGCTTTATCTTTGAGCTATCTTGATGAAACTTGGCATAGATGAAGCTTGATAATGAATGTAGTTTGTATGTCAAAATCAGTCTGCATCTGGCTGCTCAGGCAACGTGTACTGCAGCCTGAGTTCCCCTATGCGCCGCCTTTGTTATGGATGTGGTTCACCATTCGGCACTGACTCTTCTGCAGCTCTTCGGGTTGACTATATCTGCGGTATCTCTTTTGAGTTATTGTTTGGAATATGTCTGATTCACTAACTTCTGTGAAGCACATATCGCTCCCTACTGCTTTCCGTCCATCTTTCATCATCCGTTTTTAACTGACTTTGTATGGGTGTCTGGCTTGAGAGCAGCTTCCGGAATCTTGCGGTTTCTGTGTGCCATGAATCCCGTTTTGCTTTTCGAACTCCTTTCTTGAGCGTTTTCAAGAGCAGCTCTATATCCGTCTTTGATGCCATCGCTGGTACTATTTGCAACTTTTCCTCTATTGCTTTACAGAATTTCTACCAGTTTGTGTTCCGGGGATTTCTGAATACTGTTTGGCGAAGAGTATAAGTCTGAGTTTGGAGTTTGGTGAGTATAAGTCCGAGAAGAAAGGTTTCTCAAGGAGGCTCCAATCCGCCACCTTTGTACAGATCCCTGTTGCGAGCGTTAAGTTTAAAAAATTTGATGAAGTGGTGCTCACACAAGTAGGCTCTTCACCAACATTTTCTATCCTTATGCTAGTTTGTATTATAAAAGTATGTAGAGATTCACCTCTGCCGGTGATATGCGGACTGCCCCATACGGCATTGGCGTCCGTACCGGCGACAAAGGGCTGCCTCCTAAGGCTTACCTGATGAATCGAGGTCTGATCTTCAGAGCAGACTTGTATTGGGCCTTGGTTCTCATAGAGAGGACTGCTCCTTCCCTTGCCTGCGGATGGTAGCAGTCACGCTTAACACCGAAGTTTGGGCTGATATCCCAGCCCGAGTTGCGTCCTTCTCATTGACCTGCATTGTGATTAATTTTCATTTAGGAAATCACACCTTAGGTTTTTTGCCTGCCGCCAGGCACCTCGAACAATGGCACAGGTCGCAGTAACTCAGACTAGCCAAAGATGTCAGAGAATACCGTACCGTTGCTTTAGGTAGACACTTTCGCCAGCGTTACTTAAATAAAAATTATAATAAAATTTTCTGTCGTTTTGACAATGACATTGCATTATTCAAGCTTTATAAAGCTTATTTATAGCTTTATAGCAGTCATACCTTTTTGAGGCCTGCACATTTCGCTTATTTGATCAACCAGTTATGCACAACACAATTTTTTTGAAATGAAAAGCGCAAATTTAACGTCATTGCCTTTGTGCGTGAAATATTCAAACAATGTGTTGGTACATCTTTTAAGCCTTTCATTATGCATCCAACGAATTTTTAAAAATAAACAATTATTTTAATTAAAAAATAAAACAACGTCTTTGGTGCTCAGTTGTATTATTTTAATTCATAAAAATCACAGTGCAACAACTGCCAGCCCTGCAAAAACAACTCACGTGTTGCAACACTGCTGTTTGGTAATGCCCAACACTTACATTTAGCCATTAAAAATAAGACAAATATGAACATGTAAGTATTATTTTGTTATTTTCCTGTTTTATTAGGTTAAAACTGTTTATTTTATATAGGCGCAAACATAAGACTGCCCAACAGGTCGAAATAATTCTTAAATTCATGACGGCGAACTCTTTATTGCAAATGGATTTCGTAAAGGCGATCGAATTGCGGTGGATACAAAGTGGGATGCACTAGCTAGCGTGTTAAACCTTCCTGGCACACCTGCAAAAGACGTGCAGTCATACGGTTTAACACGCTAGGATGAAGGTATTTAAAATATATTTGGAGATAACACAAATATTTATATACATTTTTAAAAGTGTGGACTGACTGGAAATTCGCTATACGGCGCCAATTAAATAACAACACGCGAGAGGCTTTAACAACTGGTGGCGGACAATACATACATACTAATAAAATTACAACTTACTGAATATCTAGCAACTTTATTATGTTTCGGGTGCGCTCCTGTTCTCTTGAGACTGAGAGAGGGAGTGTAGTTGGTGGATTTGAGGCACGATATATGGTGGTTAGACGCGCGATTTTGAGAGAGTGGGGTTGCTTAGCGACTTTGGGCTCTTTTGTTTGTGTGCGTGACGAGCTGGGATTTTGCATGAACTATTTTGAGGAAAGCTCCGAGATCAAACTTCCACTCTTTATAAATATAAATCTTCTTTGGATCATAGTGATGGAAAAGCTTTAATGAAAAAGTATCGTTAGGACTTAAAAGCTCCTTTCAATTTTGTGTTTCTTTGCTATGTCGTGATCCACCTTAAACTTAATCCGCTCGAAATAATAGTAGTAAACTCATCAAAACGGGGAAAAAATTATTAATTGCAAGAAAAGCATATGATTTGGTGTTTATTATTGTAATTTGATAAATGACAATATATCTTATAAAATTTAATTTGCTTAGAGTTGGTACAAAGGGGCGTAGCAAGCATTGCACTTCTGAGAAGCGTGCCCTTATTAAAAAATTGATTTGTGAAGGGAAAAAGTGCAAAATTTGATTGAATGCTCGCTCGTCTATTTCACAATAAAGACTTTACAACAAATTATTAAATTTGTGAATATTTAAGTGCCTTTCACTGTGAAAGTTTCACATATAGGCAGAGTGACGTTACGTGACAATCGTACACCCAAATGAAATAAAATGCTAGAAAAAAGTACCATTTTTTTTTTTATATCTGAGTAGAAAATTAGCTTGACTATATTTAGTAAAAGAGATGAGAACATTCGAATGTTTCGATTAAAAGATATAAGCAAAAAACAGGTGTGGTGTTACGTGACAAGAATAGAATTCGGTTTCGACTTAAAGTTGAAAAAGCGCAAAACTCTGCGAAATGTGGAAGCTTTTTTTTATTATTGTAATAAATAATGTAAGTTAATTTTGCCGGCTATTTCATTTAAAAACCATTTCCTGGATTTTTTTACAAGCCTTAGTATAAAGTGTTACGTGACAGGACGTTACGTGACATAAATTTCCAGTACATTTTGAAGTAATGATCGCCATTAAAAAAGTATTTAACGCAAATAAAACATTTATTTCGGCTTCAATATTAACATAAACTTAAATTAAATGGAAAATTAAGTAATTCCGAACAAATAATGTTTACCTAATATTCGTGTAAATCGATGGCTAGGTGTATTCGCAAGAGCGTATACTGTGGTGTTACCTGACACACTTTTAAAAGTTTCTAAGAAATTCAATATTTTGCTATTATATATATTATATATTTTTATTATATATTTTTATTATATTTATATTGTTGTACTAAACTGTGTTTAGATCTGAAACTTTACTGTGATCATCAGTGCAGATGTAATGTTTTTTGTGGCGTTACGTGACATTAGAAAAGCAATCAAAATTATACCGTAAATTGACGTTTGCTTGTTCTCTTTGCATTTTGTTTGGTAAACTGTTGCTAAAACAAAGCTTTTTGCGTCAAAAGTGTTCCTGCATTATTACACTAAGAAAAGTTAATTTTAAGGAGAATATGCTCTTAGAAATGCCCAAAGTTGACCAAAACATGATTTTCAACTTTAAAGCACTTTGAGTAATCACTCGCTAATGCTACAAAAAAAGCTTTGAACTCTTTAATTTATTAAATTTTGGACATTTCTCTATAATAATTAAAGTTAAAAAAAAGTATTGAATGACCTTTAATTTTTTGGTCGTGGTGGACCTTTCTGTGGAAAAGCCCATATCTAACCTTCCAAATAAAAAAAAAAAATTTCAGATCGTGTTCATCATTAAAATATTTTAATATGTTCATTACTACTATTATTATGACCGGCCATTTTTCAGGCTATTACAAGAAAAAATTGTTAAATCTAAAAATAATAGCTTTTAACTAATTTTGATTTCTCAGAGGAAATGACAATATATTTACGTTCCATAAAAAAAATAAATTAAGAATTTAGATAAATTATAAGTCCTTTAATTTTTGGATTTTGAATTACATTACGCCGACTACTATTATTTTGACCGTAGCTGTATATCTGCCATAATAAAACATATTAATGTTGTTTATTTAAATTAAATTAGCCATATTAGGATTTAATGAGATTCCATTAAAATTTACAGCGTATGCCAACATCAACTATTAAAATTGATGTTATCCCTAAGCAGTGAATCCACATCTTCGTTCTTGGTGGACTTTTTGAAAACACACAAGCGTGTGTATATACATATGTATATATGTATGTATGTATATATGTAAGTATTCATGTGCGTAGCAAGATTTCTGAATTTTTCCAATATTTTTGAATTTCTGCGATCACTTGCCAGCATTTGCCACTTTTGCTTAACTTGTACGCACATACACACACAAATAAAATATTCAGCGCAAATAAGCATTTGAGTTCTGATTATTTTTTAAAACAGCTGTTTTCCGTTGAATGATTTTTAACACTGCTAACGCTATGAGATATTCTAATGGGAAATCCTGGAGAAATACGCGGAAAACTTGGGGGAAATTCGGCAAATTCTAAATAATCAGGCCTGTAAATTTTTTTATGAATACGTTGTTTGTGAAATAATCAAAATAGTAATTGGATTCAATACTTATATTAAATCATGCAGTACGTGTTATCTCAAGTGCAGAATTCGCAAACAACTGTCGACCCTTTGAATATGTCAGCAAAAGACAGTTCTCTTACTGAGTGAGTGAGAAGACCCACTCAATTCGGTTTTTGCTGAAGCAATGACAGCTTTATCCATGCATCGTTTGCTTAAGTCTTTCACTGACCGCTCTGACAAGAGCAAACCTAAAAAAGAGCTTTTGGGTCGTGCAGACAATAAAAAAACTGCATTTATTTTTTAAATATGACAATTTTGTCTATTTTTTGCAGCTATACATTCTGTCGTATCTATGATGTCTGATCCTGATTCTCTATTAGTTCATGATGATTTTAATATAACTGGAACTAATTGGATTTCTTCTCTCGACTCTATCGTGTTGACATCCATGGCTCAACATGATTTTCACAATAATTTATCTGGGAAGTCATTGTGCCAGATCAATGCCATCCCAAATTCTTTACTTAACATGCCTGATCTGATTTTTGTTTTGGAGCCCTTGTTCCTATCGATCCCGTTTTTATCCTATATCATTATATATCAAGATCAATATCATCCGACTTTAGAGGTGTTGATGGGTTTACCAGCCCGTGTGGTTTGTCCACGTAAAAAACCTACAGTGAGAGTTCGTCAATTTTGGAATACCGATTTAACTACATATGCAGGAACATGGAGAGTCCAATCAAGATTTTTTACTCTACTTTAAGCTCTTTACTTGATATATGTGTTCCAGTTTGTATTCAATGTAGGCCTAATAAACCTATTTGGTTTACGCGTAATTGCCTATCTTTTTTTCCATTTATTTTCAAACGATGTATAGTGTTCAAGATTGTCAACAGATATTGCCTTATCCTTTTCATGTAAATACTTCTAATTGCATTTTTGGCCCTCGATCACGAAAAGCTCTCTATTAAGTGATCTGAGGGCCATAAAACCCGAAATTTCGCCGGGTCCAGATGGAGTGTCCGAGTTTGTGCTCAGGTACTGTGCTGATTGTCTTTTGAATCCTTTGTATAACTTATTTAAACTTTTTGTGGAGCTGTGTTCTTTCCCTAACCTTTGGAAAGAATCATTTTTTATACCTCTCTATAAAAAGAAAACAAGTCAAATGTTAGTAACTATAGAGGTATTTCTAAGACGACTGCTATTCCTAAGATTTTTGAGAAATTAATAACTTCTCAACTTGAATATTCATGTTAATCTATAATTTCACCTTGTCAACATGGTTTTGTGAAATATAGATCTACTACCACTAACCTTTTGGAACTCATTTCATTTGTTATATGTACACGCTTTTCAAAATAAAATGCAAATAGTGTCTTTTACACTGATTTTTGTAAAGCCTTTGACTTTGTTGATCACTCTCTCTTATATTGCACAAGCTCCATCTTCTGGGATTTCCAAACAACTAAATTCTTTGGAATTCGAATTATCTTACATTAAGACCCCAAAAATTTTTTTTAAGGGCTTACTATCCAAATCTGTCTGAGTTACATCCGGGGTACCGCAAGGAAGCCATCTTGGCCCCTTGTTATTTACGCTTCAGTAATTGTAATGTAATGTCTTTTAGTATGCGTATTCCCTTTTGGAGTCCTGGGTTTCATCGAAAGAAATTAACGATCCCTATATTACTAAATCCCTTTTTACTTCACTTGTTCGTCCTATTCTGGAATATGGATCTTGTATATGGTATCCCCAATATAAGGCTCATCAGGACAAAAAAAAAATTTGTACAAAAACAATGCCTGCCCTTCGCTCTCAGGGGTCTTAGCTGGAATACTAATATTCGCATGCCTCCTTACCGTAGTAGAGTTTTACTATTTATCTTTCCTCTATTTCTGATCGTAGAACATTGCTAGGTAAAATTTTCATAAACAAATTAATTAACGGTGAAATTGATTCTTCTGAATTAATAAGCCAAATTAGTTTTGCTGTTCCGATCAGAATTACTAGAAACTATCTTTCTCTTTCTCTATATAGTAACTAACTTTGCTACCCATAATCCTACCCGAGTCCTTTGTGCTAATTATAATAATATTTCTCATATTATATTTAATACTTTTTCTATTCGCTCCCTTATAACGCTATTACCTTCTCATCTGTCTAATGTATACATATTTTTTAGGCAAATTTTGAGAATTTTCTTCTATTGAGTTGTAGAATATTTATAAAAATTTGCATTATTTTTGGCAGTCTAAATTATGTTGTTTTTTGGGCGGGTGGTTAGTTGCTATTTAGCCTGGGTCCACGCGTTAAGAAGCCCTTGCTTGGTGTCGTTGGGCCACTTGAATGTACTGTTCGTTAGTACATCAGCGTCCATAATCAAAAAAAAAACATTTATAAGTCAGAATGTTATGTATGTGGTGTAAAATAATGTAAAATATAATACTAATTTTAATAATATAATATAATAATAATATTTGATGTCAATAAGCATATCAAGATCAGCGAAAAAGTTAACATATGTCGCAAAGTGTGCAAGGCTCTGCGTGCGGGTGCCTTTAGGTAAGTAAACATTATGCATTATATACATATATTATTATACATATATGTAAGCATAAATTAACTTTCACAAACGTTTGTTAATTGAGCACAAAAAAATCATTAGAAGCATCTATTTATATGGATTTTTATAATATTTTAGTTGATGATGTGTTAGGGATTTTAGAACAGTTTGGCATCAATAAGACAAATTCGAAAAATATGTCGCTAGCGATCATTTCGCAAAAGGAGTTCGATATCATTTCACATATTCGACGATTAGAGACGATGAGTCCAGGAGGTATGAAGTGTTTTTTGTGTTTGAGAGATGTCGAGTTATCCGCCTTTGAGAGACGATGAGTCCATGTGGGACAATGTGTTATCAGTCTTTTTTTTAAAATGGGCATATTTGTATGCTATAATTTTCTTTTCAGTCTTCAATAACTTCTAAACTAATAACATAATTGTATAATGTTGTCTGATGGGATGATAGACAAGTTTATTACCTTACAAAAATATAAACATCTTCAACATCATTAAAATATGTTTGGAGCTATTTTTACTTTACCAAAGCTTCTTTTTGGAAAAGTCAAAAATCTAGCTATTTCGATTATCTCAAAAACGGTCCCGGCAGACAATTAAAAAAAAAAATTTTTTATTTTTGAATCAGTGACCCATTCTAAATATGCATCGGCTCTAAAAATTCCGGGACACAAAATGCTGTTGCATAGTATGAACTAGAACTGTGCAGATACAATGAATTCCGTGTGTTGTCTCTCCAGTGGTCTGTCTACAACTAAATATATTTCAATTGTCACTTCAATTGCCAAAACCAGGACCATACATGTTACAGGGCCATATTCCTCTTCCTCTCACACTCCACAACTTTAGGGACAAGAACGACAAGATGTGACCGTTCTTCGAAATGCAAAATTCAAAGCAACTCTGACAAGAAATGACAAGACAGATGTTGCCAACTGCTTCATAATACAGTGCCAACTACTTCACATAGACAGTTTCTCAACGATACGACACATACATTTTTAATTTGAGACAAATTGCACTAGAAATATAAAAATTCTTAATAACAACACCCGTGTGCATAACACCGGAGTGTAGATTCTGAAATTTATTGAAACTGTCACATAAATACAACTTTTAAAACTAATTCTATCACCACGCCACCCGCTAAATTATATGTATAAAATATTGATTGTTGTTGTAAATCAACACTGTTAACCTAAAAGGAACATAATTAATAAATAAAGTTACATTGATCGCCATTTCTACTTCGATATAGCCACTTAAACAATGCACAGTGCATGGGATGGCCAAATATTTGGCATTAAACCGAATATTTCAGATATCAAGTTGAAACTTGGTATATTTTATAATTATTGGCAGTAAAACATTTAGACAAAATTTTAAGTTCAATTTACCACTACCATCCTACCGTCCATATAAGACCACATTGCGGATACGTATTAACTTACTCAAGTTGTATATAAGTTAGCTTTCTTTCAAACTCAAAGTACCACAAGAGCCGCAAGAGCATTATTAAATACAACAAATATACACTTTTTAGTTTATTTTGAAATACATTACACATCGCAGAACGTGGCAGAACATATTTTTTTAGTCCACAAAAGACGAGCACTTTGGATTACTTTTCTCTACTTTAAGGCGATACAAAACAATACTCATAAATGAAATTCAACAGATATTGACAAAATGTTATTTGGTTCTACATTCTACATACCTTTATCCATTATTTGCAATAGCTTACTGTCCATAGATTTGAAAATTACCAGCGCACAAAGTGAAAATATTTGGTAATCCACTCCACTGTGCAATGGTCAGAACAGAGATTTATGCTTTTTATACGACTGATCTCTTTAATTTTACTTTCGTTTACCAAAAAAAAAATAACAACATCACTACTAAACACAAAAATTTCAATATTTTATGAGTGTGCCAACTGAACAAGAAATATATCAAAAATGATGGTTACAAAATAACAGCCAATTGTTATTGATAGAAATTCAGAAATTGACATTCCCTCGTCAGTTTGCTCATAATCGTGATAATTAATAAATTGTTATTGATGGAAATTCAGAAATTGACATTCCTGGATTCATTGGATTCTGATATATGATAACCTTGTACCGTCCGAGATCCGATTCAAAAATCATCTTAATATTAGCTGTAGTCATTGCCAAAAGTATACCATCCGTGCGCAGATGCACAATGACATTTTCCGTGCTTGGATCCACTACATCTTTATGTGATTTAATGACACGTATTAAAGTGTTTTTTCTATCATGTAAACGCATCTTGCTTAATATCAGCAAGACTATAAGGCCAAAAAATAGTGCAATGTTAAATGTTACGCAGGACAGATTGAGTGGAAAATCATGGGTAATTTTACGTCTTTTTTGAACTGGAAATGGCTTGATTGGATATTCTTTGGCGCTAAACACGGACAGACGATTAAGGGCGCATTTCAAGTAAAGTGAGTTCTGTTTTAAATTTTGTGAAAAGCAACCTTTTCTCATCCAGAGCGGATTACCTTGACGTATACTCCATACTCCGCACTCTTAACCACTGAGTCGAAATGTGTACTCGCCACGTGAAGTATCTAGGGAGTTCGCCTTAAACACTGCCATTAAGGCCACGCCGTCTTCAGGGCAGTTATTTTTTAAAAGTATAGACTTATTGTGCGTACCCTTAGGCACAAAACAGCCTTCGTCGTTCAAATTAGTCGCCGTTGGCTCGTTATTCATTGTAAGCAGTACCTGGAGGCCTACCGTAGATCTTAAGAATTGGACCATCAGGTTTACGCGGCCCGGCAGCTGTACTTTATAAATTATCATACTATTATATACCACATCAGTGTGATCGTAAAGGATTTGAAGCATATCATTGGCGTGACGCAGAATTAAATTATATGGCTGCTCAAGCACTCATGTTATGCGAGTATCTAGCTTTCTATTCATAATATTATTATTATATTCCACATCAGTCTGATCGTAGAGGAACATAATTGTATCTTTGTCCTGGACTGGAACTAAATTATACTGCTGGTCAAGCTCTCTTTTTCGATGCATATCAGGATCTGCATATGGACCTACAACGGAAACAGCTAAAATGGTGGTGGTTGGACTACAAGGTTCTGGCGCCCACCAAAATAAATTGGATTCCAAACACAAAGTAAGCAACATGAGAGATTTAGTTTTGAGGAATATTCGCAGACCCTTAACTGATTGCAGAGGTATTTTCAGGTTGCAGAACGTACCGTTAGAAGTATACTCAATAGGGGCACTTTTATCGTACATTTCCAACCTGTATTTGACGCGATCTGCTGCATAATTAAATGGTTGATCCGGTTTAATAAAGCGATACGATTCCTGACTAATCCTCGTAACGATTTCAAAAGTATATATCGCATACCTCCAATAATTGTATACACGTAACGCAACTTTATTATCGAATCTAGACCAATGGACGTATTCTTCACTGAATGGATCATCAAAAATTTTGAGAAACTGCTCTTGTTGCAAATTCTCTTCTTTCTGTATAACACTATATTGAACAATATTGGTTATTAACACACTCAAATCAAGACACATATATTCAGGCATATCCATTATTTCCGTATCATGTATAAGGAAGTCAAACGTAATCACCACTCTCTCAAATATGGTTGAAAGGACATAAGTTTCATAAGACTTAAGCTTTGACAAACATTTAATAATTTTGTACGCAATTTCCAATGTATTTACCATTTCCAATAAAGTAGGTGATCTATTATTTTTTATGGACTGAAAGTACTTATATATAGTATTCAAATTATTTGGTATGACTGACTCTCTCTGCAGTATACAGAATGCTTGCTGCCGTTTTCCCTCTGTTAGCATTCCGACCAGGTTTTCTGTTTTCCGAGGGGTCGCGGCACTAACTCTAAAGAACAGTTTCTGAAAAGCGCATACGTAGTGAAAGCCGCAGATGCCAACGGTTAATGGATCCTTTCCGTTTATGTTAAGACATGTTTCGCCTGCAAAGATGATCTCCTCATAAATGCTTCCCAATTTAAAGGTGTATAATATTGGATATAAAACTGATGCTTTGTAGTTCTTGCATTGAATATGAAATTTGGTTGCACATTCCAATCCAATATTTGGGGTTATTTTACAGTTTCCGCCAGTTGGCGGTTTCGATTCTATCAATATAAGTTTCGTGTAACCCTTGGATATTTGATCCATGACATTAAGTTCGACAATAAGCTTCTTGACCAAATTAGCTTTAAGTTTGCTCACCAATCGCCGTTTGTTCTCTTTCATATCCTTTCCGTTAAGTTTCCATGTGTAGCTGATTTGTATCTCACAATTGTGACAAATAGCCAGTAAGTGCAATATACGGTCGGGAACATAGAGATTATACTGACAGTTTTTAATGCATTCTATAGTTACGTTAAGTGGATATCCTTTAGTTACTACATAAACAACTTGGTTGGCAGTATGGGTGCGCATCTTAGCTAATTTACTGGCAACAGTGAGTGTTATAAGGTTATCTTTTCCTTTTTTAAGCTGATCGACCGGAATAGTTAGTCCGGATTCTGCAATGTGACAATGAAATTTTTTATTCTAATTAACCCTAGATATACATACTATAACTTTCTGGGCCAAGAGGATGAGAATTACTCCCGTCCATTTTGCTTAACCTCCAAATATATGTTAACTGTTGATCCCCGTATAAATCTCTTGCGGTATCACGACTTTTCGAGCCATCAAGAAATAACGATTTGGATACTTTAACTCTTCGATAAGAACCGCCTGCTATATTGGCATAAACATTTGGCGCTGTCACTTTCAAATAGCACTTGCAATGATTTATTTGTTTGTTATTATTGTGCTTAACCAATGTACATAGAATGCAATTGTACTTACTCGTACCCTTGTCCATTGATCATTACTTTCCGCAATCGAAAGCACCACCGTAAATAATAGGTTGGGATAGAGATTTAGAAGGCTATCCTGCCATAAAATATACCGCGGAATTTTAAACAACAGCTGCTTCCCGATATTTGTAGAATAGTAGGAAACTGTGAACAGAAAGTGGTTTTTACACGATGTACCCATTAAAAATGTGTAAAAGGGGGTAATAAGACAGTGCAAATATATGTAATAGGTATAAGGTGACATCTCCGATCAAATAAGGTATAAAAATTATTATGTATAATTGATCAGTATCGATTGCCGCATCGATTTAGTCAGTCTGTATGAACGCAGACTTCCCAAAAGTTGCGGGAGCGTTGGAATGTCGTTATTATGTCTTGACAGATGGACAAGCGTATATGAGCACTTTGGGAGCCATTTTCGTGCACAGATCTCGCATCCCTAATCTTCTTCCCCAAGGCATACCCCACGATCTTCGAGCACGCGTTTTTCGCGAGGATCATCCTCCACTTTTTTTTTTCAGGCAATCATCCTTGTACACGTCGGTTAACTGTCTCATATTTTGCCCTGCTACACCAAAAATTTGATAACTACTCTTTGTTCAATAATTTTATCACACACATCACGACGTCGTGCCTCGAGCAGTCAGTTTCAAAACACTATAAAGCACGAACTAAACAACCAATCCAAATGAAACTTGTACAGACTGGCGCAGAAATGAGTCCTCTTTCGAATTACACTAGCGCGAGCTATGCACTGTTACTAACCGAAACGGTACTGCCAACTTCCGGGAACCTAATTGACAGACCTCGTTTATAGATAATTTGCCCTTTGGAAGAGTGTAAAAGAAATAGCAAATTTTTAGTCGATTGTGTATGGAGAACGAAACTCACTGATGATCGACGCTACAGACTTCATGGCTTAGAAGCTACATTGTACAGTATATACATTTTCTACTGGTGACATTTCTTACCTTTCCCCTTGAAATCATAAATGGTCCATTGGGTGTTAATTTTTGTATTGCTAGGATAACAACGTTTATGCACAATTCCTTCTATGTTAGTAAAGCTATCGACAGTCACCAGACGTGGATATGCTGGATTCATGCAATGCTGAAACACAAGTTCGGGTATGCAAGCCACAGACGTAGGTTGTATCACATGTACGATCATTGACAGAGCTTGCACAGAGGGCTCATTCAACTCATCATTTTTGTTAAAAGTCTCAATGGTCACAGTTAATGGATTGGCGCCCAAAGTAAAATATTTTGTTATAAGGTAGTGTCATATGTCTTCTGATGCCTAGACTTTGCAAAATTGCCGTTAAATTATTTGTATGCATGCCGCTTTCTGTTACTGAGCGTTTCGAGTTTGTTATGTAGCATAATATTGATTGATATTAAAAGCTTCGTTTACTTTTGGCAGACACAAATTGAATACTTTCTCGAAAATATAAATATGTTGATACACTATCCTTTTATAGAAGCTGTCTGTTCAATGTCTGTTAATATGTAAATAAAGATACTGGAATTTTAGACGTTATTATATATGTATATTTATTTGGCCGTGACTTGATTCACAAGCTTCTCTCTTATAACAATAGAGTATACAACTGTGTGCAATGAAAGATAAGCGATTATGCTGGAGATGGAGTAAGTTGCCTATTGTTATAGATTTTTTTGTTTCTAACTGTATTTCAGCCAATAAGCTCTCGATTGTATGACTTTACTTCAGACCATCATGAGACCCAGCAGTTCTTGTTCCCCATGCTGCGTTTTCTTGCTTCTGGCTCGTCAACACAAATGTCCTGAGTTGAGTTAGATAATATAGGAAAAGATAGGCATTATGACATATATTTGACCTCTACATTTTGCATACAACATTATCTGCCATAGCTTGACAATGTCAGAAATTTTTTCAACTTTTCTGTTCAAATGTTTGTTGAATAAATATATACGAGCTGACCAAGTTTAATCAAGTGTATCAAACACTTTTTTAATATTCACGACATTGAAACCAAAACTCGTTTCTTGGTGTAGTATTATATTTTGTACAATCTGACCAAGTTTGGTAAAAATCGGTCTACTATATCTGATGGATCCCATTGGAACAAACGGTCAAAAAGTTCATGTTTGAAAAACTTTTTTTTTTTTAATGGTATTGAAACCAAATTTAGCAGTATCATTATTTTTATTATACCCTTGCAAAAGGGTATTATAATTTTGTCTCGAGACGTCTCCGACCCCACAAAGTATATGTATTCTTGGTCAGGACGAAGAGCTGAGTCGATATAGCTATGTCCGTCTGTTCGTCTGTCTGTCCGAATGTCTGTCTGTCTGTCCATCTGCCCGTCTGTTTCTATGCAAAGTTTTTGGCTTTATCTTTGAGCTATATTGACGAAACTTGGCACAGATGAAGTTTGATAATGTATGTAGTTTGTATGTCAAGTCGGGTGCCCAGTCGGACCACTTTATCACATAGCCATGGAGAAAAAATCGAAGACACTTAATTTTCATGAACAGTGTTTGTATGAATAATTCTTTTGTTTTTCAATGTGCAATGGTCAGAACAGAGATTTTTGTTTTTTATACGACTGATCTCTTTAACTTTACTTTCGTTTACCAAAAAACAATAACAACATCACTACTTAACACAAAAAATTCAATATTTTATGAGTGTGCCAAATGAACAAGAAATATATCAAAAATGATGGTTACAAAATAACAGCCAATTGTTATTGATAGAAATTCAGAAATTGACATTCCCTCGTCAGTTTGCTCATAATCGTGATAATTAATAAATGAGGTGTTTCTATAGTAACAAAATACCATAGAAGTGGTGAGGATACTTTTGCAAATCCAAATACAGGTGCGCTCATAAATGTTGCATGTATAATCGCTAAAACGCCGAGGGCCCAAAATTGGTTGCAACATAAACCAATTGATAAAATATAACTTGGTGAAAAATCGAAACCTCCGTATAAAATGTTCCCACCATCCCTTGGGCTCTTTTACCATATGTAAGTCCGGAATTGTAAACATTGTGTCATCCGTATAACAGGATACTTTAATTTTCTGACCTCGCCTTAACCATGAACGTATTGGAAATGTATAGCTCAGATCTCGCTGAAGATCGTCTACTTGAATGTTTCGACAATACCACGTAGGATACCTGCCTGATGTATCATGACTAATAGTCAGTCTACAAGGTAACTGCACTTTCTTATTGCTCAGACGCACCATGCACGAGTTATTCAATCTCAGAAATGGATTCATTGGATTCTGATATATGATAACCTTGTACCGTCCGAGATCCGATTCAAAAATCATCTTAATATTAGCTGTAGTCATTGCCAAAAGCATTCCACCCGTGCGCAGATGCACAATGACATTTTCCGTGCTTGGATCCACTACATCATTATGTGATTTAATGACACGTATTAAAGTGTTTTTTCTATCATGTAAACGCATCTTGCTTAATATCAGCAAGACTATAGGGCCAAAAAATAGTGCAATGTTAAATGTTACGCAGGACAGATTGAGTGGAAAATCGTGGGTAATTTTACGTCTTTTTTGAACTGGAAATGGCTTGATTGGATATTCTTTGGCGCTAAACACGGACAGATGATTAAGGGCGCATTTCAAGTAAAGTGAGTTCTGTTTTAAATTTTGTGAAAAGCAACCTTTTCTCATCCAGTGCGGATTACCTTGACGTATACTCCATACTCCGCACTCTTGACCACTGAGTCGAAATGTGTACTCGCCACGTGAAGTATCTAGGGAGTTCGCCTTAAACACTGCCATAAAGGCCACCCCGTCTTCAGGGCAGTTATTTTTTAAAAGTATAGACTTATTGTGCGTACCCTTAGGCACAAAACAGCCTTCGTCGTTCAAATTAGTCGCCGTTGGCTCGTTATTCATTGTAAGCAGTACCTGGAGGCCTACCGTAGATCTTAAGAATTGGACCATCAGGTTTACGCGGCCCGGCAGCTGTACTTTATAAATTATCATACTATTATATACCACATCAGTGTGATTGTAAAGGATTTGAAGCATATCATTGGCGTGGCGCAGAATTAAATTATATGGCTGGTCAAGCACTCTTGTTATGCGAGTATCTAGCTTTCTATTCATGACATTATTATTATATTCCACATCAGTCTGATCGTAGAGGAACTTAATTGTATCTTTGTCCTGGCCTGGAATTAAATTATACTGCTGGTCAAGCTCTCTTTTTCGATGCATATCTGGATCTGCATATGGACCTACAACGGAAACACCTAAAATGGCGGTGGTTGGACTCCAAGGTTCTGGCGCCCACCAAAATAAATTGGATTCAAAACACAAAGTAAGCAACATGAGAGATTTAGTTTTGAGGAATATTCGCAGACCCTTAACTGATTGCAGAGGTATTTTCAGGTTGCAGAACGTACCGTTAGAAGTATACTCAATAGGGGCACTTTTATCGTACATTTCCAACCTGTATTTGACGCGATCTGCTGCATAATTAAATGGTTGATCCGGTTTAATAAAGCGATACGATTCCTGACTAATCCTCGTAACGATTTCAAAAGTATATATCGCATACCTCCAATAATTGTATACACGTAACGCAACTTTATTATCGAATCTAGACCAATGGACGTATTCTTCACTGAATGGATCATCAAAAATTTTGAGAAACTGCTCTTGTTGCAAATTCTCTTCTTTCTGTATAACACTATATTGAACAATATTGGTTATTAACACACTCAAATCAAGACACATATATTCAGGCATATCCATTATTTCCGTATCATGTATAAGGAAGTCAAACGTAATCACCACTCTCTCAAATATGGTTGAAAGGACATAAGTTTCATAAGACTTAAGCTTTGACAAACATTTAATAATTTTGTACGCAATTTCCAATGTATTTACCATTTCCAATAAAGTAGGTGATCTATTATTTTTTATGGACTGAAAGTACTTATATATAGTATTCAAATTATTTGGTATGACTGACTCTCTCTGCAGTATACAGAATGCTTGCTGCCGTTTTCCCTCTGTTAGCATTCCGACCAGGTTTTCTGTTTTCCGAGGGGTCGCGGCACTAACTCTAAAGAACAGTTTCTGAAAAGCGCATACGTTGTGAAAGCCGCATATGCCAACGGTTAATGGATCCTTTCCGTTTATGTAAAGAAATGTTTCGCCTGAAAAGTTGATCTCCTCATAAATGCTTCCCAATTTAAAGGTGTATAATATTGGATATAAAACTGATGCTTTGTAGTTCTTGCATTGAATATGAAATTTGGTTGCACATTCCAATCCAATATTTGGGGTTATTTTACAGTTTCCGCCAGTTGGCGGTTTCGATTCTATCAATATAAGTTTCGTGTAACCCTTGGATATTTGATCCATGACATTAAGTTCGACAATAAGCTTCTTGACCAAATTAGCTTTAAGTTTGCTCACCAATCGCCGTTTGTTCTCTTTCATATCCTTTCCGTTAAGTTTCCATGTGTAGCTGATTTGTATCTCACAATTGTGACAAATAGCCAGTAAGTGCAATATACGGTCGGGAACATAGAGATTATACTGACAGTTTTTAATGCATTCTATAGTTACGTTAAGTGGATATCCTTTAGTTACTACATAAACAACTTGGTTGGCAGTATGGGTGCGCATCTTAGCTAATTTACTGGCAACAGTGAGTGTTATAAGGTTATCTTTTCCTTTTTTAAGCTGATCGACCGGAATAGTTAGTCCGGATTCTGCAATGTGACAATGAAATTTTTTATTCTAATTAACCCTAGATATACATACTATAACTTTCTGGGCCAAGAGGATGAGAATTACTCCCGTCCATTTTGCTTAACCTCCAAATATATGTTAACTGTTGATCCCCGTATAAATCTCTTGCGGTATCACGACTTTTCGAGCCATCAAGAAATAACGATTTGGATACTTTAACTCTTCGATAAGAACCGCCTGCTATATTGGCATAAACATTTGGCGCTGTCACTTTCAAATAGCACTTGCAATGATTTATTTGTTTGTTATTATTGTGCTTAACCAATGTACATAGAATGCAATTGTACTTACTCGTACCCTTGTCCATTGATCATTACTTTCCGCAATCGAAAGCACCACCGTAAATAATAGGTTGGGATAGAGATTTAGAAGGCTATCCTGCCATAAAATATACCGCGGAATTTTAAACAACAGCTGCTCCCCGATATTTGTAGAATAGTAGGAAACTGTGAACAGAAAGTGGTTTTTACACGATGTACCCATTAAAAATGTGTAAAAGGGGTAATAAGACTGTGCGAATATATGTAATAGGTATAAGGTGACATCTCCGATCAAATAAGGTATAAAAATTATTATGTATAATTGATCAGTATCGATTGCCGCATCGATTTAGTCAGTCTGTATGAACGCAGAGTTCCCAAAAGTTGCGGGAGCGTTGGAATGTCGTTATTATGTCTTGACAGATGGACAAGCGTATGTGAGCACTTTGGGAGCCATTTTCGCGCACAGCTTTCGCATCCCTAAATCTTCGTGTGACATCTGCCGGATCGTGTCTTTGTTGATGCCCCAAGGCATACCCTACGATCTTCGAGCACGCGTTTTTCGCGACGATCATCCTCCACTTTTTTTTTTCAGGCAATCATCCTTGTACACGTCGGTTAACTGTCTCATATTTTGCCCTGCTACACCAAAAATTTGATAACTACTCTTTGTTCAATAATTTTATCACACACATCACGACGTCGTGCCTCGAGCAGTCAGTTTCAAAACACTATAAAGCACGAACTAAACAACCAATCTAAATGAAACTTGTACAGACTGGCGCAGAAATGAGTCCTCTTTCGAATTACACTAGCGCGAGCTATGCACTGTTACTAACCGAAACGGTACTGCCAACTTCCGGGAACCTAATTGACAGACCTCGTTTATAGATAATTTGCCCTTTGGAAGAGTGTAAAAGATATAGCAAATTTTTAGTCGATTGTATATGGAGAACGAAACTCACTGATGATCGACGCTACAGACTTCATGGCTTAGAAGCTACATTGTACAGTATATACATTTTCTACTGGTGACATTTCTTACCTTTCTCCTCGAAATCATAAATGGTCCATTGGGTGTTTATTTTTGTATTGCTAGGATAACAACGTTTTTCCACAATTCCTTGTATGTTAGTAAAGCTATCGACAGTCACCAGACGTGGATATGCTGGATTCATGCAATGCTGAAACACAAGTTCGGGTGTGCAAGCCACAGACGTAGGTTGTATCACATGTACGATCATTGACAGAGCTTGCACATAGGGCTCATTCAACTCATCATTTTTGTTAAAAGTCTCAATGGTCGCAGTTAATGGATTGGCGCCCAAAGTAAAATATTTTGCTTGAAACATATAGTAGAAGGCATTGTTATAAGGTAGTGTCATATGTCTTCTGATGCCTAGACTTTGCAAAATTGCCGTTAAATTATTTGTATGCATGCCGCTTTCTGTTACTGAGCGTTTCAGCCTTGCGCGAGGCACATGCCCAATAAGATATGTGGGCGTCGATAGGGTTATCTGCACAGCCGCAGCGTCCATATCTTCAAAACTCAATACAATGTACTCTTGGATGCCATAGACGGCACGGACATTGTAGCTGCACATTGGCTTTGTAGGTGCTATGCAATCTTTATTGCCGCTCCGGATCTTGCAATTACAGATTGTTTGACCCACATACGGTGCACATCTCTGCTTGATCGTACACAAGTTTTTTTCAGTTTGACACAGATCCTTTACTTCCTCACAGAATTTTCCCTGAAATGCCTCATCATAGCAACTGCAATTGGGTTTATTATTGACTATATGACATTCTCCGGCAAAGTTACAATATTCCGGCGAGCAGAGTTTTGTTAAGCTAGACAAAGCCACTGTAGTGCACAGCAGTAGAATGCAAACTTCGAGTTTGTTATATAGCATAATATTGATTGATATTAAAAGCTTCGTTTACTTTTGGCAGACACAAATTGAATACTTTCTCGAAAATATAAATATGTTGATACACTATCCTTTTATAGTAGCTGTCTGTTCAATGTATGTTAATATGTAAATAAAGATACTGGAATTTTAGACGTTATTATATATGTATATTTATTTGGCCGTGACTTGATTCACAAGCTTCTCTCTTATAACAATAGAGTATACAACTGTATGCAATGAAAGATAAGCGATTATGATGGAGATGGAGTGAGTTGCCTATTGTTATAGATTTTTTCGTTTCTAACTGTATTTCAGCCAATAAGCTCTCGATTGTATGACTTTACTTCAGACCATCATGAGACCCAGCAGTTCTTGTTCCCCATGCTGCGTTTTCTTGCTTCTGGCTCGTCAATACAAATGTTCTGAGTTGAGTTAGATAATATAGGAAAATATAGGAAAATATAGGCATTATGACATATATTTGACCTCTACATTTGCATACAACATTATCTGCCATAGCTTGACAATGTCAGAAATTTTTTCAAATTTTCTGTTCAAATGTTTGTTGAATATATATATATGAGCTGACCAAGTTTAATCAAGATCGGCCAACTACATTATATAGCTCTCAGAAACACCTAATTTTAATGAAAAATGCGTGTATCAAACACTTTTTTAATATTCACGACATTGAAACCAAAACTTGTATCTTGGTGTAGTATTATATTTTGTACAATCTGACCAAGTTTGGTAAAAATCGGTCTACTATATCTGATGGATCCCATTGGAACAAACGGTCAAAAAGTTCATGTTTGAAAAACTTTTTTTTAGTTTTAATGGTATTGAAACCAAATTTAGCAGTATCATTATTTTTATTATATTCTTGCAAAAGGGTATTATAATTTTGTCCCGAGACGTCTTCGACCCCACAAAGTATATGTATTCTTGGTCAGGACGAAGAGCTGAGTCGATATAGCTATGTCCGTCTGTTCGTCTGTCTGTCCGTCTGCCCGTCTGTTTCTATGCAAAGTTTTTGACTTTATCTTTAAGCTATATTGATGAAACTCGACACAGATGAAGCTTGATAATGTATGTAGTTTGTATGTCAAAATAAGCCCGGTCGGACCACTTTATTACATAGCTATGGAGAAAAAATCGAAGACACTTAATTTTCATGAAAAGTGTTTGAAAGAATAACTTTTTTGTTTTTAAAGATATCAAAACAATCAACGCATATTTACGATTTTTACAATCGTTTGAAAAACTTTGTTTTTAAGAAATCAAACACAAAGGTGGCCTTCAAAATTTTCTTAGGATATATATCTTGGCGAAGATAACCGTTTCTTTCTTGATTTTGTTTTTTGCGATTTTATCACTTAAGAATTTATTTAATCATTTAATATTAGTAAACCCACACCAAGTTTGATCAAAAGTGAACTTTTATATCGTATAGCTTCCATTGGAACGATCGGTCAAATATTGAAGTTTATTAGAAGCCAATTGCAATGGTATATGTATGTATATGTAGATTCGGCGTGCAGAAGATTCCCGTTTCTTTTCTGTTTATGTTCATTATTGTTATTCTGATAGCACTTGTTGTTAAGCAACGCATTACATTCTAAACTCAACGACCATTTGACCATTTTTGTGTTCAAACAGTTTCAGCACTTTTACTTTGCAGAATGATCGCCATTATTTTGCCAACGCGAACACATCCATTAATAAGAATACATGTGCATGCTGCAAGATTGCAAGTTATGACGAAATTTTGATATATATATTTCTCTCGCTTTCGCTCATACAATGCGCTTTATTATTATAAAGACAGCAGATCTTCATAACATTTTCAGGACCGAATTAAAGGGGAAACTTCAAAAATATATGAAGTAATATTATGATTAATATGACTATAAATATTAACCAAAATCAATTTGAAAGTCCTACAGGGGCTCCCACCTTTTTTCGTGCAAAAAAATTTTGTTTTTGAGAGGCTTTATCTTACAAACTATAAGAGGTATCGAAATAATTAAAATGCAGTATTCTTAATTATTAATTTTAGTTTCTAAATTAATATAATATGTGGAAAATTCCTTTTCTTATTTATAATTTATTTTTGCATTAATTTATATTTCTCCACCTGGTGTGAGTTGTTGTTAGCGATTTACTAAAATTGGTCCGTAAACTGAAAGTAGTAAAATAAAAAAATTGTCAAAATGGTCAATATTGTTCGCTGTTCTGTCCACTTAATCATTCCAAGCATTATACCCGAGATAAATCGAATCAAAATGGGCCCAAACGCTACCAAAACGATTTTCACTACCTTAGTTGAGTTACATTTTGTCCCAAAAGTTAGGAAAAACAATGATTTATGTCGAAACCGACTTCTATTCATGTCACGTAACGCCACACCGGTTTTTTGCTAATATATTTTAATTGGCAAGGTCGAATGTTTTCATCTCTTTTACAAAATATAGTCCAGCTAAATTGGTACTCAGATATAAAATTTTTTTTCAAATATTTGACTTTTTTCCAGCTTTTTTTCACATTTATGCGTACGATTGTCATGTAACACCACTCTGAAAATCACCATGTGCGAAATTTTTTTTTTAACATTTTGGAAAAAAAAATTTTTTACCTTGTATTTGTTTTTAAGTATCTGTATAGGTTAATGGTTTTACTATTGGAATATATATAGTCATGAATGAACTATCCCCGCAACAACATCTATCTTTTTTCTTTGCATTTGTTTCTACGGTGTTGTCTATTCAAAATGTATCAATTTACTCCTATTGGGACCTAGTAAGCAAAACATTCTTAGATTTGTTATATCTGAAAAAAATTATTATTTTTCTTAAAAAAGGGTTACTTTTTTAACAGATACATTTCTTTTACACTAAGGTAGTTATTAAGATATCTAGCTTTTAAGTTAGAGGGTATATATTCATGAACAAAGCTAATTTACACCATAGTCAAATTTCGACCACCCATTCAAAAATATCTAATATGAAGCTGTCATTTTATAAACTCTTTGAAGTCTTTTTGATGAGCCATAATTACGATACATTCTTAAAAGAGAAGTTGAATTACGCGCGTTTCTTAAAGAATGAATAAGCATTAAGTCGGCTGTTTTGACAATTTTAAAAGACATTTTGCGCCAGACTTCAAAAAAAATTTTTTGCTTATAAAATTTTTCTTATCAAATTGTTTTTACCATTCAGAGAATGAATCTAAAAATAAGAAATTACATTTCTATTTTTAAAAGCTTTTTCAGCTGTTTATCGTAATCGGTTCTTGCGAAATTAAGTTTGAGCGTTAATTTACGCCCTTTTTAGTACCACGCCCACTCATTTTAATATAAAATAGTTCCTCGAAGTTTTTGAGATTACTCATTCCAAATTTCAGGTTAATATCTTACCTAGTTCAAAAGTTACAGATTTTTGCCACCAACTTGTGCGAAACAAGCCACCATGCAAGGGTTTATACCCGACAGACAATTTGGCATGGATTAATTTACTAAAAGTCATACAAATTTCAATGCGCACAATTGTAGCAATGGGTTTTTTTATTATTATTTTCTTCTTAAATATAATCAGAATCATTTAAAAAGGTCTACAAAGGTGACGCGTACTAGACTTGATTTAAACATCATTCAATTTTTTTTATTAAAATAACATGTACTTTGACGAGCTTAATGAATACTTTTTGTTTTAAAACTATATTTACTTGACTCATAAATAAAAAGTAAAAAAAAAAGTAATAATACAAATAATTAAAAATAATAATAATTAAAAACGCCTATCAATGGCACGCCGAAGCTATATACCCTTGCAATGGTCTTCTTAGAAAATTTTGAATACTCGATCGATTTGTCCTATGTCATCCTTATGACATAGTGGTCCGATTCAATTCAAAAACTTTATTCGATAGTACAGATCTAATTTCTGTATCGATATGATCTTTTTACTTAAAATATTTGGAAATCAAAAAATTTTTGCATAAAATAACTCATTTTTCACCCAATTGTTTCTATTGCAGCTATATGAATATAGTGGTCCGATTTTGATCAAACTTGGTCGGATTGTACAAACCATAATTCTAGATCGAAATGTTGAATTGTCGATTGGGCCGATTTTTACATACAAACCACATACATCATCGCATCGCATATCCGTGCCAAGTTTCATCAAGATAGATAAAGCCGAGAAGTTAGCATTGAAAAATACGGACAGACGGACGTGGCTATATCGACTCAGCTCGTAGTTCTGATCAAGAATATATATACTTTATGGGGTTGGAGCCGTCTCCTTTAGTGCATTACACAGTTCGAGAAAATTATAATACCCTTTTGCAAGGCTATAATAACTTAAAATTGAATAAATTTAATACATAGAAACAAAATAGTGTAAAACTTTTAAAGCCCCAGCAGCAGCCGAGCAGCTGGCTTGCAGCAAATTTATTGTTGAAAGTAGCATGTATAAAATATTATGTACATACGCACTTATTATACTTATTAGTGTTTACAAAATTGTAATTGTAATTTTGTTTTAATTGCATATTATCATAGGGATCAAATATTGGCTACTGGAATCTGACTATTTTTGGTAGCGGTCGAATCTGTAGCTTGCCATGATGTTTCTGATCCACCTTCAGTGTAAGTGGTACCACTATGTTATGTCATCGCAACTGGTCTGTTTATCTGCGAAAATATCGACATAATTTTGCCTTTAAATTTTAAATAATTCAATAAATGGCCTCTTTCTTCTTTAAGCAGGCTCATCCTGCGAAATATTGTCTGAGACTGCTAAATTTCAGTTGCTTACCTAATTCTGCACGCAAGACAATAAAATAATTTTTTTTAAATTATGTTTGCAGTTAATTTTTTTTGCAGATGACAATTAGAGCCACAGAAAATAAAGACGCTTCCAATATATTAATAAACTGACATGTTTTAAATTATTTTTTGCAACTCTCAATTATCGATCTAACAAAGATCTGCAAACTTACTTAGGCCATAAATATGATAATTTACAAGTAAAACGCAATGAATTGAAATCATAAAAGACCGACTATAATAATTTTTATCTTCTAAAATAACACTTATATCGTAAATTTTTGATTGACATTTTAATAAAAGAAAAATATCCACAATTTTCGAACTCAATTGGAAACAAGTTGGTATCACTTTTGATTTTTGGTATCAGCTGCTAGCAGCGTTTACTAGAGATTTTGTAAAGTCCAAAATGATGAATTAAAACAAATTAAATTTATAAGAAGAAAGTAACGGCTATCTTCGGCACGCCGAAGATATATACCCTTGCAATTGTCTTCTAAAAAAATTTTGAAGGCCAACTTTGTTTTTGATATCTTAAAAACAACTACATACATTATCAAGCTTCATCTGTGCCGAGTTTCATCAAGATAGCTCAAAGATAAAGTCAAAAACTTTGCATAGAAACAGAAAGACAGACGGACAGACGGACATGGCTATATCGACTCAGCTCTCTGACCAAGAATATATATTCTTTGTGGGCTCGGAGATGTCTCCTTCTATGCGTTACACATTCCGAGAAAAATTATAATACCCTGTTGCATGGGTATAAAAAAAACAACATGTTCTCAACTGGACTTGAGAACGCGGGCTTCATAATTTCGTGGGCCATCTCAACCACATGCACCTATGCAGAGGTTGTTTACCAACTGGCAAAGTTTTTATATAGGATTTTATAAAAAATTGGCATTTACAAATGCATGTATTGGCATTTTCAAATGTAATTTTCACTATTTTCCGAATAGATTTTTAATCAAATTTTTCCAGAGTATGCACCTACGATCTAAAGAAAGCTATTGCCACAATTTCACGTTTCTGGCTTCCACCGTTTGGCCTGGGGGTGATTCACCAATCAGTCAGTCAGTTAGGCTTAAGAGTTTTATATATATAGATGTATGATCATCCCGGCATGCGTTGCAACTTTCCGCTTCCGTCTCCAAAAAAAGAAAAATAAAACTAAACACATAATCTAATCTCATTCTAATGCCACATACGTCTTCACCAAAATACATGGGACATACATTGGACAGGACACTGACGTCGAAGGAGCACATCACCAAAAAAGTTACTCAAATCTCACTTAAACTTCGAAAAATGGCCTGGCTTCTGTATAGGAGAAGCAAGAAGGAAGAAGGAGTTGAACTTTCGGGCACAGCCTCATCCTCAAACATCAAAAAGATCCAAAGATCTGTAAATAAGAACACATTCTTAATGCTCTATATTATGTGCGTAATTTTACTATCAAAAGGGATCTAAACATACCTTAAGTAGATGAAGTAAGGCTAAGGCTATCAGGAGACATCTGGACAGGATAGATGTTCATATAAATCAACTAGCCATTAATCTCCTGGATAATAGCGACGTCGGAGGCTTATGAGGCTTCATCCACTCGACCAACCATTCAGAGTCCCCTTACGGGGACCCTTTCTTTCTTTCTATAATTACAGTAGATCATCGCTAATACTCATGTATTATGGAAAAAAAAAATCACATTCCACAATGGCACAACATTGTAGCTTACTACGCCACCAGTTATGCTCCAACTGAGATTTGTATACGATTTTTAAATGGATTTTCCACCCATTTCGCAATATATTTTTCATAAATATTTTTCATAGTGCAAACCTACGATATGACCGAAAGCTATCGCCACAAATTTAAGGTTTCTACTCCTGACCAGTACCGCACTAGACAAACTAGGCATACCGCTGGGCTTGGGCCCACCCTAAAATTACTGGGCGACTTTTGCACTCTGACTTGCTTAATGTAAATAAACCTTAAAGCTTTTGTGCGGTACCGACTACATATATGTGAGTATTTATAAAGTATGTGCTTCTGTCGCCATTACGAATTACAATTATAAAGGTAGAAAATTTCGCAAATGTTTTTGGCAGCTGAAAGCCCAAACAGCCCTGAGTTTACGCTTCAATACCCGTATTCAGTGCGCACGAAAGATTTCTCAGCATAGAATAGTGAGCTGTCTAATAGGATGCTGCTCCCCTTGGCCGCTACTGCCCCGTTTTCAAATTCAATTCCATTAAATGCACAAAACTCAACCTGGTACCAAGCCTGAAATTTAATTTTATGTGTGTGCGCTGACGGTGATGCAGTTCCATATGGGCAAGCCTTCAACACAGCAAATATTTTACAACTGCAACTTGTCGTAACACAACCACACAAACCAGCTGCAACATCAATGAACTTTTGAATAAAAGAGCGTGGCCAGGCTTGTCCAACGAGCTTTCAGAGCTGCAGAGGTACTATTGTCAACAAGAAAGAAATGGCTATATACGGCACGCCGAAGATATATAGTAAGAAAATTTTGAATACTCGCAGATACGATCATCGACATCTCAAAAAAAAAGCTGAATAATCAAATCAAATATATGTTTATGTTTAATATTTTTTGTTTTTTTTATTAAACTTTTTTTTTAACATTATATTTTATACATTTCAGGTTGGTCGTTCAAGTCCATTAGTATGTATCAATTCCTTAAGGATCTCAATTTGAGTATTCATTATAGCCCCTAATGTGTAAACACGTTCCTGGCGACGTGTGTATTCCTTATATTCCAATTCGACATCAAACTGTGTTATATTCTTTACTAGAACTGATTTTAAGAGCTCTCCTTTACGGTTAAATTTCTGCGGTACCTCCAAATCAATTGCAATGTTTTCAGAAACAGTTCGATTCTGACGCTTATAGTATTTTCGAAAAATACGAAATTTTTCGAAATACCGGAAAAGCCATGAATATTCGACTTTAAAGAACCGAATAATGCCAATGTGAGGTACAGCACGTGTATCACGCTGATCCTTCGCAGTGCTAAAGTAATCATTAACTAGGGATATACAAACATTAATCAACATGACGGAAATTATGAATGATAAGAACGTATATAAAATAAAGCCCAAAAATTTTCCGCCATGGAAAAGATCTTCTGGTGCAACATCTGTGCTAAATCCAAACGCATACATCGTGCAAGTAACAATGCTTTTGTTAATTTGATAAAAATTATAACTGTGATTGCCATTTATAGTGGAAGCGGCAGTTGCAAAGCCCATTATAATAATGGATATAACAAGAATAGCGCTGGACACTGCACTCCACGCAAGGTACAGGGTGTATGTGAAGAGTTGAAAGACACTGGAGAATTGCAAGACTTTCCAGAGACGCAAGGTGGCTATACAAATTATAAATCCAATCACAATTGCGATAATCATTTGTAAACGAGAGGCATATCTCATTTCAATAAACACCATTTTGCTACTTATTTCAATCTCTTTAAGAATTTTCGAAAATAATGCTTCACGAAACATAATCAGACACATGAAAATTATATTAAGCAGAAGTATGACCATATCCACTGCGTTCCACAAATCCTGGAGTTGGTTTGGCTCATACCACAGCTTCAATGAAACTGCTTTAAAAAACTGAATCAATACTACGAGATACAACAAATTCACAATTAATCCTGCATTTGACAGATTTTCCAGATTTTCCAGTAGCTTAACACTCTCCACTCTTACATGAGGAACTGTGCTACCGAAAGGCGTCTGCTCCACACGCAATGTGCACACATTCAGGATGTTTGCGTCAATATTATATAACGAAAAGTCTAGAATTACCGCAGAAGTATTGTAATTGAGCCAATTGAAGTCATGAAGGTATTTAAGTATCGCCTGACTATTCTGGCGATTGCGGGCAAGCAGCACTTCATATCCTTCCAACGCGGGGTATCTTCGCACATAACCATGGTGATCAAAGTTCAGCAGCAGGGATTCACGAGATGTGACGTTGATGGGCACATAGGGTCCATAAATACGCCAATAACTATTAATATAAGGTAGATGCACGTATGGGAATTCCCAACCAGGCATATGTTTATAATGCGAAAACTCTGGAGTCTTCAGTCCGTAATGTTGCTCTGTCACGCGTAGCTGACGTAGCCGAACAACTCCCAATAACATTGTTTGCTCGGCGTGCACCCATGTTCCAGATTCGTTAGTTTCTGGAGTGAATGCATTGATCAGAGAAGACTCAATAAATTTATAGACATCGGTAATATGACAGATCCCTTTTAATCCATAGTAGTGTGTGTGATTGTGTTTAAAAAGCCGCTCTATATTATGCTTAGTATGAAACTTCTGCACATCGCATGTAGTATTGACCAAGCACACACAAAAAAAGAAGAATTTGCCATACAGCCAAAGATCATGTATATTTTGCCTATACTTGCTATTAACCTTCTCGTCTCGATCCCATTCTTTAATATGGAGGTGGCTACGTAAGCTCTTCAGTCGCAGCTCCAGATAGTCCATGCGATCGTGATGTTTAGCCTCATTATCAGTAGCGAACTTGCGGTATTGTGGTGGCCAAAGGGATGCGTTAAGTGTTAGTAAGGCAAACTTAATAGGATCTACGACAAGATAGTGAAAGACCAGCATAAACGCAAGTGTTACTAGCATCGTTCGAAATTTTTCTGGCGAATGATAATAGCCAGAGAAAATTGAAATGACCACCAAACAGACAACCAATAAAAAGACTGTGGTCCAGAATAATATATTATTAGTTATCTTTCGGCCCATTATATGCAACTTATTCTCTACAAAAAGTATGTAAGATATCGATTAAATTCCCGAGTTGAATAAATATTATAATTTTTTTCTGATATAGAAAAACTGATTTTGATGAATTTTCTAAGCCACATATATTTTAATATTATTTTTTTGGTATTATATATGTCATAACTTCAGTGACTACTGCTGTATTACAATCATCTAAAATAAATGAATATAAGTTATACCACATGTTTTCAAAGTTCCGGCAACTGACAAAGTTTCAACACCAATTAGAGTAAACTTAAAACTTCGCCCCTAAGTGAAGGGTGGACCCTATTATTATACCCTCGCAAATGGGAATTATAATTTTTTCACGAAATGTGCAATGCATAGAAGGAGACATCTCCGACCCCATAAAGTATATATATTCCTGATCAGGACGACATGCTGAGTCGATATAGCCATGTCTGTCTGTCCGTCTATTTCTATGCTTATTTTCTGGTTTTATCTTTGAGCTATCTTAATGAAACTTGGCACGGATGCATTGTGTTGTATATGTGGTTTGTGAGTCAAAACCGGTCCAATCGGATCACTATATCATATGGAAGCCATAATAACGATCGGTCCATATTATTGTTTTTCAAGTTATCAAAACCAAACTTGGCATTTCGATGTAGTATTATAATCTGATCAATCCGAATAAGCTTCATTAAAATCAAACTCAAAATTTCGATGTAGAATTATGATTTGTACAATCTGACAAAGATTGATCAAAATCAGACCAATATATCATATAAATATTCAAAATTTTTTTATAAGACCATTGCAACGGTTTATAGTTTTTGTGTACCAAAGATAACCGTTTCTTTCTTGTTATAAATATTTTGTAGTGTCAAAATTTCAACCTTTAAACCGGGTTAATATTTAATATTCAATTTATTTTTTCATATTATATGGAATATTTAGAAAACTAAATTTATAGGAATTAAAATATTTAACAAACAATCTTTTTTTATTTATGTCGACTACTTTTCTATCTTTGAGTTCACTTTAAAAACAAGGATTGGACATTTTTAAATGATTCTGCAGATATATTCTTCCTAAATTAATAATAAGTAAACAAATTTCCAAAAAAAAAGTCATTTACCCGACGTCTCCTATGCACAAATATCCTGGCGGGCAACTGCTCCGGAGAGTATCTTTTAAGACACCTATTTTCTGAAGGATTATCTTCGATGTATTTTCTCGCCAGACTATTTTCATGAGTTATTAGCTTCCTTCTTGGCTTAGTTGCGCTTGTCTTGATAAATTCCATAACTTTAGAAATTTTTAAATCACGAAAAATTATGGTAAGGAATGCCAAACGAGGATTTCCACCAAACTTCGATTTATACTGTTTAATTTTCCCTGAAGTTTTTTAATATGTGATTTAGCCGACAATCCCAAAACAGCTGCTCAGTATATATATATATATATATATAATTTAATATCAAGTTCTTCAGTATAAGAAAAAAAGTTTCTTTATTTTCTACTGAGCTTAACATTTCAATGAGACGTTAAAATTAAGACTAATTTATGGCTCCGATGACAGCGTAAACAAAACCTAGGCTTAAGAGTGAGTTGAGCATTTTCTCTTAACGAGAGCGATCGCGCTTGCGTTGCATTTTAGTTGGGGCGTAAATGCTCTCTTTAGTAAAAATGCTTATGTTGTAGGGGTAACCGAATTATATTATGACAGCCGGATGTTTATACTGTTGCCTGTTTATGTTACTGGGCTTATGCCTATGGCTTATGTATTGCTTATATGCTATGACATTCTTATGACATTCGAATAGTGATTAAAAATGATATTCTTATTTGTTGCCAAGTGAGAAGAGAGTTCTGAATTTTACGTTTTTGGGCAAGATTTTTGTATGTGCGTGTGAGTTTTATGTTACTAGGCAAAATTAAAAATAATTTTAATTACAATAGGTGTTGTTAATATTATTATTTGAAATGTATTATAACTTTTTATATGCTCATTGATTATTTCTCTGGTTTATATATAAGATAGTGGTTCTAACTTTGTTACATTATTATTAATATAAATGGATTGTGTATAATCAGATATTAAGCTTGTAATTTCGTTAAGTTGAATAGTACAATTTAATGCTTTTATAATATTGTTTCCTTCGATAATAATTTCTCTATGAATGCAATTTTGGTTTAATGACAATCTGGGCAAACCCCAAGTTAGGATAATTTTAGGCTCTATAAAAATAACTTCATAATTTTTATGTGTTTTAATATAACTGCATTCAGTGGTTACTTGGTTTAAATTACCTTTATGCATTTGTTTTGAACTATGTTTCTTGAGGTTGCTGTGTAAACTAAGCTGTTTTTAATATAATATTTCTCATAGATAGCTTCTGTTAAAATTGTATTATCATGATCTGGATATGGTATTATCTCAAAAATAGGTGATTAAATAACATCTTTTGTAATATGGGAAATAACCAATATCTCGTTTAAAAACCACTCAATATTAAAACTTCAACATGGTTAAAAACCACTACAAACATGTTGAAGTTTTAATATAGCATATAGATAGCACGGTAGACTCCCAAATTATTAAAAATTTTATTGAATTTGATTTTCCAACTATTATTTATTTGGTTATTCCCTCCAATTGTTAAACTCATTATTCCAGTGAGCTTGAGCGATGACTTGTTCACTAACGACTGACATATCAAGTTCAAACGATAAAAAATGCCATCCAACTTACGCTAAAATGGGCCATTTATATTTTATTGCTATACCAGAGAAGTTTGCAATTTCTGAAGGTGTAGTTGAGAAGGCTTTTTTTGATATTATTTATAAGAATACTTATTAAAATTTTTACTTAAATAATAAAAAGTGACAAAATTCTCTAAGTGAGCTCTCATTAAATTACAGTAGTTTACAGCAAAAAAGGAGCTGGGCTCTCATATACTTTTTTTGATGTATTTTTGGTCGCTGATTTCAAAAATGCAAACCATTTATTTTTTCAAAGAATGGTTTTCGAGAAAACAGCGAATAGCTAGTTTTTTGGCAGTCTTTCGACTTATTTGTTCATATATACATGAGATCTTATTTGATCTTAAATAATGTTACACAATTCAATAGATAATTGTATCCCCTTTCTAACGGTATGCCGTTTCTGCGAATCGAATAAGAATTAAAGTCATTACAAACTCTCAAAGTTGAAAAATGTGAACTTTTTTTGCATTTTTGAAAAATTGTTGAATTTTAATTGGCCTTTTAAAAATTTAAAAAATTCGTTTAAATACTTTTTAAGATTTATTATGTTAGATAATTCTTTTACGAATATTTAAAGTATACATTTGTCCAAATCGGTCAGTAAATATGATAGTTATTCAGCAATTAGTAAAAACACCCAAGAAAAAATTTACCCTGTTCATCACTTTTTTAGTCATATTTGCCGAAAATTTACAATTTAAGAGAGAAAACAGTGATGCGTTAGTATATTAAAAGAAAAAATGTTGCGTATTTTCTACGGAAAAATTAAAGCGGAAATATTCGATAAGGATCAGAATCATTATTCTCTCTAAATAAAGCAAACAATCCATTCAAATCGCCGCAATAGCTAAAGTTTCTAGTCAGTTAAAACTTCTCACCTCCAAATATGACTTAACATTATTTAAGATCAAATAAGATCTCATGTAGATATGAACAAATAAGTCGAAAGACTGCCAAAAAAACTAGCTATTCGCGGTTTTCTCGAAAACCATTCATTGAAAAAATAAATGGTTTGCATTTTTGAAATCAGCGACCAAAAATACATCAAAAAAAGATATGAGAGCCCAGCTCCCTCGATCAAAAAATAATTTGTAAACTAGTGTTATTGGTTCCTCTATTTTTTTTTTTTTGATTTTATCATTTAATTTTTCTGTTATTTTTCAACAACTAAAATTAAACTTAACAAACAATAATTTAATCCTCTATTTAAGTATTCCTTTTAAGAACTAAATATTTAACATTATCTATATTTGGAATATTTAACTAAGGAGGGATGCGATGAAAAGTAATTAAAATCGTCGCATCAAAAATTATAAGCTAAAAGAAAGGGACTTATAAACTAAACCATATTAACAATAGAAAAGAAGAAAATAATAGGTTGGTTCAGCTTGTAAAACACCAGCAAATCTTTTTATTTAAGATTCATTTTTTTTTATCTTTACAAGAAATAGACATCGAATCTTTCAGACTAGTAACTGTGTTTGTTTCTATTTGCTTTTTATTTGCTCCCCTATAAATATGATACAAAATTGGATATCCATTATTGCACTGAATGTATCCCTTCTTATCTAAGTACATATATATGGTTGTGGGCGTGTAACCCAAGCATAGACTGTTTTCAAAATAAAGGTCGCTTTCGTAGAAAGGTGTATTTATTGGAGTATTAAGGCACTTAAGTATATGAAGCCTCGTCAGGTTAATTATTTGATTATCAATGCGTATCATCTTTGCAGCGTTATACAATTCTAGATTAGGTTAATACTTCAAGTAATTACTTTTAGGGGACAAGCTTTTCTTTCACCCATCCTTAACCGTTCCATATGAGAAGGCGAAATATTGAACCAAATTGCACTTCCATATGAAAGAATTGGTCTTATAAGAGATTGGTACAATATAACTTTAACTCTACTATTTATTTGGCAAGTTGTTGGGTGATATGATTATCAAAGTAGAGAAATGTATCTAAATACAAAGTTCAAAAATACCTAAATACTTAACAGTGTCAACTAATGGTATTCTGTTTGCAGAACGCTTAATTATCTGGAATTGTCTCCAATTTTTTTGAACAGGACAGGAGGACGGAAAAGTATACTCTCACATTTGTTTACAGTAATCTTGAGATGCCAATCTGTAGATTATTTTTCAATCAAACATTAGTTGTAGGTTGTTGTTTATTTTTTGTTTACTGTTGTTTGAATGGTATATGACAATATCATCCGCAACGGCAATAATGTTGTCGATTTGAGATAGAAGATCTGTGGCCTGTTGGAGGCCATTCTCGACTGTGAATTCTCTACCTGTGATGGAGTTAAAATGTACAAAAATTGCTTAAAACTTATTATGTTGTAAATTAGCAAAAGTAAGTTAAGGGGAAACTGATATTTTATTAATTTTACGATCACTAGTTTACAAATTATTTTTTGATCGAGGGAGCTGGGCTCTCATATACTTTTTTTGATGTATTTTTGAGCGCTGATTTCAAAAAAGCAAGCCATTTATTTTTTCAAAGAATGGTTTTGAGAAAACCGCGAATAGCTAGGATCGAATAAGAATTAAAGCCATTACAATCCCTCAAAGGTGAAAAATGTGAACTTTTTTTTCATTTTTGAAAAATTGCTGAATTTCAATTGGACTTTTAAAATTTTTAAAAATTCGTATAAATACTTTTTAAGATTTATTACTAATTCCTGAATAACTACCACATTTACTGACCGATTTGGACAAATGTATACTTTAAATATTCGTAAAAGAATTATCTAACATAATAAATCTTAAAAAGTATTTAAACGAATTTTTTAAATTTTTAAAAGACCAATTAAAATTCAACAATTTTTCAAAAATGCAAAAAAAGTTCACATTTTTCAACTTTGAGAGTTTGTAATGGCTTTAATTCTTATTCGATCCGCATAAACAGCATACCGTTAGAAAGGGGATACAATTATCTGTTGAATTGTGGAACATTATTTAAGATCAAAAAAGATCTGATGCTGATATGAACAAATAAGTCGAAAGACTGCCGAAAAACTAGCTATTCGCGGTTTTCTCGAAATCCATTCTTTGAAAAAATAAATGGTTTGCATTTTTGAAATCAGCGCAAAAATACATCAAAAAAAGTATAAGTATATATATAGAGCCCAGCTCCTTTTTTGCTGTAAACTAGTGTTATTGAATAGCGTACAATATTGTGAAATAATTCTTAACGGCAAGTGTTTTAGGAAGTTAAAGCTTTCTGATTTAGTTTTAAGTTCTAAAAACTGATTGAAACAAATTTCAATCACCTTATGATTCGGGTTGTCTGGTAAATTCTGCTTAACAGAGTGAACTGATTGAAAATGAGAACCCAATATTTCTGGTATTGTAATTTCTTCTTTTTTAACAAAACCGTTTGTAAGAGGATCTTTATCGATGTGGGTTGGGTCCAATCCTGCTCTTGACATTTTGTTTACATCGGTGAATGGAATTTTAATGGGATCCAGAGAGCTTCGATCTCTTGCAAAAAAACGTTTTCTCACTATTGCCAATTTTTTTAATTTTATTAATTTATTTATTTATTCTGGAAGACAATCAGTGCTGTCCCATACAAGCAAACGATATAATATTTCATAAATGTAATGAAAGCATAGAAAAAGCCTAATGAAATTACACAAGTTTCAAATATTAATGATACTGAGGGTATAGTATATATAGTTCAACGAGTTAAGCGGGCTGGTGTTATGTCCAAAAATACCCAAAAGTTGAGAATTATTTTGCAAGAAAACGGATAACTGGATTGCCGAATAGTCACTATCGTAGTTGAGACATTTAAAGCAGTTTACTGAATTAGTGATAGTATGCACGCCCAACCGGAAATCAATTCAGCAAATGTCTAAAAAGGAGTATATATATATATATCCTCCAATATTAAAACTATTTACTTATACATATACTTAAAAAGTGTTAAACAAGTGCAAGGTAAAAACACATTTTTTTTCAAAATGTTAAGAAAAATTTTTTTTTGCACATTCAATTTTTGCTACCAACTTTTTTAGAAACGATTCTAAGAATAAAAACAAAAAATAAGAAATTGCATTTCGATATTTAAAGAAAAGTTTTAGCTTTTTATAATGATCTGTTTTTTCGAAATAACTAAAATTTTTGTTTGACCGTTTAATTACACCATTTTTAGTACCACGCCCACAGTTTGAACAAAATAGAAAATGAGTTATTCTATGCAAAAGTACTTAAAATTTTCTTAGAACACCATTGCAAGGATATATAGCTTCGGCGTGCCGAGGAAAGCCGATTCGTTTTTGTTTTTATATATAAAAGAGCATTATAGTAAATAAATATTCATATAGACATTTAGTTTCTTAATATAATAACAAAATTTTTTTTTTATTATTTTTTTATGGGTGGGCGGTGACACGCTTCAAAAAATCTTGCTTACTTTAAAAGTTATTAATTAATACCCGAAAAATTGAAAATTTCCCCATAGTGCACTGTTGTATGGTATATGTATATAGTGACATATCCATATCCCACACGCCTACACAAAATCTTGCTTAGTAACATAAAACTCACTTACACATACAAATAACGTAAACTATAAAACTCTTGAACATATAAGATTCTCATATAAGTGGATCACCACAAATTTCATAAGAATGTCATAGCTTATACATAAGCATAAGCCCGATATTATAAACAGGCAAAAGCCTCATATTGTAAACATCCGTTGAGAAACGATCTCACGATGTATTCCCACACCACCAATGCTAGCGCGGCAAAAATCCGGCTGTAATAACAATTCAGCTTCCCCAGCCAAAAATGCATCATAAGCATTTTTGCAAAAGAGAGCATTTTACGCTCCAACTAAAATGCAGCGTAAGCGCGATCGCTCACGTTAAGAGAATGAGCTTCACTCAAATCTCTTAAGCCGAGGTTTGATTCTCGATAGCATCGGTGCGGTAGCTATAGTCTTAATTCTTCCTAAGCTCATATACAGATGTCGAATAAATAAAAATATATTTTTTTATTAAATATAACGTTTCGATATTTAATTGGCGCAGCCGGTAGGATATGTTCGTGAAAAGTTATATCGCTAAGAACAACTAAGTTCAAGATATTTTCGAAAAGTGCGTGGTTGCAATCGAGTAGACCTAGTGCTTGTTTCCGAATACATATCCGCAAAAGTTCATACGTGCAACGCGAAGTGCTGTGTTGACCCTTAAAGAACAATCGAGTTCCAGGTCACAAGTGTAATTTTATTACCAGAACAGTACAGTGTGAACCCTTCAAGAACGATCGTGTTCTAGGTTCATCCAACCAACCAAAACAAGTATATCTATTAAAGTTGATCCTCTGGACAACTGGAATACTTGGTAGTGAATTAATTTTCATTACACAACAGTGGTTATTCCTGGGTATTGCATATCTCTGATCCCTGCAATCAATAACCATTGGGAGCCAAAAGCTCACAACACAAATTCAACAAAAATACAAAATTTAAAATCAACGATAACATTCAACAAAAATACAAAAATTTAAATCAACAATAACATTCAACAAAAAGTTCCAAATTTTCTTAAATTCAACAAGAACAATTAAAATAAAATAAAAAAGTGCCAAAAAGTTGCAAACAGCAACAAACCAAAATCATCTTTAAAAAAATTTTATCAACGTAACTCAACAACAAAATCATCATGGCGCAAAATCCATTGTGCTTATCAGATGCCCATTTAAACCAAGCCCTTGGTCAAATTAGGCAGGTGCCTACATTCAACGGCAACAGCCAGGACCTGAGTTCATTCATCAGAAGAATCGACTATATTATGACGCTCTACCCAACAGAAGATGCTCGCCAGATGCTGGTGTTCTTCAGCGCCATTGATATGCAGATCGGCGGAGATGCTCAACGAATTTCACAGATGCGTGCAGTCAACAGCTGGACGGAATTGAGATCAACCCTCATTGAAGAATTCAAAGTACAAACCCCATATGAAGAACTATTAAGAAGACTCTACAACACCCCATTCAACGGAACTATTCGTAAGTTTGTAGAAGAATTAGAATACAAATCACAGACTATTTTTAATAAATATAATGTTAGAAAATAATGCTATGAACACCACATTATATTCCAATGCAATGAACAATACTATCAAAGATGTAATAATGCGCAAACTTCCAGATAGGTTATTTATGACCCTGGCTAGGCATGACATCACGTCAATTTCCAATTTAAAACATACAGCTCAACAAGAAGGAGTGTATGAAATCTCAATGTCCGATAGAACAAAAACCCAAAGTTCAAATAATCAGTCCAAGTCGCAAAATAGCGCAGACAGTCCTCAGAAAAACAAAAATTATAGTAATAATAATGACAATCCTAAGAATAGGGGAAATAATAATCAAAATAATTATTCTAAAAATAATACACAAAATAATTACATTAAAAGTGAAAGCCCTCAGCAATTACATAATGAATTTAAACAAAAACTTGACCTAAGTAGGAATCAAAATCCACTTAATCATCAGCAAGGGAATAGTTCAGCTGCTCCTAATCAACCAACCAAAAGACAGCGTGAAAGTACTAGTGGCCATATGAAAATGGACGTAGAAAATTTTCATCAAGCTGCCTCGGATTCCGAAACCGAAGAAGAAAGTCAGGAAACCCATTCATAGTAATAACTATGAATAACATTCAGCTTAAATGTATAATCGATACGGGTTCGTCGATTAACATAATGAAGCAAAATTATTTAAAGTTCCCAATCAAAAACACCCAATTAGATGTACATACTATAAACGGTATTGTGCAACTAAAGCAAAGCATTTATTTAAAACCTAGTAAACTTTGCCCCACTCACCAAAAATTCTACATTCATGATTTTTCTGAAAATTATGATATTCTATTAGGAAGAGAATTCTTAGAAGACTCTTATTCCACAATAGATTATGCCAAAAAGGCAGTTACAATAAATAAAGTAAAGTTTGATATGCAATATCAACATGAAAATGTTCTCCAGGACAAGACCGCATCTATATGCCTTGATCCGTCATCGTCAATCGACGAGGAGTTTAATTTTTCAATTACTAATGAGTTAAATGAATTTAATGAATTCAGGCTCGATCATCTAAACGATGAAGAGGGGAAAACCCTCACAAAAATTTTATCAGAATTTAGAGACATTCAGTACAAAGAAGGCGAAAATTTGACCTTTACCAGTACAATTAAGCATGTCATCAATACTAAAACTGATAAAGAAATTCATAGAAAACCCTACAAATACCCACAGGCGTATGATGAAGAGGTTAACCAACAAGTAAAAGAAATGATAGAACAAGGGATAATTAGAAAATCAAATAGCCCTTATTGTTCTCCAATTTGGATAGTTCCAAAGAAAAATGACGCTTCAGGAAAAAAGAAGTTTAGGTTAGTCATAGACTACCGTGGTCTCAACGAAGTTACCATTGATGATAAATACCCAATACCCATTATGGACGAAATACTTGACAAACTTGGAAGATGTCAGTACTTCACAACCATAGATCTTGCAAAAGGTTTCCATCAAATTCAAATGGACCCAAGATCAATTTCGAAAACTGCGTTTTCAACTAAACATGGTCATTACGAATACACTCGTATGCCATTTGGCTTAAAAAATGCCCCTGCAACATTTCAACGTTGTATGAACAATCTCTTAGAAGATTTAATTTATAAAGACTGTTTAGTTTACTTAGATGACATAATAATTTTCTCCACATCTTTGGAAGAACATTTGTCCTCTCTAAGAAAAGTCTTCACTAAGCTCAGAGAAGCAAACTTAAAATTACAGTTAGACAAATGCGAATTCATGAAAAAACAAACAGAATTTCTTGGTCATATTGTCACAACTGAAGGCATAAAACCCAACCCAAATATATTAGACGCAATCGTGAAATTTCCGATTCCCAAAACAGCAAAAGAAATTAAATCATTTCTTGGAATGTGTGGATTTTATAGAAAGTTCATACCAAACTTCGCTAAAATAGCAAAACCTATGACACTCAAACTTAAAAAGGGTGCAGTAATTCAGGCTAATAATGATGAATATGTATTAGCTTTCGAGAAATTAAAAATGCTAATAATGTCAGACCCAATATTAGTATATCCCAACTTCGAGAAACAATTCTCATTAACCACAGACGCGAGTAATATTGCTATAGGTGCGGTATTATCTCAAGGTCACAAACCAATCTGTTATGCCAGCAGAACTCTCAATGAACATGAGATTAATTATTCGGCAATAGAAAAGGAACTCTTAGCTATTGTCTGGGCCACAAAATATTTCAGGTCCTATCTTTTCGGTAGAAAATTTGAGATCCTTAGCGATCATCGTCCTTTAGTTTGGCTCGATAATATAAAAGAACCAAATATGAAACTTCAAAGATAGAAAATCAAGTTAAATGAATTTGATTACCATATTAAATATTTGCCCGGCAAAGAAAATAGCGTTGCTGACGCATTATCCAGGGTTAAAATAAATGAAAATTTCTTAGGAGAAAACTCAAGCAGCCTTGCAGCCACTTGTCACAGTGCTCAAGAAGATAATTTAAGGTATATCCAAATCACGGAAAGGCCCATCAATTACTATAACAGACAAATAGAATTTCTGAAAGGTAATGAAAATAAAACTGATGTGACCAGTTATTTCCATAAAAAGATTATTAAAATCACTTATAAACAATTAACAAATGAATATGCTAAACAATTAATACGAGAATATTTCTCTACGCAAAAGAGTGTAGTATATTTCCATAACGAAGCGGATTTCTCCACGTTTCAACAAGCATATTTAGAAATATTAAGTTCCGATCAACAAACAAAAGTCATGAAATCCAGCATAAAACTAGAAGATATTCAAACATATGCAGATTTTAAAGAAAAAGTTTTAAAAAATCATATTGAAATCTTACATCCAGGTATCGATAAAACTATCGACTTGTTTAAACAAAAATATTATTATCCGGATTACCAACGGTTAATCCAAAATATTCTGAACGAATGTACTGTATGCAATGTAGCTAAAACCGAACATCGTAACACAAAATTACAATTTGAAATAACACCAGAAACTTATAACATAAGGGATAAATATGTTATGGATTTTTATATAATTGAAAATAAACAATTTCTATCTTGTATAGACCTTTATTCCAAGTATGCTACATTAATAGAAGTTAATAGCAGAGATTGGCTCGAAACAAAAAGAGCAATAATAAAGATTTTCAATGATATAGGAAAACCATTGGAAATAAAAGCCGATAAAGATTCAGCTTTCATGAGCTTTGGCCTACAAACTTGGCTTGAATCAGAAGGTGTAAAAATAAGTATAACAACAAGTAAAAACGGAGTTTCTGATGTAGAGAGACTTCACAAGTCCATAAATGAAAAAGCTAGAGTAATCAACAGCGATTCAAACATGGAAAATAAAATAACCAAATACGAGACAATACTTTATGTCTATAATCATAAACTAAAACATAGTACAACAGGTAGAATACCAGCCGACATATTTCTATATGCAGGTACACCCGCATATGACATGCAACTAATAAAAACTAATAAAATTAATAAATTAAACGATAAACGCACAAGTTATGAGGTAGATACCAAATACAGGCAGGCCCCACTTGTGAAATCAAAAGCAACTAATCCTTTTAAAATAACAGGTGAAATAAAACAAATAGATGACACACATTTTGAAGAAACCAACCGTGGTAGAAAAATTACCCATTACAAATCAAAGTTTAAGAAAAAGAAGAAAATTAACGCAAGCAAATACGATAATTCCAGGTCGGCAGCCGTTAACCAAGCAGATTAATGGAGCCCCACTTAAAAGCACATTATTTATAATAATGTTACTTATCATTAATTTTGTCCGATTTATTAATTGTCAAAGTATTGAAGTAAATCCCATTGAAGCCAAAAATGGATATCTAATATTTAAGTCCGGATCTATAGATCTTCCGATAAACTATGAATACCATTACCTGTCCGTGAATCTAACTAAAACAGAGCAAACTTACAACGATTTAATTAAACAAGCTGATACATATGAATATCATGACCAAATTGTTTACTTAAAAGAAAAACTTAAAAGAGAAATTAATGGAATAAAAATAGCAAAGCGTAACAAAAGAGGTCTTGCTAATTTTATGGGCACAATTTACAAATACCTTTTCGGAACCTTAGACCAAAATGATAAAGATGAACTACAACAGAAAATTGATAATATATCAGAAAATAGTATCCAGGTTAATGAACTTAACTTAGTAATAGAAACCATCAATAAAGGTATTGATGAAATGAATCACCTAAGCACTACAAATGAAAACAACGAAAGAAAATCACTTCTTATATTTAACCTTCAACAATTTACAGAATATATTGAAGATATAGAATTAGGTATGCAACTAACTAGATTAGGTATATTTAATCCAAAACTTTTAAGACACGACTCTTTAAATCATGTAAATGCTGAAAAATTATTAAATATTAAAACTTCAACATGGTTAAAAACCACAACAAACGAGATATTGATTATTTCCCATATTCCAAAAGATGTTATTAAAACACCTATTTTTGAGATCCAGATCACGAAAATATAATTTTAACAGAAGTTATCCATGACAAATATTACATTCAAAACAATTTAGTTTACTCAGCCACCTCAAGAAACATAATTCAGAATAAATGCATTATAGGTATTTTAAATCAAGTAACCACTGAATGGAGTTACATTAAAACACATAAAAATTTTGAAGTCATTTTTATAGAGCCAAACATTATCCTAACTTGGAGTTTGCCCAGAATGTTATTAAACCAAAATTGCATCAATAGAGAAATTATTATCGAAGGAAACAATATTATAAAAGCATTAAATTGTACTGTTCAACTTAACGAAATAATAATTACAAGCTCAATATCTGATTATACACAAACCATTTATATTAATAATAATGTAACAAAACTAGAACCTCTATCATATATACAAACCAGAGAAATAATCAATGAGCACACTAAAAGTTATAATACTTTTCAAATAATAATATTAACAACACTTATTGTAATAATAATTATTTTTATACTATTTGTTATTTATAAATATAAAGGCATTCCAAAAAGAATTATCATAAAGTATAAAAAACAAGAGAATCAACTTGAAAATAAAAATGTTGTAAATCCAAATCAAATTGAAAACATAGAAAATCAAATAATTGTAAATCCTCAAAACGAGAATAAACCGATTTTGTACCCTAAAATATCAGCATGAGGTCATGCAAATTTCTAAAGGATGGGGAAGTGACATATCCATATCCCACACGCCTACACAAAATCTTGCTTAGTAACATAAAACTCACTTACACATACAAATAACGTAAACTATAAAACTCTTGAACATATAAGATTCTCATATAAGTGGATCACCACAAATTTCATAGGAATGTCATAGCTTATACATAAGCATAAGCCCGATATTATAAACAGGCAAAAGCCTCATATTGTAAACATCCGTTGAGAAACGATCTCACGATGTATTCCCACACCACCAATGCTAGCGCGGCAAAAATCCGGCTGTAATAACAATTCAGCTTCCCCAGCCAAAAATGCATCATAAGCATTTTTGCAAAAGAGAGCATTTTACGCTCCGACTAAAATGCAGCGTAAGCGCGATCGCTCACGTTAAGAGAATGAGCTTCACTCAAATCTCTTAAGCCGAGGTTTGATTCTCGATAGCATCGGTGCGGTTCTTTAGTCTTAATTTTCCTAAGCTCAACACGAGTCTTAATTCTTATAAGCTCATATACAGATGTCGAACAAATAATAAATATATTTTTTTATTAAATATAACGTTTCGATATTTAATTATATACATATACATATTTACGAATCATATAAAATGAATAGTTATCAAATCGTAACAAGATAAACGTATAAGTGGGATAGCATAGTAACTCACCGTTGTCTAACTGAATGTGTATACATATATACATATATGACATACTAACACAATTTTATTTGTATGTATGTGTTTATTCACAATCATAAGTTGGCTACTAGCTACAAGTACCATTTAATGCTAGAAACACATGGTAAGAATGCACTTAGAACTGTTAAGAGCCCCCGAGCAGCCCAAAAAATTCTTAGGCCTGCGTTGCGACTATTTACAATCCTTGACGTCACATTGTCTTTTCAATCAATTAAGCGGGTTAAGTGCAACATAACCTCGCACTATCCTAGTTTGTTGAGCAATCTAAGTATTGCTGCAGACGTGTTATTGCCGATTTCCACACAAACGCGTCATGCCATCGATTACCCCATTCTATAATTCAAAGTATCAACTGCATATGTTGCCTTTGGGCGCTGCTAAAGGTGGCATCCACCTGCCACAAGTTCTAGAAGTTGTAATTCGTACAACAGCACGGCATTGAGATTTCATATTAAGTGCATAGCTCATTTGAAATTGCACTTGTCATTAAAATTCTATTGGTTAAATTTAAAGAATATTTATTACTTTGTTTACTGAAGTTTTGCCCCTTGCAAACAAATGATCAGCTGATTGCAAACGCATACAGTGCAGTAGAAACAACATCCAAGACCTATCGAGTTAGCCTGTTATCGATCAAAATACATCATATACAATACAGAATAATAACAATTGATTTACGATTTCACACACGCACACACTTGTTAATAGTTTGTTTAACAGCAAACAGCATGTTGACAGCAAGGATAAACTTAAAGCTTTTGTTTTATGTGAACATTGTAAATAGCTAACTATATTTTAATACTACAGTGTTATTGTGTAAAATATCTGCACATTAAACTTGCATCTTCGGTTATAAAACAAAAAAGTTTTTCATAGAACTCATATTTCACCAGATTGTACGAATAATACAAATTAGTTTTTCATACAAGCACTTTTAGTTTTTTGAGCGATTGTTTCAATGTGAGGTATAAGATATAAAGGACCGATTTTAATGAAAATTGGTCTGATTGTTCACAGAACAATTCTACATCGATCTGCCAAGTTCAATTTGGATACCATAAAAACAATTTTTTTTGACCGATCGCTATGGCTGGCATATGATACAGTAGTTTAATTGATAGATTTTTATTTACATATTTACAAGCAGCCGACGGACATGAGTCAGCTCGTTGCCCTGACCAAGAATATATATACTTTATGTGGTGGAAGACGTTTTCTTCTATGCATTTACATATTTCGTGGGGAAATTATCATACCCTACAAGGGTATAAAAACGATAAAATTGTAAAATAAATTTGTGGAAAAGAGTGAAGAATACATCTGCGCTCGCCTTATTTGGAATACTCTGCTTGCTATAGTAACGCGAAGCCCATGCGGAGATATGTCGTTTTGACGCCAGAAGTTTGCGGAGATAATATGTCGCGTGAAGATATGTATGTCAGTATGCCTATGAAATACAGCGCACAATTATTTTTATTACAAGTACTCTACGCACTAAATTCACTTGACAATTTTAATTAAAAGAGACAGTGGCATGTGTTATAATCCTAATCGGTTTTGCATTTATCACTCAATTTAGATTTAGATAAGAAATAACAGAATATGCAATTTTTTCTCCAAACTAGAATTTTCGGTTTTTGTATTACTCTTTGGATCTATAGGCTTACTAATTTAAAATAAAAAAAAGGTTTTTTTTTGAATATCAACCGAAAAATTTATTTTTGACTGAAATTTTCCAACTAAAAACTCTGGACAATTCAAAAAATTAATTGAAAACTGCAGCTACCAAAAATCGTTTTTTCGCATTGAGATTTCTTTTATATGCTGAGGAAGAAAAATAACAGTTGAACGTAAAATGCATGCATTGACGACTTGCGCATGGCTTTAAACGGCAAATCTAATGGGATTTAACGAACCTCCTCTTTTTGGCGCTTTATTAATGGGTCTTAATGAATTGATTGCTGAACTGACCACTTTAAATTGTTTTTGGCGACCCAAAAAAATCAAATAATTGTGGCATACGACGTTTGATTTTCACGGATATTTCGACTATTTATTGTTAGAAATGAACGTCTTTCAGTGTTTGATCATCTAAAGCAAGCATTAATCAAGCACTTGGATAACTCACTTTGGTAATGTTTTGATAGCTACGTTAAAATGCTGTCCAAATTCGAATTTCATTTAAAAGATCATGTTATTGTTGCAACAGTGCTGTACATCTGTAGAGGCACTTGCGACTTTTCTGGAAAGTTTTCCCAAAATATTCTTTATAAGGTCCTTCTCCTGCCAATTACGAACAACAGAAAACATTTAAGCTAAACGATCTAGCCTTTCTTAATTGAATAATTAGCACACACTTTTTTTGTTTTATTTTTATATATGAATATACTTTTATAGATATGCATTTTATATAGTTATCGTATTTAATATTAAATTATTTTTTTCTGTCTGTTTTTCCAGAAATACGTTAGCGAATTGTCGACTGTGCGTGATTGTGCTACCGAATGCATCGAGAAAGGTAAGTTATTTATTATATATGTATATATGCATGTATTCACACATTTATTACATAATGCTCACGCGCGAATTTAGTTAGCTATTTTGGTTTCAATAATACAGACTTGGGATACTAAGCCATATAGCGCATATTACACTATGCAAGAGCATTTTATATCCCGGCCTTTTTAGAGTCGACTTATATGTAAAATAGGTCACTGATTCCAAAATAAATTAAAAAAAAATAGATTGCCGGGAACGTTTTCGAAAAAGTCGAAAAGAGCAGATTTTCGACTTTTCAAAAAGGTAGCTTTTGATAAATTGCACATAACTCCGAACAAAGTTTAATGATACTAAAGGCGTATTATTTTGCAAAGATAACAAAATGGCCCATCAACCTGCAATGCAACTGTTTTTAATTAGATAACTCACTTAGAAGTTATTGCCGATTGAAATAAAAATTTTAACTAAAAATATGCCAATTTTAATAAAAGCTATTTTATGTGCATTTTTTTTTCCAAAGCTACAGTTTTGGTTTTTGGTATCAATCTTTGGATCTGTAGGCTAATAATTTTAATAATTTTAAAATAAATTAAAATTTTTTTTAAAATATTAATCGACAAATATAGAAGTTATTAGATACAAAATTAAAATTTTTAATTTTTGTGTTCAAATTTCCAACGAGGGGAGATTATTAAATTTTTTAAAACACTGGAAAATTTTAAAAATAAATTGCAAACCGACAGCCCATTCCTTGGATCCTAACGTGTCAAACAAGGTATCGTTTGTAAAAATCTATAAATAAATGGCCAAACTATAGCCCCTAACCCAAACTTACCCCAACATACCAAAAATCGTTTTTCACAGTGAGATTTCTTTTATATGATGCTAAGGAAGAAGAACTGCTGAACGTAAAAAGCGTGACTTACCCCTGGCCTAAAATGGGCAAATCCGTTGGCTACAGATGGCTATAACTTTGCCATTTATTCATGCATTTTTATGAACGATACCTTGTTTATTAGCTTTTTTTGATCATCTCGAGAACGGTCCCGGCAAACTATTTTTTTTAATTTTATTTTCAGAATCAGCGACCCATTTTACATATGATTCGACTCTATGATTATAAAGGTCTTTGGATGATGAATTTTTTGACTTATGTTTAAGCGAAGTACTCTAGAAATTCGTCGTGCCTTTTAAAGAACTTTTGGTTATAGATTTACTAATTGTTAAAGCCATACATAAATTTTGTAAATATCGGTCGACTTATATAGAAGTTATAAGCCCATTAATCTCTCGTAGGGTTGTGTTAAAATAGCTTTTTATATGTTAATTGAATCCTGATTGAATCCTGAATATTTTGCAAACATTTCTTCAGTTTTCTTCTTTTGCAAGGGTATAATAATTAATTTTAACTCTAAGCTCGGTATATTTTTAACAGTTCTCCATTGCTTCCACCTATTTGTTTTGTGATTACTAATCACTGATTAGCTATAAAGTTCAATTCTAATCATTTAAGCTGAGAAAGGAATGGTTGTCCTAAATGGTCAGCGAAAAGCCAAGGGATCATCACAAATTTATATTACTTATAAAGATAAGCGGTAGAGTTAAGAAACAAAAGACTTAATATACAAGAAAATTGGTACAATCATTATTCTTTCTTTTTTTTTGCTTGCAGAAATTTGGGAAACCCAAACCTATTGTTGCAAGGAGGATGGCTGCAACTCTGGTGGACACTTGAAATACTGCATTGTATTGTTGATCATACCGTTCTTTAATATAATCTGGCAAACTTTCAATGACTTTTTTAAAGTGCAACGTTAGATGCATTTAGAAAAAGAAGTTCTGCATAAAAATTTTTTTTATATAAGTCTTAAGTCTTATGTTTGACTTTGTACAAAATTTGAATTTCGTAATTAATATTGTTTTCAAAATTATATTATGTAAATCGGATCGTAAAAAACAAGATGTATTAAAAACAATATAAAATATTTAAAACGAATTTTTATTAGTTTTCAACCAATTATATTTGTAACAAATTTATTTTATGCATACTTGTGTGCTTGTAATCATTTTAACTGTCTTCCTAGCGCAAATTTGTGACGATATAGATACATAGAATTAACCAAAATATAATGTTATCGACCAGCCCAATTGATTTAAATTCATTGTGGTACTTCCAGATAAGCTGAAATATCCAATACATAATTGGAAATAGTTTATTGTGAAAAATTCTAAAGAGATATTAATATATTACATACTAAATTCATACTAACATGAATATAAAAATTTAAATATAATCTTTAGATAATTATATGCTTAAATATTAAGAGCAAAAGTAAAATAATTAACTAAAATTTAAATACAAGTGTTGCGTGTAAGAATTTGCCTGCCAACAGAAGTGTTTAATTTATAATGGGCAAAATAAAACGAAAATATAATAATTTTTTTACCAGTTCCAGTTAGTCACATCATATAAAATTTGATAATTTGCAAATTTAACTTTTAAAAAAAGCGCAATGATAAAATGATATATATATATGCTTAAATATTAAGAGCGAAAGTAAAATAATTAACTAAAATTTAAATACAAGTGTTTCGTGTAAGAATTTGCCTGTTTAATTTATAATGGGCAAAATAAAACCAATATATAATAATTTTTTTACCAATTCCAGTTAGTCGCATCATATAAAAAAAGAGTGTAGTGATAATTTGCAATTTAACTTTCAAAAAAGCGCAATGATAAAATGATAAAATATAACATTAGGCAATTAAGGCTACTTCATTATCCTTGCTTAAAGTATCAGAGTTGTTTGAACAGATAAATAATTATTTTGTAATTTTGTACTTTGATTTTTAATATTTATTATAAAATGTTTTGCTTTGTTTCTCTTGAATAGGAAAAAAGAGCATAACTCTTTCTCGAGAGTTATCAAACACATTTAAAATACACTTAAACATATTTGATGTCAAATACCTTTATATATAGTATTGCTTCCCTCTGATCATCACTACCGATAATTATCGATGCTAATATACATATCTTCTATTTTTTATATTCAACCGTAAGTAAACAAATAACCAAGGACACTAAAGTAAAAACATTATCTTTAGAAATACGGTTGTAATTCGTTTTTCCTTTTAATGGATGAATAATATATTAAATACTTTAAGTAACCTTGTTCTGTTTATGGTAATCAAGAACACAGATTTTGAGTATTCGCTCTTATAGTCTTTAAGATTCACACGCTCATAGAGACGCACAGACGATCCGACGATTATGGTTAGATAGCATAAATATATTTACATATACATATATATGTTACATACTTTATAGCGTCGAATATGCCTTTTTCTGTCGGTTACATACGATTGCACAGATTTAATCATGCCCTTTGCAACCATTTTGTAGGCTTATTGTTGGTTTATGGCATTAAAAATTAAATGATTGTGTAACAATTTACAATATACAATATATTAGTTACTAACTAAAACCCAAACACCAGAGTTTGTTAAGTATAATGGAAAATTGGACAAATTTTTAGCAAACACAATATAAAAATGCAACAAATTACTTTATAGCGTCGAATATGCCTTTTTCTGTCGGTTACATACGATTGCACAGATTTAACCATGCCCTTCGCAACCATTTTGTAGGCTTATTGTTGGTTTATGGCATTAAAAATTAAATGATTGTGTAACAATTTACAATATACAATATATTAGTTACTAACTAAAACCCAAACACCAGAGTTTGTTAAGTATAATGGAAAATTGGACAAATTTTTAGCAAACACAATGTAAAAATGCAACAAATTCTTACAAATAGCGCACTTACGAAATTTTAATGTATTGATTATATTATATTGAAAACAATTATAAATATGTCTAGTACGTTAAAATACAATAACTAAATCAGCTTTAAGACTTTCTTGTAATAAATGTTATATGGAAGTTTTATTATAAACAACCTTTTATATATAGAAAATTCGATAGATAAATATTAAATTCAAAATTCCGTTTGTAAATTTTGTCAATATATTCTCTTTTGTTAAAATTTAATATTGAATTGAATTTTAAATAGTCAATGTAATCCAACGGCGCAGTACAAATTTATTTTCAACACTAATTTCACTATGCAACAACTTTTTTGATCCAGTACATTTAAGAGTCAATTTACATGTAAAATTGGTTGCTATATTAAAAAAAAAAAATTTTTTTTTTTAAGTTTGACGGGACTGTTTTCGAGATAATTGAAAGTGCAAAATTTTCAACTTTTCAAAAAGTTAGCTTTGGTAAAGTGATAATGAATCCGACCATAGTTTAATTATTTTAAAGATGCTTATCGATATTTTCTATCAGAAGGTGTTATAGATTTCTTGTAAGCTTTTTACTCCAAAACTAAAATTTGTTTTTGTAACACTTTTTGGTTCTGTAGGTCTACTAATGCTAAAATAATTTAAAAAATATCAGTCGACAAAATATCAGTAGGTTCAAAGTGGAAAATGGAAGTTTTACAGATTGTGATATTTTTAAAAAGTCTGGGAAAGGTCAAAAATTAAATAGAAAACCATCAGCCGATCCCTTGAATCCCAACGCGTCAACCAATGTATCGTTTGTAAAAATCTATATATAAATGGTTTACTTATAGAACTTAACCCAAACTTACCCCAATATACAAAAAATAATTTTTTCGCATTGTGATTTCTTTTATATGCTGAGAAAAAGGAGAATAGCTGAACGTAAAATGTATGCAGTGACTTTCGCCTGGCCATAAACGGGCAAATCTTATGGCTATGTTGTCTCTTAATGGCTATAATTTGGCCATTTATTCATGAATTTTACCAAACAACCCCTTGTTTGACTCCTTTTTAATGGGTCTTTATGAATTAATTGCTGAAATTACCTCTTTAAATTGTTTTTGGGGACCTTATGCCATAAAATATAAAATTTTTTTTTTTACTTTATTTTCGAATTCATTTTACTTTTAAATCTGCAAAATGTTCAGGATACAATAATTTTAAAAAGTTTATCGTTGCTTTAAACCAATGATGCCCTTAAATGCGATTTTCACACAACACTACGTAAAACGTATGGACTAATAACACGATTGAGAGAGACTAGATTACGCCACGCTCATGACGGTTTTGTTCCTAACAAATCTGACAAATCTGATTTAAAATGACTACCCGTATAATATAGGCAAATGTCAAGCGCAATAATGTCATATCTCTGACCTATACATTTTCCAGAGATTATCTGCAATAGCTTGACAAAGTTAGAAAATGTTGGTAAATTTGTATTTTTTTATAAAAAGTATCTCTATTTCAAATGATATAGCCTACGATGTATGTGTCCAATTTTGATCAAATTTGGTCGGCTGGTAAAGTACAGACTGAGACACTATAATGAGTTTGGTTAAGATATCTTGATAAACAAAAAAGTTTTTCATACAACAAACTCAGATTGAAACCGAAAATATATGATATAGATATCCGATCTCATCCATTTTAGGATATGTACTATATTTATATATAAAATGCATCTGTGCTAAATTTCATGAACATACTTTAAAAATTAAGATACTTTTTCATACAAAGATACAAATTTGGCAACATTTTCTGACCTTTTCCAATTATTGTAGAATATGTATGGCACGTAGAGGGTTCTAATGTACCACATTAGATGCACTTGACAGTTTCCTATATTATGCGGGGCATCTTTCGAAATTAGCAACAGCAGCCGATTAACTAAAAAAAGTACAAGTATGTGACGTACATGCACAGTGAGAGCCGAAAAGTTGCAGTCGTCTTGTCGTTATCTATGAGTCTCTATATCGTGGGCAAATAACATCTACATTTGTCAACCGACACTTAATAAATTTCTTGATGGGTTTTGAAATTAGTAAATCTGAAGATCTAAGAGTAATGTTTTTCCATCATAACAAATTTCCTATTGATGTTTTAAACAATCAACGTTTGGGATTTCTAACGATAACTTATTCGCTGTGATCTTTCAAAGTTAAGATATGTTTATCCCACTTGTTGCACAAAAGATTTCCGCCTTTTTGCAACCCATTGGGGTTTTCGTCAAAAAAAATGTGAAAATTAATTAAATAAATTAATTCAAGTTAGTTAATTTTAATTGAAGAGAAAAGTATGTATAAATAAATACTACTTGTTTGTGACCTAAGCTTATATCTTATAGTCTTACTTCGTTGTAGAATTTAGTCCTACTAATAGATTTTTCATAAAAGCAAACATTAGATTTTAATCATTAGACTTCAATTTGAAAATTTAAAAGGATTCAAGCTAATTCACATTTTTTGCCCTTGCAAAAGGGTATTATAATTTTGCCTCGAAAAGTGTAACGCATAGAAGAAAACGTCATCGACTCCATAAAGTATATATATTCTTGATCAGGACGAATAGCTGAGTCGATATAGCCATGTACGTCTGTTCGTCTGTTTCTATGCAAAGTTTTTGGCTTTATCTATGAGATATCTTGACAAAACTCGACAAAGATGATTTTTTTTTTTTTTTTTTTTTTTTTGAAGCTTGATAATGTATGTAGTCTGTATGTTAAAATCAGCCCGATTGTTTTTCAAGATATCAAAACCAAACATGGCATATCGAAGAATACTTACGATTTATACGATCTGTTTAAGTTTGAACAAGATCGGATTACTATATCTTGTAGCTCCCATAGAAACAATCGTTCGAATAGTTCTCGTATGAAATTCTGATCTGTTTTCTTTTAAATATCAAAACCAAAATTGGCATATCGATGTAGAATTACAATTTCTACAATCTGACCAAGTTTGAACAAAATCGGTCAACTATATATTGTAGATCCCATTCGAACAATCGGTCGATAAGTTTTCGTATGAGTAACTACTTTGTTTTCCAAGATATCAAAACCAAACTTGGCATATCGATGTAGACTTACGATCTGACCAAGTTTGAACATAGTCGCACCTATATATCTTATAGCTCATAGGAGCTCATAGGAACAATCGTTTGAAAGTAATGTGTGCCTCTGTGATCGTGAAAGGCTCAAATATTTATAGAACTTTTACAGAATTTAACTTTTTAGATCCAATGTCACCGGTATAGCGAGCACTATACATACATACATGTGTACACACCTGGACAGAATAATAAATACGGGTGCCTTATATGTTTATGGGCAAATAAAAATATAAAAATATATATTCAAATCGTTTTTTTTATAATTTATTATTTTAAATTTGTATGTTTCTTGAAAAAAAACAATAAACAATTTTTTTTAAGAATTTTATATGAAGAAAAAAAATTTTCCTTATATATTGTTTTATAAACTATTTCCTATATGAGAATAATTTCAGACTTGACATACGGCGAATAATTTTAAAGTTATTAATTAAAAACAGCGACAAATCGACCACTGTGCAACGGACCCGGAAACATATTTTGATATTTTTATTTTCGGAATCAGAAACCAATTTTACATAATAATTGTCTCTGAAAGGTGCGGGATACAAGAATATTTGCAAATTGTTGCATATTGTTTTTACTAAAGCATATACGATAAACTTAAATTAAACAAATCGATAATTTACAAATAAATTAATGCAAAAGATTCCAGTTACAAATCTAATTAGAGCAAATTTAAACAATAAATTAGTTAATTAGATATGCATGTGTATTATAATAATACAAACTGCTATTTTTATTTAATTAGAGAATTAATTAATTAGAATTAAATTTTAATAAAATAGTTTAATATAATATTCAATATATATGTATTTTTATTCCACGGAAATGGTTATTCAAACATTAATAGTATTATACATTCTAATTTAGTTCACATATGGTTGCCAAAATATAATATGTGGTTTTTCATAAGGCTATCTCAGGAAAATTTATGAATAAATTCCGATCGAGATATGTTAGCATACTCTTCCAAAGAACTAAGTCAATTGCAATGAACCTTAATGCCCGGCTAGGCTCAGATTTCTCGTGCCAACAAATTTTTTTAGTGAGACAAATGCGATTAAAATAACACTAGTAGGATTTAATATAATTTATTTATTTATTTATTCTGGATTACAAACATATAAGAAATAAATGTAATGAAAATATAGAAAAAGCCTAATGAAATTCATAAGTTTTAAATATGTATGACACTGACCCACGGCTGTCCGGCCAGCTAAGCCCTCATTTACAGCAAGGTTTGTCAATGTCATTATTTGATCTAGCTGCTAAACATAATAAGTCTTTGTTTTATTGCCGCGTTTGACGAGATATTTTACAAATTAACTTAATAACAATCGTGTGTTGCTGGCTCCTGACGTCCTTTCGATTTTAGTACAACTGGTAAAGATGGCGTTCTACCTGTGGCCTCTCCTACGTGGATATCGCTGACACTCTTGCTAACAGTATACGTTGGCAAAACTCTCGCTACGTAGGAAGCTACTAACATTCTTGTTCACACGAAAACCAGTTAAAAGGCCATCCCGTCACTTAGATGCTGTCGGTACCAACAGTTCCCCAGTTACGTGGAAGCGATTTAACACTCTTATGTTGACAAGACCCAGTTAACCATCCCTTTTGTAACGAAGATATTTACCACACACTCCTGCGCACAAGAACTTATTTGTGTAGGCTCCTGTCACTTGGATATTCGCGTAGAGGCACGTTGTTACGTAGTGAGTTTGGTATCTCTATAAACAAAAAAGTTTTCATACAACAACTCAGATTGAAGCCGAAAATATATGATATACTTAGTTATCCGATCTCATCCATTTTAGAATATCTACTATATTTATATGTAAAATGCATTTGTGCTAAGTTTCAAAAACATACTTTATAAACTTTATAAACATACAAATAGACCGTTTTCGAGATATTCGAAAAAAGCTATATTTTCGACTTTTCAAAAAGGTAGATTTCGTTAAGCGACAATAAATCCAAACACAGTTTGTTGATATTAAAGCTGCTTATATTAAAAGGTAATTAAATGGCCGATCGACCTGCGATACAAAATTAATTAATTAAATTATTCGTTTAGAAGTTATTAAGGATTGAAATGAAAATTTTTCCTAAAAAAATGCTATTTTTTGGTTAGAATTTTGGTTTTTTCCTATTATTCTTGGGATCCGATACTTACAAAATTTTTATTTACTTGAGAATAAGTATGCTCTCAAGTAAATAAAAATTTTGTAAGTATCGGTCGACAAATATAACTTTTTAGCCCAAAAGTCTCACGTAGTCTTGTGTAAAATTCGCTTTTTAGGGGTTCATTGATATAAAACAACGACCAACAATTTAAAATGATTGAATCATGAACATTTTGCAAATGTTTCTTAATGACAAATACTGCATTTGGGTATCCAAAAACAATTTAAAGTGGACAATTCAGCATTTATTTCATAAATAATGTATTGTTCATTAAAATCACTAATGGCAAAGTTATAGACATTTATAGCCGACATACCCATCAGATTTATCCATTTAATGCCACGCGCAAGTCAATGCATAAGTTGTACTTCTTCTTCCTTAGCATATAAAAAAAATTTCAAAGCCAAAAACGATTTTTGTTATGTTGGAATAAGTTTGGGTTAAGGGCTATAACTTGGCCATTTATTTATAGATTTTTTCAATCGATACCTTGTTTCACGCGTTAGGTTACAAGGGATCGGCTGCAATCTTCAATTTATTTTTTAAATTTTTCACAGTTTTTAAAAGTATCATAATCTCAACACATTGGAAACTTTTAGACAAAAATTTAAATAACAAAAAACAGAAATTCTAGTTTTCGAAAAAAAATTGCAAAAAAAATACCTTTTTTAAAATGGACACATTTTAAGCCAAAATTTTTATTCAATCCTTAATAACTACCTGCGCACAAGAACTTATTTGTGTAGGCTCCTGTCACTTGGATATCCGCGTAGAGGCACTGGAAACGGTAACGTACGTTGTTACGTAGTGAGTTTGGTATCTCTATAAACAAAAAAGTTTTCATACAACAACTCAGATTGAAGCCGAAAATATATGATATACTTAGTTATCCGATCTCATCCATTTTAGAATATCTACTATATTTATATGTAAAATGCATTTGTGCTAAGTTTCGAAAACATACTTTATAAACTTTATAAACATACAAATAGACCGTTTTCGAGATATTCGAAAAAAGCTATATTTTCGACTTTTCAAAAAGGTAGATTTCGTTAAGCGACAATAAATCCAAACACAGTTTGTTGATATTAAAGCTGCTTATATGAAAAGGTAATTAAATGGCCGATCGACCTGCGATACAAAATTAAGTAATTAAATTATTTGTTTAGAAACAAAATGCTATTTTTTGTGTAATTTTTTTTCGAAAACTAGAATTTTGGTTATTTTCTATTATTCTTGGGATCTGTAAGCATACTAATTCTTAAGTAAACAAAAATTTTGTAGGTATCGGTTAACAAATGTAAAAGTTATTAGCCCAAAGGTCTCACGTAGTGTTGTGTAAAATTCGCTTTTTAGGGGCTCAAAACAACGACCAACAATTAAAAATGATTGAATCATGAACATTTTGCAAATTTTTCTTAATGACAAATACTGATTGAATGCGAAAGTGAAGTTAAAAAACAAAATTATTAAACGGTTTGCAAAATGACACACTGCGTTTAAGTATAAAACTTTTTGAGATAAGAGTGCAGGTGGATTTTCTTTGATGCATTTGGGTATCCAAAAACAATTTAAAGTGGACAATTCAGCATTTATTTCATAAAGATATATTTATAAGGCGTCAAATAAGGTATCGTTCATTAAAATCATTATAGACATTTATAGCCGACATACCCATCAGATTTATCCATTTAATGCCACGCGCAAGTCAATGCATAAGCTGTACTTCTTCTTCCTTAGCATATAAAAAAAATTTCAAAGCCAAAAACGATTTTTGTTATGTTGGAATAAGTTTGGGTTAAGGGCTATAACTTGGCCATTTATTTATAGATTTTTTCAATCGATACCTTGTTTCACGCGTTAGGTTACAAGGGATCGGCTGCAATCTTCAATTTATTTTTTAAATTTTTCAGTTTTTAAAATTTTCATAATCTCAACACATTGGAAACTCTTACACAAAAATTTAAATAACAAAAAACAGAAATTCTAGTTTTCGAAAAAAAATTGCAAAAAAATACCTTTTTTAAAATGGACACCTTTTAAGCCAAAATTTTTATTCAATCCTAAATAACTTCTAAACGAATAATCTAATTAAAAAATGTATGGCAGGTTGATAGGAGTTATTTTTAGATTTCCAAAATCTAAGTTTTTTCGCTTATCTCGAAAACAGTTCTGGCAACTTTTATTATTAAACTATTTTTTCGAAATTAGCGACCCATTTTACATATAATTAGACTCTGGTCGGGATACCAAATGCTGTTGCATATTGTAATCTATGAAAAATGTAGAGGTCAGAGTTATGACATTAGACGCGCTTGACATTTCCTTATTTTATGCGGGTAGTCGCTTCCAAACCAGTCCCCCAATCAGCAGCAGCCGATTAACTAATAACTGTTCCTATATAGCATACTAACCGAACATAACGATCGTGCGCACGATATAGAGAGCCATTGGTAACGACAAGACGGCTGCAACTTTTCGGCTCTCACTGCGCATGTATGTCACATTTTACTAAAGACGACGCAATAGACTCAAAATGTATGATAAATAGGCACTTTTTTTAGTTAATTGGCGGCTGCTGATTAAGGGATTGCCTATTTGGCATACATTGTGAGTCTATTGCGTCGTCTTTGGTAAAATGTGACGTCACACGGCTGCGACACAATATAACGGAACATAACCTATTCTCTCTCAATCGTGGGTCAGATAGATGTGGTATTATGAATTGAACATGAGCAAGTTTCATCACAATCGGACTATTGTATTTTATAGCATTCATGCACACAATCGGTCGAAAATGAGCTCATATTTTTTGATTTTCAAGAAACTAACTGGTTTTATGTAGTACAAAGATCTGTGCATTCTGACGAAGTTTGATTAATATCAGAGCACTATATCATATATACCCTATAGGAACAATCGTTTGAATACGCAAGACTTTACACCCTGTACCCATTCAAAATGGAAAATTGGATTCATAAACCTTTGCTAATATATGGAATATGATCTTTCCTCTCATTATTGATTGGTTTTTTTTTTATTTTTTGAAAGAAGCCAGGTCGTGTGATCGCGTTAAAAAGTTTGCAGATGAGGCAAATAGCACAACTCGGAAGTTCAATGATAATTTTTGCAGTTTTTAGATCGCAGCCTAAAGACTTTTTTGGTTTAAGTTGCTCTCTTATGACTTTTGCAATTTCATTAGGGCGAGTTGCGTCCAACGCTGTCAACGCTGTCCAAACAGGATGCCCAACCGCTAGACGACTTTATCATTGAACATTCGGTACGGATTTCTCTCGCAAACAGCTGTTCAAGGTCTCTTGCCCTAATTCTGCCACCATTTAGACAACGCGTCAGTTCCACACTGATGATGGCGAGTCTTTATGAAGTATTACGCTCGGACGCCGTTCCCGTCATCCTGGGTGTTCATGAGCTGCGACTGCCCTATGCTGAGACCATAGACTGGCGACGTGTAGTGTTGTAGCTGCCAAGGCACGCATAACGGAGCTACATTTTTTCTTGGGCGCTGTATTTTTTTCTTTCTAATATTATATCGCCAAGGCTGGCTCATATGGGAACGGTATCTCAGCACCGTGCAAGCAACTGTGGATTCGGTAATAGCCAGCATGCATGATAGACTGGGCGTACCGCCGCGTGCAGTGCCTCCTGTCATCGCCCAGAGTGTTTTTAATAGCACCTTTATACCCCTGAAGTCGTTCATGGATAAAGAGCCAGAAGAATCATTGGGACCCATTGAACCGCTCAAGCAAGGCCATCGTTCCTTCGAAACTACACATAGTCAATAGAAGCGTGAAACGACTGGGTAGATTCCTTCTTCCTGTACCCGCAACTGCCGTTTGATCCTGCTCTACCCTCTGAGGCCAAGTTCATGCCGCGTTTGACGAGATATTTTACAAATTAACTTAATAACAATCGTGTGTTGCTGGCTCCTGACGTCCTTTCGATTTTAGTACAACTGGTAAAGATGGCGTTCTACCTGTGGCCTCTCCTACGTGGATATCGCTGACACTCTTGCTAACAGTATACGTTGGCAAAACTCTCGCTACGTAGGAAGCTACTAACATTCTTGTTCACACGAAAACCAGTTAAAAGGCCATCCCGTCACTTAGATGCTGTCGGTACCAACAGTTCCCCAGTTACGTGGAAGCGATTTAACACTCTTATGTTGACAAGACCCAGTTAACCATCCCTTTTGTAACGAAGATATTTACCACACACTCCTGCGCACAAGAACTTATTTGTGTAGGCTCCTGTCACTTGGATATCCGCGTAGAGGCACTGGAAACGGGAACGTACGTTGTTACGTAGTGAGTTTGGTATCTCTATAAACAAAAAAGTTTTCATACAACAACTCAGATTGAAGCCGAAAATATATGATATACTTAGTTATCCGATCTCATCCATTTTAGAATATCTACTATATTTATATGTAAAATGCATTTGTGCTAAGTTTCAAAAACATACTTTATAAACTTTATAAACATACAAATAGACCGTTTTCGAGATATTCGAAAAAAGCTATATTTTCGACTTTTCAAAAAGGTAGATTTCGTTAAGCGACAATAAATCCAAACACAGTTTGTTGATATTAAAGCTGCTTATATTAAAAGGTAATTAAATGGCCGATCGACCTGCGATACAAAATTAATTAATTAAATTATTCGTTTAGAAGTTATTAAGGATTGAAATGAAAATTTTTCCTAAAAAAATGCTATTTTTTGGTTAGAATTTTGGTTTTTTCCTATTATTCTTGGGATCCGATACTTACAAAATTTTTATTTACTTGAGAATAAGTATGCTCTCAAGTAAATAAAAATTTTGTAAGTATCGGTCGACAAATATAACTTTTTAGCCCAAAAGTCTCACGTAGTCTTGTGTAAAATTCGCTTTTTAGGGGTTCATTGATATAAAACAACGACCAACAATTAAAAATGATTGAATCATGAACATTTTGCAAATGTTTCTTAATGACAAATACTGCATTTGGGTATCCAAAAACAATTTAAAGTGGACAATTCAGCATTTATTTCATAAAGATATATTTATAAGGCGTCAAATAATGTATCGTTCATTAAAATCACTAATGGCAAAGTTATAGACATTTATAGCCGACATACCCATCAGATTTATCCATTTAATGCCACGCGCAAGTCAATGCATAAGTTGTACTTCTTCTTCCTTAGCATATAAAAAAAATTTCAAAGCCAAAAACGATTTTTGTTATGTTGGAATAAGTTTGGGTTAAGGGCTATAACTTGGCTATTTATTTATAGATTTTTTCAATCGATACCTTGTTTCACGCGTTAGGTTACAAGGGATCGGCTGCAATCTTCAATTTATTTTTTAAATTTTCACAGTTTTTAAAAGTATCATAATCTCAACACATTGGAAACTTTTAGACAAAAATTTAAATAACAAAAAACAGAAATTCTAGTTTTCGAAAAAAAATTGCAAAAAAATACCTTTTTAAAATGGACACATTTTAAGCCAAAATTTTTATTCAATCCCTAATAACTACCTGCGCACAAGAACTTATTTGTGTAGGCTCCTGTCACTTGGATATCCGCGTAGAGGCACTGGAAACGGTAACGTACGTTGTTACGTAGTGAGTTTGGTATCTCTATAAACAAAAAAGTTTTCATACAACAACTCAGATTGAAGCCGAAAATATATGATATACTTAGTTATCCGATCTCATCCATTTTAGAATATCTACTATATTTATATGTAAAATGCATTTGTGCTAAGTTTCGAAAACATACTTTATAAACTTTATAAACATACAAATAGACCGTTTTCGAGATATTCGAAAAAAGCTATATTTTCGACTTTTCAAAAAGGTAGATTTCGTTAAGCGACAATAAATCCAAACACAGTTTGTTGATATTAAAGCTGCTTATATGAAAAGGTAATTAAATGGCCGATCGACCTGCGATACAAAATTAAGTAATTAAATTATTTGTTTAGAAACAAAATGCTATTTTTTGTGTAATTTTTTTTCGAAAACTAGAATTTTGGTTATTTTCTATTATTCTTGGGATCTGTAAGCATACTAATTCTTAAGTAAACAAAAATTTTGTAGGTATCGGTTAACAAATGTAAAAGTTATTAGCCCAAAAGTCTCACGTAGTGTTGTGTAAAATTCGCTTTTTAGGGGCTCAAAACAACGACCAACAATTAAAAATGATTGAATCATGAACATTTTGCAAATTTTTCTTAATGACAAATACTGATTGAATGCGAAAGTGAAGTTAAAAAACAAAATTATTAAACGGTTTGCAAAATGACACACTGCGTTTAAGTATAAAATTTTTTGAGATAAGAGTGCAGGTGGATTTTCTTTGATGCATTTGGGTATCCAAAAACAATTTAAAGTGGACAATTCAGCATTTATTTCATAAAGATATATTTATAAGGCGTCAAATAAGGTATCGTTCATTAAAATCATTATAGACATTTATAGCCGACATACCCATCAGATTTATCCATTTAATGCCACGCGCAAGTCAATGCATAAGCTGTACTTCTTCTTCCTTAGCATATAAAAAAAATTTCAAAGCCAAAAACGATTTTTGTTATGTTGGAATAAGTTTGGGTTAAGGGCTATAACTTGGCCATTTATTTATAGATTTTTTCAATCGATACCTTGTTTCACGCGTTAGGTTACAAGGGATCGGCTGCAATCTTCAATTTATTTTTTAAATTTTTCAGTTTTTAAAATTTTCATAATCTCAACACATTGGAAACTCTTACACAAAAATTTAAATAACAAAAAACAGAAATTCTAGTTTTCGAAAAAAAATTGCAAAAAAATACCTTTTTTAAAATGGACACCTTTTAAGCCAAAATTTTTATTCAATCCTAAATAACTTCTAAACGAATAATCTAATTAAAAAATGTATGGCAGGTTGATAGGAGTTATTTTTAGATTACCAAAATCTAAGTTTTTTCGTTTATCTCGAAAACAGTTCTGGCAACTTTTATTATTAAACTATTTTTTCGAAATTAGCGACCCATTTTACATATAATTAGACTCTGGTCGGGATACCAAATGCTGTTGCATATTGTAATCTATGAAAAATGTAGAGGTCAGAGTTATGACATTAGACGCGCTTGACATTTCCTTATTTTATGCGGGTAGTCGCTTCCAAACCAGTCCCCCAATCAGCAGCAGCCGATTAACTAATAACTGTTCCTATATAGCATACTAACCGAACATAACGATCGTGCGCACGATATAGAGAGCCATTGGTAACGACAAGACGGCTGCAACTTTTCGGCTCTCACTGCGCATGTATGTCACATTTTACTAAAGACGACGCAATAGACTCAAAATGTATGATAAATAGGCACTTTTTTTAGTTAATTGGCGGCTGCTGATTAAGGGATTGCCTATTTGGCATACATTGTGAGTCTATTGCGTCGTCTTTGGTAAAATGTGACGTCACACGGCTGCGACACAATATAACGGAACATAACCTATTCTCTCTCAATCGTGGGTCAGATAGATGTGGTATTATGAATTGAACATGAGCAAGTTTCATCACAATCGGACTATTGTATTTTATAGCATTCATGCACACAATCGGTCGAAAATGAGCTCATATTTTTTGATTTTCAAGAAACTAACTGGTTTTATGTAGTACAAAGATCTGTGCATTCTGACGAAGTTTGATTAATATCAGAGCACTATATCATATATACCCTATAGGAACAATCGTTTGAATACGCAAGACTTTACACCCTGTACCCATTCAAAATGGAAAATTGGATTCATAAACCTTTGCTAATATATGGAATACGCATAAGGAGACATCTATTAACATATAAAGCTGCGATGCATGCCCAAGGCAAGCGTCAATACCAATGAATAAACCATGCATGTGAAATTATAATGCATAAACAAAGCATGTGATTCGATTCGTCGACGAAAAGAGACAAAGAAAAGTGCTTGACGAAGTCGAATGCTCGACGAAAGGTGATAACACACATATGGCTCACACAGACACAGAAATTTTTTTACAATGCCAAAAGACAAAATGTAGGGATGCAAATGCGATGGGCACTAGTATTATAAAGTATATACATATATTCTTGATTAGGATCAATAACCGAGGAAATTATGCGCATAACATACACGATAGAAGACTTATAGGTCTGTAAAATCTGTGATGGCATTGTATGATCTTTCCTCTCATTATTGATTGGTTTTTTTTTTATTTTTTGAAAGAAGCCAGGTCGTGTGATCGCGTTAAAAAGTTTGCAGATGAGGCAAATAGCACAACTCGGAAGTTCGATGATAATTTTTGCAGTTTTTAGATCGCAGCCTAAAGACTTTTTTGGTTTAAGTTGCTCTCTTATGGCTTTTGCAATTTCATTAGGGCGAGTTGCGTCTAACGCTGTCAACGCTGTCCAAACAGGATGCCCAACCGCTAGACGACTTTATCATTGAACATTCGGTACGGATTTCTCTCGCAAACAGCTGTTCAAGGTCTCTTGCCCTAATTCTGCCACCATTTAGACAACGCGTCAGTTCCACACTGATGCTGGCGAGTCTTTATGAAGTATTACGCTCGGACGCCGTTCCCGTCATCCTGGGTGTTCATGAGCTGCGTCTGCCCTATGCTGAGACCATAGACTGGCGACGTGTAGTGTTGTAGCTGCCAAGGCACGCATAACGGAGCTACATTTTTTCTTGGGCGCTGTATTTTTTTCTTTCTAATATTATATCGCCAAGGCTGGCTCATATGGGAATGGTATCTCAGCACCGTGCAAGCAACTGTGGATTCGGTAATAGCCAGCATGCATGATAGACTGGGCGTACCGCCGCGTGCAGTGCCTCCTGTCATCGCCCAGAGTGTTTTTAATAGCACCTTTATACCCCTGAAGTCGTTCATGGATAAAGAGCCAGAAGAATCATTGGGACCCATTGAACCGCTCAAGCAAGGCCATCGTTCCTTCGAAACTACACATAGTCAATAGAAGCGTGAAACGACTGGGTAGATTCCTTCTTCCTGTACCCGCAACTGCCGTTTGATCCTGCTCTACCCTCTGAGGCCAAGTTCATGGGCTCACACACAGGATTGCATTGGTAGAGCTTGCAAGGACTTCAGTGAGGCTTTGGCCGGCAATTACCCGCGCGAACAGTTAACCACTGTCATTTTGACATATGAGCGCGAACAAGTGCTCACGGAGTCATTGGGCCGTCTTTATGAATTACCCTATCTACACAAGGTGGTTGTCGTCTGGAGTTCACCCAAGCCGCTATTGGATGACTGGCGTTGTGGCAGGTGTGCCAGTAGCTGTGGTGTGAGCACCGCGCAACTCGCTCAACAATAAGTTTCTACCCTTTTATGTAATCGAAACAAAGGCGGTGTTGTCTGTGGATGACGATGCCCAATTGCGACACGATGAGTTCCGATTTGGTTTTTGCGTTTGGCGAGAGCATCGTGATCGTGTCGTTAGATTTCCTGGCCATGCCTGGGACCTAAGCAGCAATAACATGTGGCACTACAACTCGAACTACAGCAGTGAGATGTATCAATGAAACTCATACTATATGAGATTAATCGCTCGTCTGTTTGTTACCAAGCAGCTAAACCAGAATCTGAGCTTTTGCAATATTTAATCAAAGTAAATATATATGTAATTAAAAATATACCAGCTGCCGTAATCTGATTGTACTTTTATTGATATAGCTTGCAGTTTATTTGTTGCACACCTATTGATGAAAGTTGTGTTTGTTGTCTGATTAAGATGCCGGTTCCACTATGTGCTTTTCCATCCGCATGATCTGTACCTTAGAAGAAGTACCCATGTAAATGAAAGTTGTATTTGCTTATTAAATACGTTTCTGCAAGTAGCAAATCTGCATTACTTGTATTTGGTTTCGATCAAAAGTTGACTAGGTTCAAGCTTAAATTGTTGCTTTTTGTATCCGTTTCTAGATGGTTTTTATATCCGAAGTTTACAAAATATAGAAGTCTCGTATGTGGAAAATTATAAAAGTCTGAAAATTGGAATGTAATATTTTATGGAAAATTATTTTAAACTGTAAAGTAATAATCAAGTTTTCAAAATTTATTTATCATTTTAAAATAATTCAGATAGTTTTACCAAAAAAAAACATTTCCAACTTTACATATTTTTCATGATGATAAATAAAATTATTTTTTTGTTAAATTACAATTTATAGCGTAAAAACAAATAACAAGAAGTAATAATAACTTAAAAAATTAATAATAATTAAGAAAATTTAAAAATAATTAAAAAAAATTAATAATATTTAATATAAATATAAGTAAATTAATTAAATAATAACAATAACATTAGCTCTTCTCTTTCGTCAATTCTTTCATCCATCTGCAAAAAATATATGTATATTTAATATTGAAAATACTATTTGCTTAAAAAAGTAGCTTACGATCGCAAACGCTACACGCTTTGTAAATGAATAACAAAATTTATGTCTGCGAAAAAATTGTATTTTAATAAAGCACACTAAACTGGACTTTCAAACACTTTCAGTAATTGCTCACGGAGTACTGATAACAAATGCTATTTTTAGTTTGCGAACGTTACACAAGAATAACAAGGAAAAGAAACGTACAAATTTGTCGTTGATCGGCCTTTGTTTGATCGCTTTTATTTGTTGCTGGTACAATGATTCTATAAGAATGGTTCAATCATAACATACATAAAAAAAACCAACAGAATTAAGTTTTTAGCTTTTCTCCAAATAAAAATTAAAATAAATGCTTAAGTTAATATTTTACTAAAATTTAAATATATCTCATTATGAAAAAAAAAAATAATTTTTGCGGAAGTGCCACCAAATGTCAAAGTTGTGAGCTTCTTTCTTTTTTAAATTACTTTTGATAATACAAATGAAATGATCGCCGAAAAACCGTAGTTTTCTTTAATAACCAACTTCCCAAGAATTGTGCCAGGCTATCAATTTAGTTTGAAAGCCAAAGTCCAAAGAAATAAAATGTTGAAAATGTCCAATTTGAAGAAGGTTAAAAATTCGCCCCGTTGAATGGTGGTAAACAAACAATTGCATTTGCATGCCACAAACGGGATGTTTTAATGAATATTCCATCTATACATACATGTACGTATATATTTGAACACATTCAAACAAAAATACATATGTGCATGTATACAGTATCTGCTACCGAGTCCTTGAGATATGAATGACACGCTAGTGGGAAAAAAACTGGTCCAAAACATAACAAAACCATAATGAATGCCTCTGTTGCCATCAGCTAGCTGACAAAATTCACAAAATGCACAAAATTCACACAAATAACATACATTCACATTGTAGGCACATACAAAAAAAAAAGTGTTAATAAACACAATGGGCAATATGTAATGCATATATTAGAAATTTAGGTCAGTCTTATATAAAAAAGTAAGTCAAACTTTAATATGGAGCTTGCAAAAGGGTATATAATTTTGTCTCGAAATGTGTAACGCATAGAAGGAGACGTCTCTGACCCCAAAAAGTATACATATTTTTGGTCAGGACGAAGAGCTGAGTCGATAGAGCAATGTCAGTCTGTTTTTGGCTTTATCTTTGAGCTATCTTGATAAAGCTCGGCACAGATGAAGATTGATAATGTATGTAGCTTGTATGTCAAAATCAGCCAAATCGAACCACTATATAATACAGCTATGAAGGAAAAATCGAAAACACTTCATTATCATGAAAAGTGTTGATATGAATAACTTTTTTGTTTTTCAAGACATCAAATCTGACGAAGTTTCAACAAAATCGGACCACTATATCTTGTAGCTCCCATAGGAAAAATTTTTTTAAAAATGAGTTATTTTATGCAAAAGAATTCAAAATTTCTTAGAAGACCATTAAAAAGGTATGTAGCTTCGGCGTGCCAAAGATGGCCGTTTTTTAAGGTCTTTGTTAATTATAATATATTAAGTTTACATTTTAATTTTAGTTTGGTTTTTATATCTTGAAAAACAAAAAAGTTCCTCATACAAACACTTTTCATGAAAATTAAGTGTCTCCGATTGTTCCTATGTTCAAGCTTGGTCAGATTGTACAAATCGTAAATATGCATCAATATGCCAAGTTTGGTTTTGATATCGTGAAAAACAAAAAAGTGAAATGAAGTGTCTTCGATTTTTTCTCCATAGCTATGTGATATAGGTTTCCGATTGGGCTCAAAAATAAGGCTAAAAACTTTGCAAAGAAACAGATGGACAGACAGACAGACAGACAGACATGGCTATATCGACTCAATTCCTCGGTGGGCATTAAGATCCATCTTCTTTTAACACGACCAATGCTGCTTGTGGCGCAGTAGCAGCCGTAAACGCAGCAAATACCGCGCTGCTGTCTGCAATAACTCCTGTCGCCATTGCTCCTATTTAATTCATATTTGCTCCGATGATTTTAAATTGTTCTTTTTTTTAATTTTAATTAAACCCAAATATGTATAACCGAGCTCCATCTCAAAACGGTATGGTAAACAGAAAATAGCTGATTGCTAACGACTTTTACTTAGTGAACTCAGTGGAAATTGTGTATTAGAAAAGTTTGCAATTTTTGGGCTGTTTTTATCGATACCTTAAGATGACCTTATCAACTGGTCGTGTGGTCGCTCCAGAGAGCTATTTGCAAGCCGACCTTACAGCCGTTTACAACCGTTTAGATTTTTTATGACTACAACCTGCCTGACGACCTAGCTCAGACTTTTTTGGACTCTGACCTCCCAGTGATCTCAATGGAAGTTGAGTATTACTATTATTATTAGTATTATTCCTGGGTATTGCTTATCTCTGATCCGTGCAGTCGATAACAATTGGGAGCCGAATAGGTGAAAACCCAGCCAAGCAATCCAAGAAACAGGAAGTGGAAAATTTAAATCAACAATATTTATATCAAAATGCAAAAATTGAAAATCATCGAAAATAACATTAAGCAAAAGTGCAAAAAATTTTAAAACAATATTTAATCATCAGCGCCAAAAAGAAATCAACAATTACAAAAATTAATATCATCAACAATAGCAATCAAATCTGTTAAACAATTTAGAAAGTGCCAAAGTTGCAAGCAGCAACAAAAGAAAAATCATCTATTAAAAATATCAACGCAACTAAACAACAAAAAACATCATGACGCAAGTTCTAACACTATGCTTATCAGAGGCCCACCATAACCAGGCCCTTGGTCAAATCAGGTAGGTGACTACTTTCAACGGCAACAGCCAAGACCTAAGTGCATTCATCAGAATCATGAATCTTTACCCAACCGAAGATTCTCGCCAGAAGCTAGTGTTCTTCAGTGCAATAGATATGCAAATTAGCGAAGTTGCCCAAAGGATTTCGCAGATGCGCACAGTAAACAGCTGGACAGAATTGAGGTCATCCCTAATAGAAGAATTCAAAGTGCAGACACCATTTGAGGAACTATTGAGAAGGCTCTACAACACACCGTTCCACGGGACCATCCGTGAGTTTGTAGAAGAGTTAGAATTGAAGTCTCAGACCAACTCAAATAAATTAATGCTCGAAAATAATCAAAGGAATACAACATTGTACACAAATGCAATGAAAAATATAGTTAAAGATGTAATTATGCGCAAACTTCCAGATAGGTTATTCATGACCCTGGCTAGTCATGACATCACGTCAATTTCTAACTTAAAACATACTGCTCAACAAAAAGGAGTGTATGAAACTATAGTGTCCAATAGAGCAAAAGCCCAAAGTTCTAAAAATCAGTCCAAGTCGCAAAATAACCCTGACAGTCCGCAGAAAAATAATTATAATAATACATAAAATAATTATAACAAAGGTGAAAGTAATCAGCAATTACATCATGAATTTAAACAAAAGCTTGACCTAAGTAGGAATCAAAATCCCCTCAATCATCAGCCGCCCCTAATCAACCTACGAAGAGACAGCGTGAAAGTACTAGTGGCCATATGAAAATGGTTGTAGAAAATTTTCATTTAGCTGCCTCGGACTCAGAAACAGAAGACGAAAATAGGAAACCCATTAACATTATGAAAGAAAATTATTTAAAGTTCCCAGTTAAAACACCAATTTAGTTGTACATACTATAAACGGTATTGTCCAACTAAACTTTGCCCCACTCACCAAAAATTCTATATTCATAATTTTTCAGAAAATTATGATATTCTATTATTATTACTATTAGGAAGAGAACTCTTAGAACACTCTTATTCCTCGATAGATTATGCCAAAAAGGCAATTACAATCAATAAAGTAAAATTTGATATGGAATATCAACATCAAAATGTTTTTCAGGACAAGACCGCATCTAAATGCCTTGATCCGTCATCGTCAATCGTCGAGCAATTCAACTTATCATTTTAAAATGTGTTAACAGAATTCAATGAATTCAGGCTCGATAATCTAAACGATGAAGAGAGGAAACCCCTTACCAAAGTTTTATCAGAATTTAGAGACATTCAGTACAAAGAAGGAGAAAATTTGACCTTTACCAATACAATTAAACGGCTGGCGAAAGCCCTCGAACTGTACCCTCCAAGCGGGTGCCGACTGGGCAATGGGCACTGTATTTACCTCGGAGTAAACGGGTAATACCTAGTGTCACTTGCGCGCCTACAACCTAGGTAGTGCAGTGTCTAGCTAAGGCAACGATACGGTATTCTCTGACAGCCTCGGCTAGCCGGAGTTACTGCGATCTGAGCCATTGTTCGAGGGGCCTGGCGGTAGGCAAAAAACGCTAGGGGTGATTCCCTGAATCAACTCAATCAAAATGGAGGTCGACAGGATGGACGCAACTCGGGCTGGGATGTCAGCCCAAACGTCGGTGGCAAGCGTGACTGCTACCACCGGCGGGCACGGGGAGGAGCAATCCTCTCTACGTGTCGCCAGCAGTCACACCTCTACCATGGTTGGAGCAGGCCATGGTGGTTGTAAAGCTACTGCCAAACAACAACAACAACAAACGAAGAAACCCGATGCCAAGCTGTGGCGTGGCAATGCCGTTGTCGATTCAGACACGGATTGTGAATCGCATGGTGGAAGCATCACATCAGAGGCCGAAAATAAGCTTCTGCTCTCCCCAGTTCAGGCGGGTGCCAGTACCTCTCGTAGGGTCGGGCCCAAACGAACAAAGGAGGGTATGAGAGCCAAGGCCCAATATAAGGCTGCTCTGAAGATCAGAGCTCGGCTCATCTGCGGCGGCGACCTCACCCCCGAGGAGAGGCGCAAGCTGCTGTGGGCCGACGCAAAGATCGAGGAAGGCCGCAAGCACTTTGCCACGAAGTCTGCTATGCAGGCTTCATGTGGCAACTTTGCCAACAAGGTCGAGGAGCAACTGGCCGCCAAACGCCAGCGCTCCGAGGAGACCACTAAGGCGGATGTGCCCGTGAACAAGCGGCCTCGCCCAACTAAAAAGCCGTCCAAGGAGTCCGTCAGTGACGTGGCCAAACGACATCTAGTCGTGGCGCTCATTGACAGGAGTGACCCAAATGGCAAAATGTCGCCAGAGCAGTGGAAGATGGTGGAGGCGAAGCTGCTGGAAGCGATGTTCGAACGGATGGAGACACCAGATGCCGCACCCACCACATTTGATGGTGCAGGTTGGCTCAACGGTGTCAAAATCCTTAGCTGTCGCGATGATCTCACCCTGAAGTGGGTCTCGGAGACAGTGTCTGCCATGGTCGCTCCGTGGAAAGGTGCCAAGCTAGAGGTAGTGGACAGATCACTGATTCCGTCCGTACCGAAGGCAAAAGTACTCTTTCCACGGGTTCTACCGAAGGAACAGGCTTTGATGCTTTTAAAATGGCAGAATCCAGACGTGCCGACTGCTGATTGGCAAGTGATTCATGTGGCTAAGCCCGATAAGAAGGGCCAGCACATGATCCTGCAAATTAACAAGGCAGCCGAGGATCTGTTGTACACCAGATATGGGAAGATGGCGTGGGGCGTAGGGAGCGTGTACCTACGTCTCAAAAAACGCCACCCCGAAGACAAAAACGACAACACATTAGAAATCGACGAAGTGGAGAAAGACCTGGGCCTGGAAGCCATGGTGTTAGCCGCCGACGACGAGGATGAAGATGGCGACACGATGATAGTAGTCGTCCCATCGGAGCTGGAGACATCCAACAGCCATGCAGCTAAGGATACTCCAGCTCAATCTACATAAAAGCAAATTAGCATCGGCAGAGCTCCTTCTAGCCCTGAAGCAAGGGCTCGGCAGCGGGCAACAAGGTTTCTGGGCTTAAGTCAGCTAATTACAACGTGTTCCACGCAATAACAGTAAGTAGGGCTAGGACAGCCATCCTTGTAAGGAAAGGCATCTATGCTTATTTAATGTCTAATTACAGCTCAGATGATCTTACTGTCGTGGCGCTAGAGGGCAATAAGGACGAGCCCACACTCATTGTATCCTGCTACATGGCGCACGACAGGGAAGCACCACCCGAAGAAATTGAGAGACTGGTTGCGGAGGCAAGCCTTAAGAAGCAGCCGCTTGTTGTCGGGACGGACGCCAACGTACATCACACAGTGTGGGGCTGTCCAGACATCAATAATAGAGGTGAGTCTCTCCTAACGTTCATACTACGCTATAACTTAAGAATAGAAAATATTGGTGAAGAGCCTACTTACGTGGGTGCTACTTCATCTAATATCTTAGATTTAACACTCGCAGCAGGGATCAGTACCATGGTAACGGAATGGAGGGTCCTTGAGAGACCTTCCTTCTCAGACCACAGGTACATCCAATTTAATGTACAATTCGATTATACTCTTCCCCAAACAGTATTCAGAAATCCCCGGAACACAAACTGGGAGAAATTCTGTAAAACGATGGAGGAGAAGTTACAAACGGTGCCAACAATCACATCAAAGGAGCATATAGAGCCGTTCTTGAAAACGCTCGTACACCACCTTACCTGTGCATACCATGCATCATGCAGACCTTCTAAGAGCAAAAGGAGAACCAGACCGCCCTGGTGGACTCCAGAGCTCAGCGTAAAAAGGAAGGACGTACAAGATCTCTTCAAACTCGCCAAACAAGCGGAAGAAGAGATCATATGGAATGAATACAAAATACTACTCCGTGACTTCAAGAAAGAAGTTCGGAAAGCAAAACGGGACTCTTGGAGAACCTTCTGCTCCGGCATAGAGAAGGTCACAGAAACGGCGAGACTCCGGGAGCTGCTCTCAAGCCAGCCACCCATACAGAGTCAGCTGAAAACAGATGATGGAAGATGGACGGAAAGCAGTAGGGAAGCGATATGCACTCTTGTGGATACGCACTTCCCCGGCTGCACAGAAGTTACTGAACCAGACATATTCGGAACAACAACGCAAACAGATATACCCTCAGACATAGTCGACCCGAAGAAAATCCAGTGGGTCATAGATTCGTTCGCGGGTTATAAATCCCCTGGATTGGACGGAATATTTCCTGCCATGCTACAGATGACCAAAACCCGGATTATCCCATGGCTACATCCTCTGTTTGAAGCATGTCTAAGGTATGGCTACGTTCCTGTAACCTGGAGAACTGCACGGGTCGTGTTCTTGCCCAAAGCAGGCAAGTGTAGTCACGTGCAGCCGAAAGACTACAGACCGATAAGCCTTACCTCTTTTCTGCTGAAAACACTGGAAAAACTTCTAGAGCTCCACATTAAATAGAATGCATGCATAATCATGGAGCCAAATCAGCATGCATATACAAAAGGGAAATCAGTGGAGACAGCGCTACATTCCCTGGTAGCCACCATTGAAAAAGCACTCCACCACCAAGAATATGCAATGGGCGTATTTGTTGACATCTCTGGCGCATTCAACAATGTGTCGACGGAAACAATAATGCGAAGCCTAAGAGCAACAGCATCCCACTCTGCAGTAGACTCATGGATACACAATCTGTTGAGCAGCAGAAGAGTCAGTGCGGAGTGGGGAACCACATCCATAACAAGGGCGGCGCATAGAGGCACGCCGCAAGGCGGAGTCCTATTACCGTTGCTATGGAATCTAGTGGTAGACGGACTATTGAAAAAATTTCACAGGAGAGCCCCTAAGATAACTGCATATGCTGATGACATAAGCATAATTATCACAGGCAAATGTCCATCGACTCTCAGCTCTATCATGGACTACACATTAAAAGTGATACTAGGATGGGCCACAGAAGCCGGACTTAGTATCAACGCGGACAAGACGGACCTCATTCTCTTCACCAAGAGATACAAGGTACCGCTGTGGAACCCGCCAAAGGTGAATGGTATTCCGCTCACACCAAAGAAACATATAAAATATCTAGGAGTGGTTCTGGACAGAAAACTGACTTGGAGACCCAATGTGGAAGAAAGGGTGAAAAAAGCAACAGTCGCGCTCTATGCATCACAAAAAATGCTGAGCAGTACTTGGGGCCTTTCACCACGACTGATGCATTGGATCTATATTTCAGTGGTGCGACCGATCCTTCTCTACGGCGTTCTGGTATGGTGGCAAGCCACTGAGAAATCCACATACCTTAAGCTGATGGAGAGGACCCAACGGCAGGCACTAGTCTGCATCACGGGGGCGTTGAGGTCCACTCCAACTAAAGCACTAGAAACAATAATGTGCGTCAACCCCCTGGACATTCAAGCACAACTCATTGCACAGAAGACAGCACAACGACTCTGTGCAACTGCAAAAATGACACTCCAAGGCTTTGGACACTGCTCGATTGGCAGGGAGATGCAGAGTAGCACAGACTACGTAACTCCTTTGACCAATTTCAAAAGTACAACAACGCTAATGGGACCGGACGACTGGCGCTCGGGACTAGATGAACAGGCTGTCCACATATTCACGGACGGCTCAAAAATGGATTCGGGAGTCGGAGCAGCAGTGTACTGTGCAGAGCCGGAACTCAGGCTGCCGTACAAGCTGCCTGATTACTGCAGCATATTCCAAGCAGAGGTTTTTGCAATACGGAAAGCTGCAGAGGTAGCCCAAGAGCTCCACCGAACACACAAACACATTAATATTTTCGTGGATAGCCAAGCGGCAATAAAATCTTTGCAGGCATCTGCCATTAGTTCCAAAAATGTTCTGGCAAGCAGGGAAGCATTAGATGACCTAAGCACTGCTAGAACAGTGCACATCTATTGGGTTCCCAGCCACCGGGGTATCGATGGAAACGAAATGGCAGACCGCCTGGCTAAAGAAGGTGTCGGGCTATCTCATGAAAATACGGAGATTATAGATATCTCCCTACAGTCGCTATATAGCGACCTAGAGAAAGTCGCATTGGCTGCAGCTGATAGGAAGTGGAAAAACACACCTAGCTGCAGAATATCCAAGGTTATGTGCAAAACGCGTCAAGAAAAACTCACTCACTTCCTACTGCAGCTATCAAGAAGAGACTGCGGACTACTGGTAGGAGTACTAACTGGTCATTGCCTGGCAGCAGCACATGCTAAAAAACTAGGAATAACAACAGATGAAGGCTGCCGCAAATGTAAGGTGCCAGAAGTTTCTGAAACACTGGAACACCTGATTTGCAGCTGTCCAGCACTCACTCAACACAGGCTCAAATACTTCAATGCGTATTGGCTCGCATCATTGGAAGAAGCGGCCGAACATTCTCCAAATGCGCTATTGTCTTTTGCAAAGCGCATACAAATACTAGAGGACTACAAAGCTTCCTAAGATCTTCAGTATCCGGCATCACTAAGGACCAGCTTCGGTCTATGTGTAACCACCACGATGGTTTACCGGCTCAACCTAACCTAATACAATTAAACATGTCATTACCACTAAAACTTATAAACAGCCCTTATTGTTCTCCAATTTGGATAGTTCCAAAGAAAAATGATGCTTCAGGAAAAAAGAAGTTCACGTTAGTAATAGACTACCATGGTCTCAACGAAGTAACTGTTGACGACAAATACTCAATCCCCATTATGAATGAAATACTAGACAAACTTGAAAGAAGTCTGTACTTCACTACCATAGATCTTGCAAAAGGTTTCCATCAAATTCAAATGGGCCCAAGATCAACTTCGAAAACAGCATTTTCAACAAAACATGGTCACTAGGAATACACTCGTATGCCATTTGGCCTTAAAAGTGCCCCTGCAACATTTCAAGGTTGTATGAATAATCTCTTAGAAAATTTAATTTATAAAGACTGTCTAGTATACTTAGATAACATAATAATTTACTCCACATCATTGAAAGAACATTTATCCTCTCTAAGAAAAATCTTCACCAAGCTCAGAGAATCAAATTTAAAATTACAGTTAGATAAGTATGAATTTATGAGAAAAGAAGCAGAATTTCTCGGTCACACTGTCACAACTGAAGGTATCAAGCCCAATCCAAATAAATTAGATGCAATCGGCAAATTTTCAATACCTTAAACGGCTAAAGAAATAAAATCATTTCTAGGAATGTGTGGATTTTATAGAAAGTTCATACCAAATTTCGCTAAAATTGCAAAACCCATGATACTCAAACTCAAAAAGGGTGCAGTAATTCAGGCTAATAATGATGAATATGTATTAGCTTTCGAGAAAATTAAAATGAAAATGAAACTTCAAAGGTGGAAAATCAAGTTAAATGAATTTGATTATCACATTAAATATTAGCCAGTCAAAGAAAGTAGCGGTGCTGACGCTATAATATTAAAAAGAATAAAATTAACGCAGGCAAATACAATAATTCCAGGTCAGCAGCCGTTAACCAAGCGGATTAATTATATAATCCACTTAAAAACACATTCTTTATAAAAATGTTACTTATCATTAATTTTGACCGATTTATCAATTGTCAAAGTATTGAAGTAAGTCAAATTCAAGCTAAAAATGTATATCTAATATTTAAGTCCGGATCTATAGATCTTCCGATAAATTATGAATACCATTACCTGTCCGTCAATCTAACTTAAAGGAAGCAAACTTACAACGATTTAGTCAAACAAGCTGATACATATGAATATCATGACCAAATTGTTTATTTGAAAGAAAAACTTAAAAGATAAATTAATAGAATAAAAATAGCAAAGCGCAGTAAAAGAGGTCTTGCTAATTTTATGGGCAGAATTTACAAATACCTTTTCGGAACCTTAGACCAAAATGATTAAGAAGAACACCTAAAAATCGACAATATATTCTAAAATAGTATTCAGGTTAATGAACTTAACTTAGTAATAGAAACTATCACTAAAGGTATTGATGAAATGAATCACCTGAGCACAACAAATGAAAACAATGAAAGAAAAGCACTTCTCATATTTAATTATCGTAAAGTATAATAAACAAGAGAATCAACTTGAAAATAAAAATGTTGTAAATCCAAATCAAATTGAAAACATAGAAAATCAAATAATTGTCAATCCCCAAAATGAAATTAACTCAATTTTGTACCCCAAAATATCTGCCTGAAGTCAGGCAAATTACAAAAGGGTGGGGAAGTGAAATTTTTGTTTAAGAGAGCATTTGAAATGCACCGTAGGCACGATTGCTTCATTCAATACTCTTAAGCCGAGGTTTGCTTTTCTTATAAGCTCATAATACAGATGTCAAGTTTAATAAAGAAATCATTTTTTTTATAAAATCAAAGAACTTGATATTTAATTATATGTATTTAAATTATATTGTCTGTCTAAATTTTATTTTATGTTCTTCGCTATCTTCGCTACTGCAAGTAATGTGGTGCGCACCTCGGTCGGCTGGAAGGGATTTGGGTTGTTATTTTGCATAAGTCGGCGCGTTAACAAGCCCTTGCTTGATGTCGTTGGGCCACTTGAATGTACAGTTCGTTAGTACATTTACGGCCATATATGCTCCAGCTGGCACGCAGAAATTTTTTATAGAATTTTCAAATGCATACATACATACATTTTAATTCAAATACAAATGTGCATTGACAGCAATTAAACGCAAACGATGCGCTTTTTTATTTCCTATATTATGAGGGGTCAACTTTCCAAATCAGATCCCCCAATCAGCAGCAGCAGCAGCCGTTTAAGCCGATTAACCCAACAAGAAAGAAACAGCTATCTTCGGCTCCCCGAAGTTATTAACACTTGCAATGGTCTTCTAGGAAAATGTAAAATACTATACTCGAGCGATATTGTGGTTCGATTTTATTCAAGCTTTATCAGATAGTACAGATATAATTTCTGTATCGGTATGATGTAACGGTCCGTTTTTCGGCTTAATTTTGAAATAAAAACAAGAAAGAAACGGCTATCTTCGGCACGCCGAAGTTATATGCCCTTGCATTGGTCTCCTAAGAATTTTTTTAAGGACAACTTTGCTTTTGATATCTTAAAAACAAAGTAGTTCAAACTTGGTCAGAAATCGCAATTCTACATTGCGTTCTAATATGCCAAGTTTGGTTTTTATATCTTGAAAAACAAAGAAGTTGTTCATAGGATAACTTTTTGACCGATTGTTCCTATGGGAGCTACAAGATATAGTGTATAGTATAGTCCGATTTTGTTCAATCTTGGTTAGACTTTACAAATCTTAATTCTACATCGATATTCCATCGTTTTGATATTTTGAAAACAAAAAAGTTATTCATACAAACACTTTACATGAAAATGAATTGTCTTCGATTTTTCCTCGATAGCTATGTGATATAGTGGTCCGATAGGGCTGATTTTGGCATACAAACTACATACATTATCAAGCTTCATCTGTGCCGAGTTCCATCAATATAACAGACGGACAGATAGACAGACGAACATGGCTATATTGACTCAGCTCTTCGCCCTGACCAAGAAAATATATACTTTATGGGGTCGGAGACGTCTCCTTCTATGCCTTACACATTCGGGACAAAATTATAATACCCTTTTGCAAGGGTATAATAATGTTAGTTTTCAGAGATCGACAGCGTTCGATTGTGTAGTGCGCATGTGCCAAATTCCTGCGGAAAAACTAAAATTTTTCCTCTAATAAATACAGACAATGCCACAATAGTGGCAAAAACTGTGGATAGTGACTATAATCACTACAAGTGTTATCAAAGTTATTATCATAAAAAAAAAACAAGTTCCTGACAAGTCCTGAAAATCGGGGCTCCGCTGGTTCAGCCGGCACGTGGCCGGAAAATGCAAGCAAAACAGATACGTCTTTTACGTTTTTGTAGTTTTTTAGTATTGTTATTATTAATTAAAGTTTTTTTTTTCAAAAAATTATAAATTCTAATAATTTTTTTACATATATGCCAGATTAACGTTAATATTATTCTGGTTCATTGTTGTTTTTACTTATAACTTTTCAAACTATGCTAGTTAACGAATTCCCCGAAAAACATGCTTACTTCACTGGCTGGTATATAAGAGACTTGCATTTCTCACTCACATTTCAACTGTCAAAAACCACACATTACAACCCTGGGGACAACGGATAGCCATAGTCCCACAAAGACTCATCGCATCTCATTGACGGATAACATTTTCGTCCTACAAGGACTTATCGTCTCTCAAAGACGGATAACATTTCGTCGCACAACGACTCATCGCCTCTCATATACGGATAACATTTTCGTCCTACAAGCACTCATCGTCAATCAAAGACGGATAACCATCGTCCCACTTGGACTCATCGTCTCTCAAAGACGGATAACTAACGTTTAATCGTATAATTCACATGTCAAAAATTTTCTTTTTTCAATAGCTTGATCTGTGACTAGATCAACTGTCCGCCGCACACAATATCATTTATCACCATCATGAGCATTGGACTTTAAATTGTAAAGCGTGCACATAAAACATTCTACTTAATAATTTGCATGGCTCGCTATTATTGCAATAAGATTTAGTTTTAGTCTTTCGCAAACTAGTGAATCACTTACACTCAGCAATAATACAGGTCAGCACCTAAAATATAGAAAAAGATTTCTTGTCCTTCACACAGCTCTCAGTACCCAACTTTAAAGTATGATACAATTAAACGAATTTTTTAAGCATCGATCTGAACAGTAATGAAACAGTATATTACTTAACATCACTTTTACCACTCAACTTACATGTTATTTCCACGTGTACAGAATACAAGTGCACACTGATTTATTATTTCATTATTTAAAAAAAAACGTTGCCGGTGAGTCCAACGTAATAATATCCACATAAACGATTACAAACGAACAAGCAAGAAACCCTAGCACGTTCACAACAGCGCGATTAAAACACACGGCGAGTTTTTAAGGTACAAAAGGCATAGCTAAGTCTCTAAACTGCCCGTTCGGCATTTAAATGAATTGGAATTTGATGGAAATCAAATATGTAAAATAGTTTGCTCCACGGAGTCTGCCAATTTGATCGCTGATAAGCGGCAACGGGTATGTAATTGTATTTGAGTTAAGTTCTCAGTTCGCGATCCGAACCATTTTTCTTTTTGACTAGTAACATACGACTAGAATGGGGAGAGCAACTAGGACGAAAAATATTACACTTTATTAGTTCACTTAACCTGGTTCAAAATGTCTCTCTTTCGTCAGGGCTTAATCTATATGGTCGCCGTTGTACCGTTTTGTGAGGGTTAACTAATAGAATTTTCATTTCACCTGTGTTAATTCGTGTAGAAGGAATACCAGATAATTCAGTATCGAGATCGCTCAATCTGGCTGACTATTCAGACACAGAACATGCATTTACACTTTTTAGCTTAATAATTTTAAGTTTCTCAGGTGTCATTACTTAATTAAAACATTAAGAATATCTCGACCAATTATAATGTCATTTTTAAACCAAGATGTAGGTTTCACAAGGAACAATATTTCTGTAGCGTTCTCATTAGTTACAATACTTAAATATGCGATATAATTGGCAATGTATAATACCAGCATAGCCAATGACCTTAAGCATTACATCATGAGGTTTTTTTTTTAATTATGGAACACTTTGCGCTCGAATCAAAACAAATTGAAAAGATTTCATCTCGTTGTGTCATACTTCCTTTTGCCTCTGACACGAAGGACTGATTAACACTATTCTGTTGTACAATTAGCTGCAGTCAGACTGTCAGAATATTCTTTTTAAAATGACCGGTTGGCCACGTCGAAAACAGATCGGCTTTCCACACTGTATTCCACGGCTGAATTTTGGAAGCATCTGCTTTGTTGCTGCGCATCTGTCAACGCCTGCATATTATTTTTTTAACTCAACAAGATTCCGATTTTACACTTCGCGAATTAAACACCACTGCTCCTCAGAGAATGCAGGAAGTAGTACAGATCCCACTTCTGATGTCAGATTAATGTTAATATTATTCAGGTTCATTGTTGCTTTTACTTATAACTTTGCAAACTATGCTAGTTAACGAATTCCCCGAAAACGTCTGCTTTCTTCACTGGCTGGTCTCCAAGTGACTTGCATTTCTCAATCACATCTCAACTGTCAAAAACCATACTTAACAAACCTGGGGACTACGTTCAGCTTTAGCTCAATTTGGTCACTTTATTTCTTTTGTGACCGTTATTCGAAATATCGGATTCATTCATTGCACAGAAATAAGTAACGATGATAAGACAGACGTTGCCAACTACCTCACAATACAATGCCAAAAACTTTTCGACACGCCATAAATATATTAAAAAAAAAAATTTGACTACGTGCATTAACAAAAGAGTATATATAGACCCGCCGCCCCATAGAAGGAAAATGGATACCCCGAAATTGCATCATAGGTCCTGTTGAGCTGCTAAGCTTTTTTAGCAGCTATTTTGTTCAAAGTATTTAAAAGGTATATTTAGCTGTGACTTGGACGCAAGCTTCGCTTTGTTTAGTAAGTAACCGTACGCGGGGAAAGATTAGCAATTACTAAAAGTCAAATTACCGACGGCAAAATGCAATGCGGCTGCCGAGCGATCGTACAGAGAGCGAAAGCGGCAGCGCTGCATGCAAGCGCCACTCAGCAGTTAGCAACAAGGAATTAAGAGAATTTAACGTTAGGCATGAGAAAATAAGTGATTGTGTTTCGTTTTTACGTAATTCAAGCAAACAATATAATTTAGGGTGATCTGGCTGCTGCTGCTCCCGACATACTCTCCCCGTTGGAAGCCTGTCTTTCAACAACGTCATTGAGGGGCAGTAGCCACAGTTTGTTGACGGCTCTTCTAGTGATGCCTGAGGCGGTCTTCAGCTCAGCAACACAGGTTAGATACTCCTCACGCCATCGAGACCAAAAAACTTGTGATGCCTGAGGCGGTCTTCAGCTCAGCAACACGGGTTAGACAGTGCAGCAACACAGTGCAGCAACTTTTCGTTTTAGAAGTATGCACAAAGGGCAACAAACCGAATAGCAACAACGCGACGGGCGTCAATTTGCTCTCTCTGCACAAAATGCAACAAAAAACGGCGCTCGAAAATTACGAGAATGAAAGACGCCAAGAACGAACAGCTGCGAAACGGTAACTATGTATGCAAGCTTGCGTGGGCAGCGAAACTGAATGCAATAACAACACAACGCGGCTATCGCAAGCAACGGAACTTAAAACTGCTGTTCACAAACTGTAGGCTTATGCACTCGTATTTGTTTATTTAATTATCTTTAAATATGCTTATATATTTATTTTATTTAATTGCACGAATTTGTTTGTGATGTTAAATGCACTTAATTAACACTTAACACTCGCGAAATATTTTGGTATCTCGCCGGGGCCTCCAAATGTTGAGCTGCTTAGCTTTTTTAGCAGCTATTTTGTTCAAGGTATTTAAATAACAACACGATGTTTTTAAATCGTTATAAATGATATATTTAGCTGTGACTTGGACGCAAGCTTCGCTTTCAAAAACAATGTTTAGTAAGTAACCGTATGCGGGGAAAGATTAGCAATTACTAAAAGTCAAATTACCGACGGCAAAATGCAATGCGGTTGCCGAGCGATCGTACAGAGAGCGAAAGCGGCAGCGCTGCATGCAAGCGCCACTCAGCAGTTAGCAACAAGGAATTAAGAGAATTTAACGTTAGGCAAGAGAAAATAAGTGATTGTGTTTCGTTTTTACGTAATTCAAGCAAACAATATAATTTAGGGCAGAGACCGCCTCGCTTTGCCACTGGGGGCCGAAGACATTCGGGAAGTCACACACACGATTGAGAGAGACTAGGTTACGCCACGCGCATGACCGTTATGTTCCGTTATATTGCGTCGCAGTCTTGTGACGTCACATTTTACCAAAGGCAACGCAGTAGACTCACAGTCTACGCCAAATAGGCACTTTTTTAGTTAATCGGCTGCTGCTGCTGATGGGGGGATCTGGTTTGGAAGGGACTCCCCGCAGAATATTGGAAAAAGTCAAGCGCTTCTAATGGCATACCTCCGAATTCTACATTTTCCATATATTATCTACAATAGCTTACCAAAGTCAGAAATTGTTGAAAAATTTGTATCTTTTATGAAAAGTATCTCTATTTCAAAGTATATAGCGTATGATGTAACGGTCCGATACTGATCAAATTTGGTCAGCTAGTAAAGCACAGACCGAGGCATAACTATAGTGAGTTAAGATATATTGATAAACAAAAAAGTTTTTCATACAACAAACTCAGATTAGAACCGAAAATATATGATATAGTTATCCGATCTGATCCATTTTAGAATATGTACTATATTTATATGTAAAATGCATATGTGCTAAGTTTCATAAACATACTTTGTAAATTTATATACTTTTTCATACAAAGATACAAATTTTTCACCAATTTCTGACTTTAGGAAGCTATTGCCGGTGTTGTATGGAAAATGTAGAAGTCGGAGTTATGTCATTAGATGCGCTTGACATTTTCCTATATTATGCGGGGAGTCCATTCCAAATCAGATGCCCCAATCAGAAACAGTGAGAGCCGAAAAGTTGCAGCCGTCTTGTCGTTACCTATGGCTCTCTATATCGTGGCAGCCGTCTTGTCGTTATATGAGTCTCTATATCGTGGTACTAGCAGAGTGTGCTTGTCTCTGCATTAAAGGAAGAGTGTAATTTTGGCCTCGGAGCTTTTCCTCAAAATATTTAATGCAAGATTCCAGCTCGGTCACGCACACAAAAAAAAGTGCACAAAACGCATACATACGCATAAATGGGTTCGTGCGAGATATATTTACTTGTCCAAATATGATCAAACTTGGTCAGCTGGTATAATGCATAATAACTTATATTTGGTGGGTTTGGTTGAGATATCTTGATAAACAAAAAAGCTCTTCATACATCAACAATATTTTGAACATATCTTTTGTATGGGAGCTATATGATATAGTTATCCGCTTCTATAATAGTGGATTTCCATTGCTGGATGCGTTGAACGCGTTTGCCATTCACATCGAAACTCGCCTGACGCATGTTGAAGTTCTATGCTATTTGCATAGGCTGTTAGGTATAAGACTTGGGCTGTTAGGTATGGAAAAAGCCGAGTTTGATATGAACGCGGGGTGTGCCAACTCGTTTTTGGTAGAATTTCATAGATCGCGTTGCTGTTAGCTCAATTTTGCACAAAACAGCTGTTTTTTAAAATTATATTTGACTAATATCTCAAAAAACAATTCCTAGAACTGCAGAGCTTCATAATGTTCTAATATTCCATATAAATGATGACGTTTCTTCCAGATTCACTTTTATTTTGCTCTCTTAAAAAATATTCAATATTCATGGCAGCTCCCAGATTACATGACCCTTATAATTATATACATCTCTGTCAAGAGTTTAATTTACTTTATTATATTATCATATATGTGATGATAGTCAATCAAAACAGAAGAAACCGCTGATTACCCCATTCTATAATTCAAAGTATCAACTGCATATGTTGCCTTTGGGCGCTGCTTAAGGTGACACCCACCTGCTACTAGTTCTTGATGTTGTAATTCGTACCACAGCACGATATTGAGATTTCATATTAATTAAATATGCTCAATTGAAATTGCACTTGTCATAAAAATTCTGTTAGTTTAATTCATAAAATATTTATTACTGTGTTTACTGAAGTTTTGCCCCATACAAGCAAAGGATCAGCTGATTGCAAACGCATCCAGTGCAGTAGAAACACCATCCACGACCTATCGAGTTAGCCTGTTATCGATGACATGACGCGTTTGTGTGGAAAATCGGCTATTACTTAACATCATTTGGCGGGCTGTACAGGGTTGGAGTAATTTTAAAAATTTGTATTTATGTTAATATCTCAATGAAGTGATAATGTATGCTTCTTTTTTTATGAGAAAATTATTTGCGATTGGATGTGGGCCTGATTTGTGTATTAAGAAAATTCTTATTTATTGGGTGATTTAACCTAAATTAAAATGCATGTATGCATTTAGTTATTTCATAAAAAAATTTTCGCGTATCAGAGCAGTACCAGAGCATAGGAACTTGAGAGAGTAACAGCCGATTTCCACACAAACGCGTCATGACATCGATAACAGGCAGATGCGATATGACTTGAATGTTGTTTATACTGTACTGGACTCGTTTGCAATCAGCTGATCATTTGTTTGCAAGGGAAAAACTTTAAAAAAACAAAGTAATAAATATTTTATGAATTAAATTAACAGAATTTTTATGACAAGTGCAATTTCAAACGAGCATATTTAATTAATATGAAATCACAATATCGTGCTGTGGTACGAATTACAACTTCTAGAACTTGTAGCAGGTGGGTGCCACCTTAAACAGCGCCCAAAGGCAACATATGCAGTTGATACTTTGAATTATAGAATGGGGTAATCAGCGGTTACTCCTGTTTTGGTCGACCATCATCACAAATATGATAACATAATAAAGTAAATTAAGTTCTTGACACAGATGTATATAATTATAAGGGCCCGCTGCCCTTGGCGCTGCCATAAATCTTGTATATTTTTTAAGAGAGCAAAATAAAATATCTAAATATTTGTACATAAGTATATTTTTCCTTGTACCCTGTACCTATTAATATTCTGTAAAAGGGTAGTCATAAATGTACAAATGTATGTAAAAAGCCTAAGGATTTATAACCCATTCTTCACGTGCTTACCCTATTAAACTGAACAGCTTATTATTAAATAAAACAATGATTTGTCGTTAGTATGTCATATATTTTGATCAAAACTGGCATTTACAATACTTGGAGATTAGATTTAACAATAAACAATATATACTAAAGAATTATAATTAAATGTTAACAAGGAAAGAAGGGCGTTAAAAATACATGTGAAAATGTAATTATAAAGTATTAAATATAAAAACAAATTACACCTATATTTTATTGCATAAAATACATTTGAAAAATTTATTATTGAATTAAATACATTTTAGAATAACACCAAAAAGAAGCGGCTATCGTTGACATGCATTATAGTATTAAGTTTATACCTCTACAATGGTCTTTTAAAAACTTTTAATATTGGATCAATCAATATACATAGTTGTCCAACTTTAACGAAATTTGTTGAAATTGTTAAGATTATAATACTTCCTCGGTATGCCAAGTTTAGTTTTGATAACTTTAAAAAAAAGTTTAGTTTTGATATCTTAGAAAAACTTTATTGAGGGATCGTTGTTTTTTTAATTGAAACGTAAAATAAAAGAACAAAAATCTCTCTTAAAAAATCTCCAGTAGAGGTGCTAGACGGGAGTGGATCGCTCCCAACCTCATTATTATTCTTTCTATGGTAACTATATGATAGAGTGGTCCGTTTTTGAAATATAAACTGCCTGCAACAGAAAAAAGTATCCGTGCAAAATTTAATAAAATTATCCCAAAAACTGAGAGACTTGTTTGCAAGAATCAGACAGATGGACGAACGGACAGATGGACATAGCTACATCGACTCAACTCGTCTTCCTGATCAAGAATATATAAATATATATACTTTATGCGTCTTCTTTAATGCACTACACACGTCGTGACAAAATTATAATACCCTTTGCAGGGGTATAAAATATGTATATAAAATATTACAAATGTTAATAAGACAAATGTTATTAAGACAAACCAAAAATTTACCTATACTTATATCTGAAATCATATTCTATAATAAGCTAAAAATATTTCTAGGATAAATATGAATATACCTAAGCGATAAGAAACTATTCATAAATTGAATTTGAAACGTTCGGGAAATGGTGGTGTTAATGAAAATGTCAGCTCCACCATTTAAGATGGATGTGGTCTGTGTAATATAAAATTTGTTCTATTTTTTTGAGTCCATAAAATAATCTGAGAACTAGAATGATAAATGTTTTTAAGTATCCTTCCATAGTGCCGAAAGTCATACCAATAAATTCAAGTGAGGAAAAAATGGTTTCCGTAAAATTAGAAAACGAATGATGTGTGCTATGTTATTTTATGAGCAAAAACGAGTTCAACAAGCATATATTCACACACACAGCGAACACACAAGCAGCTGTACTTTTAACGATACGCTTTTAATGCACTTCCTGCTTAGTTTAAGTCCTGCAGCTGCACAAGAGCCAATGTGAAACTCAGCGTGCCACAAATTCCGCGCAAAAGCAAACGAGAATCCTGCGGGGGTCGACAGGAAAGTCAGCCCATTTTGTGTCACAAATTCTTGTTTACTTAGCGATTCAAGTGCCGCTTCTTATACCAACTTTGTGTACAGCGCAGGCGAATTTCAGACAGATTTTCGGTACGTGGAATATAAAGATGTAGCAGTTCAGTAGGAAAACATCAGCATCAACTGTGATATAATGTAATGTAATGCAACATTTTAATGCATTGCAAATGCAAACATAATTACCTATTACAATCTTACCTGCATAACCATTAATCTATGAATGTACATTTATAAAATACTATCAAGAACGGAAATGTGTACACTTATGGTCAAAAGCCATTTGCACTTTGGCAGAGATAAATCGCAGCCATTAGGTAACATAACTAAGCTACTTGAAGTTAAGTACTTGCAGAATATTATAGTTTGATAACTTTCTCAAAATTTAAGATGTCAGTACCATGGATATACACATCAGATCACATAAATATTTATTTTCAACTTTAAATCCGACACTCTAAATTGTGTTTTTGATATTAAGTACCATACACAGATTCAGACTATCTTAAAGTTTAAGGAATTCGTAATAACGTTAATCTGCTATGCTCCTATTTTCATATCCAAAGAACAAAGCATATGAAATAGTGCTCCCATTTGCACATCCACTTGACTTTTGTGAACGTCAATCCAAAAGCATTCACGTTCATGCAAAAGCAATGTGAATTGAAAGTAATTGGCATTATTAGAATAAAAAAATTAAAATGAAGGTTTTTTTTTAATTGAAAATAAAATAATACCAAAATATAAAAACAATCACGATGTGTGATTGTTTGCGATTCCTGTAAAATATCCTTAGAAACACACAACTATGATTATTCCATATATTTTATGTGCTTGAATTTTATGATGATATGAGCCACATAACTGTCAAATTTATAATAATTTTACACTTGCTTGGCACATTGGTACTTCATAATTTCGCTTTCATGAATATAGTATAAAGCGAAGACTTTTCCACAAATACTGTCAAGTCAACTGGATATTGAAATAAGTAATTCGACAAGTGCTGTGGCTGTGAGTGCAAACCAGTCTACTAGCATTAAAGTTATCCCCATTTTGACATTAAATGCATAATTTTTACGCCAATTAAAATTCGCAAACCTGAACTGGCAATAGGACAGGTTTCCAGCCCGCCCCTACCAAGGCACCATTTGGATCATTTTAGAAACTAATTAATATTTTTGTGAATAAAAAGTTATTGGTAATGCAAAACGCAAGCTCAACAGCCGGTCGATAAACATATAGTTATAAACTGAAATGATATTTTGTAAGGCAAATGCATAATAAATAAGAACCACAGTATGCTCTAAGGTCTACAAGGTCACCCCAAAACATATATGAAGCTGTGAGCTGCGTAAACAAATCGATAGTCCAAAAACTCAAGCATCATCTGCCGTAAAACTAATGTGAATGTAGGCATCCAATTGAATCATTTATAGCAAAGTTATATAAGACCCTGCAAACTACAATAAATTACCTCACCAGCCGATAACAAAGGTAAGTAGAATCAAATTATCGACGTCAGTTGTGGAGTGCTAATTGCATTTTAAATTTATAAATGTGCTTGAAAGAAACAATATTCTTCATTACATGTATATACTTATATTGGCACGATATAGAGAGCCATAGGTAACGACAAGACGGCTGCAACTTTTCGGCTCTCACTGCGCATGTATGTCACATTTTACTAAAGACGACTCAAAAGACTCAAAATGACCAAATTTGATCAAAATCTGACCGTTACATCATACGCTATATACTTTGTAATAGAGATACTTTTTATAAAAGATACAAATTTTTCAACATTTTCTGACTTTAGCAAGCTATTGTAGATAATCTATTCAAAATGAAGAGGTCAGAGATATGTCAGTAAATGCGCTTGACATTTTCCTATATTATGCGGGGAGTCCCTTCCAAACCAGATCCCCCAATCAGCAGCCGCCGATTAACTAAAAAAAGTGCATATTTGGCGTACACTGTGCGTCTATTGCGTTGCCTTTGGTAAAATGTGACGTCACACGACTGCACGACTGCAATATAACGGAACATAACGGTCATGCGCGTGGCGAAACCTAGTCTCTCTCAATCGTGTAGGTATGGATATTATTTTGAAAGAAGCAAATGGGGCCAAATTTAACTTACCATTTTGGTGTTAGTGCATGCTGCTAAAGAGAAACCTTGGCCACAAACCACAGTAGTGTGGACATCCGGGCGAAGGACATCGGTGGGTCGGTTGGCCGGGGTTGCCTGGTTGGGAGTTCGTTGACGTAAGACTCGACATGAGCAACATTATTTTGTTACAGAGCCAGCTTTAGGACATGTAAACATGTTGTCAACACACATGAAGGAAAACGTAAAAATGGTTGTTGCTTTAGGAACAAAACTATCATAAATATTATATGCAGACGCCTTGACACTGTGGTGTGTTTAACATCTCATTGCTTTTTCACTTACTGATAGAATTTAATATTGCTAGAAAAGTGGATACCACATGCCACATACCAGATGGCAGAAGCTATTAGGTATTTCGGATAAATAATTAAAGGGGTGTCAAGTGACTTGGGTTACCAAATGGGGCGTGAATAATAAATTGCAATGACATACATGTATACAAATTATTTGAATAGCGGGTGAGAATTGTTCAACGTTTTTATAAGGTAGGCAGCGCCACTAGTAATATGTTTTGTCAGCACATTAAGTACAAGCTCAAGTGGTTTTTATGTTTGGTAGCTAAGGACGTGATCTGAAGTGGTCATTTTATTGACGCCCAAACAGAATTTTTTGGCGTCTCTCTAAAATTTTAATTGTTTTCAACTTTTTATAAACCGTTCACTTCATATGCAACATTTTTTTTTTTCTTAAATTGTTTATGTTAGGCGGATCGGCTCGCTTAGTACTTGAAACTAATGGTTTTTTGCTGTGTTAGCAATTTGAATGTACTTTCGATATAAACTACAAATATTATTAAATATTCCCCCGCTATTGATTCTTGCTTCTGGACAGTATAGATTTTTGTAAACATATCCTATGTGTGTGTGTGTGTGGTCCCTAGCAGAACCCCTAGCCCATGTAGATCATCACCCAACTTTGAAACTGATTTTATTTATTTATTTTTTTTTTGCTGAGTAAGGAGTTTGAGAGTAGAATCTGGGTCTTGAAACTGAAAGTTTCTGCTGAGTAAAGAGTTTGAGGGACGCAGCTGGGATTATCTATGTATATGCTTATGCGTACAGTTTATTGACTGATGGTGTGATAGAGGAGCCCCTCTCCCCCATATATTGCAGGGATAGAGCGGGTGCGTTGGATCGAGATCAGTTTTCAGTCTATGTACTCTATTTCTTATGTATGTATGTATGTATGTAGAGTATAGAAATAAAGCGGTTCGTTGGTTCGTAGACAATTTTAATTAAGTCTTTGTACTACAGCTTGTTGACGAAAAGTGGAAGAGGCCTTGTTGGGGGCAAGCAGTGTGTGTGTGTGTGTGTGTTTGTGTGTGTGTTTGTGTGTGTGTGTGTGGGTGGGAAAGGGAAGAGACACTCTGTTGTTGGTAAGAAGGGGGAAAGAGCAGTTGTATAAGTGTATTTCTAGTGTATATCTATTGGGACAGCTTTTATAGCTTATTGATCATTTTCGAGGATAGGGTGTGAAAATGGAATAGCGTTTCATAAGTAGGTTTAACTAGCCTGACATCTCATAAGCATCTCAAGTGTTTTCTAGCGGTATTTCAAATAAGCGTACATATGTTTTCGCAGTTAATAATTTTAATAAGCTGTTAACATTAATGGCGCCAGAATAAGATTTTTGTTTTTCTCTATGAAATGTAATATGCTTAACAGCTTTGGGTTTTTGTAGACATATTGAGTATGGGTAGGTATTTGAGGAAAACAATTGGCCTAAGTTTCTCATTGGAGTGTTTTTATGTGTAGTTAACATTAAAAGATCTTGCTGCCTGGGGGCTTTCGGGGTTGTTTTTTGAATAGATTTGAACAAAAGATACATAGAATTAGTAGATTTTCATATTTTATTTATTTATTTTATTTATTTGCAAACAATACTTTCTCATAAGTTTTTTAGCATCAGCTTTTTTCAACGTATAGAAGATACAAATGCATGTATCTCTCATTAAATAACCAAGCACACGACTTTAAGTAGTATCCATGTTTTGATATAGCAAACTCAGTTTCATATATTTCAAAATATTCACGGTATTCATTTAATTTCTTTTTATGACATATTCACTTTTCTCGTGCCCAAATTCATTAAATCTTCAATTTCTATTAAAATTGAGGATTGAATGCTGTTTTATTTTATCTGTTTGTATACGTATACTTTATCAATGAAACTACAGCTTGTAGATCAGGGGAGAAAAGCGCTACTTTCAAAATTTCGCTTTGAGCCAATTTTTTCAATTTTTTCAATTTTTTTTTATAATTTTATTTATGCCGGAATGCGCGATTTTTTACAATTTAGATATTATTTATACATTCCGCCGAATTGAAAGATTTTTATCTTAGTTTTTGTTTATATTTCTTATATCTTATAAATGTTGTGCTAATTTAATAATCTTACCTAATAGCATTTAATTTAAATTGAAGAGAATTGTTTTATATTAATATTTATTTGTATTTTGCCGTTGTTTCTTCTTTATACTAAATATCAAACTTTTATTTTTAGAGATTGCACTAATATTCTTAATAATAAAGTGTTTTATAAGTTTATTATTTCTGAGTTGTATTAAGTTTGAGAGTGCATTGTGTAAATGGTGTAGAAAATTTCGATTTTGATTGTGCTAGAGCTGAGCCATAAGATTAGTATGTGTTTTATGAATAGGTTGGTGAATAGGTTTGTATTAACATAGTTTATTCAACTCTATTTAAAGGGTGCCGTGAGATTTTTTATTTATATTTATTTATTAGGAGCATTAATAACTGATTTGTTCATTCATTGGATAATTTTATAGAATTGTAAAATAAGAATTCATCTTATGACTCCAGATTAGATGTTATCGTCCTTTATATTTAAAATAGAATTAATAGAAATCATCACGATTTCTTACAGCGTATTTTAAATTATTCTATGTTTTGTAAAATATATGCTTATGCTTCTATATCATTCACATATATTTGCATAGAGATTTCTTTGTATATAAAGTTAGGGTTAGATTAGAATTTTTGTATGAAATATATAAATTTTTAGGCTTTTTAGGTTTATTGTGTGTATATAGTAATGAATGAGTATAATGTTCAAAAGAGTCTGGATGAGTAAATTTTTCCGATTATTTGCAATAGATATGGAAACAAATGTTTATGATTTTTTATTTTTCTTTCTATATTGAAATTGAACTGATATCAGGAATGATCTTATATTCTAAGAGTAAATGTTTTTGTTGTTTATATTTAAAATAGTGTTAATAGAAATAATCACAATTTCCTACAGGGTATTTTCTTTTATTATAATTCAATGTTTTGTCAATGAATGTTTATTATATCTAAAATTTATAGCTTCATCATTTATTCTTTAAGTTTATTTGTAAATAATTTTATGCTGGATGAGTTGCGAATTTTTGTGCTGAATATAGATGTTTATCGGTTTAAAAGGTTTAATATTAATAATTCAGTTTAATGATCATTTCCAGGGGGATCAGGAAGATGGTATTGATGATTTTTTGTATAGAAAACTGATTAAGATAGGAAAGAAGCTAATATAATTTACTTCAATATTATTATATAAAATTTCAATAGTTTCAGTTGTTTGAATGCGCATTTATTTTTACGCATTCTATTTGTATGTATATATGTTGCTTGTATTAATATATTGCTATTCGGTACCCAACACTGGTTGTTCAAGTGTGAACATGTTTCACCACCTGCACCGCATCTTACAACAGCTGCAAGCAGATATCCTAACAACTTGTGTTAGGATATGGAAAGGATTGGGCGTAAATGTGTTCCAGATGTGGACCAATAGGCGATCGCGCTACAAGCGATCGCAATACATACAAGCGGTCGTTTTACAAGCGACCGTGATAAAAATAAACGGTCGCCTTACAAGCGACCGTAATAAATTATAAACATGCTGTCGCCTTACCAACGACAGCATTAGAGATAAGAACATTGTTAGACTTAAGATTTTTTACAATAAATAAAGGATTGCTCAGCCGAGCGATCGAGTTCGATACTAAACGTCGCCTCCTGTATATCATTATTATACATTTTTGGTCCTTCGAGTTATTTTACAGCGTGTTCTGTGGCTTACAACAGAACAGTGGAAAATAAAATTGAAAAAATCAATGAACTTCAAGCAAGGCAAAGCGTGTTCTGTGGCTTACAACAGAACTGTGAAAATTAAGTGTTAATAAGTTAAATCTACAAAGAAGTTCAATCATGTTGAAGGAGAAGCAAATCGCACTATTGAAGAAGCAGATGTCTCTCAGGGATGAGTTTCACACGCTGATGAATCAAGGTGCAAGTCTGCACTGTTAATAACTCAACACTTATTAAATTCGGGGTTATTGATCACAAATATTTCAATAATAAAATATTCGATTCGACTCTGGCGCACTTTGCGACATACAAAATGTCGATATCTCGAGCAAAGACAGATGAACCTGTGGGTGATCAAGCTGGAGAAAAACATGCCGCACCATCCCAAAAACGTGTGGATGAATATGCTGCAAAGGAACCTGCCGGAACCTGTCTGCGTAATGAGATGGAAAAAGCCAAAATACATTTGGCACATCCAACAAAAGATGAGCTAATGGACATAAAAGAGAGTATAAATGTCCGAATGGAATCGATTCAAAGCATGATTACGATGCTAGAAATCAAATATGAATGGTAGGCTTATAATTCTGATGAAATCGACGATTTGAAAGTCAAGGTTAAAATTCTGTCGAATAAAATCGATAGAAAAATGTCAGAAATACAAAAGCCATCAAGAGATGGACATCAGAGGCAAGATGCCCCAAAGGTGGATCTACCACAATTTAACGGCAATGCTAAAGAATGGCCGAACTTCTACGGAATATTTACGGAAGTTATTCACGAAAAAGTAGATATCAGCGACACAATAAAGCTGAACTACTTAAAGTCATGCCTCAAAGGAGAGGCAAATACAATGTTTAGCCACTTACTGCTCGGCTCAGCTGCAAACTATAAGGCGGCGTGGGAACTTAAATGTAAGCGGTATGAAAATAATCGTAAAATTTTCGCTGACCGACAACATATTATTGGAATTGGAAATTCTGAAATGCGACTCGGAAGAAAGGATTCGCAACTTTCTAGATACAGCCAATGAGTGTATCTACATTATAAAGGAAAAAACAAGAATTGGCGAGGAAGCTGATGTCATCTTTTCCCAAATCCTACTTCGGCGGTTTCCAATGGAGGCTCTTCAGCAGTATGAGCAACATGTGAAAACAAAAAACCGGGAAATTCAATCACTAAATGATGTATGGGATTTTATAAACCAGCTACATAATGCAGTAGATTGTGTTCAAAAAAGTGTTGTTAAAGGAACAAATCAACATCAGCAAAAATCATGCCGTTTTTGTTCAATAAACGGACATGATACAAATAGATGCCAAAAATTTAAGGTAGCATCAGTAAGCAAACGTAAAGAGTTTGTAAAAAGAAATCATTTGTGTTTCCGTTGTCTTGGCACTCATAGCATGATCGAATGTAAAAAAGAGTGGAAATGCCAAAAGTGTAACAAAAACCATAACACTTTGTTACATGAGGACACCAAAACGGAAAGTGTAAATTGTCTCAAACAAAATACTGAGCATGAAACACTATTGACTACAGCAGTGATCAATGTAAAAAATGCCAGCGGGACCTTTGAGCAGCTACGTGCACTAATGGATGGAGGATCGCAACGCAATATAATCTCCGAGGAAGCAGCTCAACTTTTAGGGCTGCAAAGATCTAAGGAGTTAGTAGAAATTCAGGGAATATCCTCACAAGGCGTTGAACTGTCGAAACACAGCGTAAAACTTGAAATCAAGCCAAGATTCGCATGTAAATTCAACACAAGGACTGTGGCTTTGGTGCTTCCTAAACTACAAAGAGCTCTTCCGAACAAAAATATTGATATTGACATCAATAAAGATAAAAAATTGTTCCCTGGCCGATCCAAATTTCAATGAAGCCAGCAGAATTGATCTGATTATTGGTGCGGACCTGTTTCCCTTTATTATGATGGGTCAGGTCAAAACCGTCAATGGAGCGCTGGTACAGAAGGCGAGATTTGGATGGATAATTTCTGGAAATATTGCTCGAGCCCCCTCAAAGAGAATTTTGACAGCGACTACAACTGTAAACCTTGATGACTTGGAGCGCTTCTGGGAACTGGAGGAAGAAAAATCCGAGGATATGGAAGAAAATCTGCGTTGTGAACAGCATTACCAAGAAACGACAACAATTGATACAGATACAGACTTATAGTTGCAATTGCCTTCCGTAGTGAGTTTGAATTGGGAGACTCGCGTAAACAAGCAGTAACAAGGCTGATGCAAATGGAAAAGAAATTTAAGAATAACAAAATCGTCTTCAACCAATACAAGGATTTCATGAGGGAGTATCTACAGCTCGGTCACATGGTAGCAGTTAACACAACGGGTGAAGAAAAATACTATCTGCAGCACCAAGCTATAATTAGGCCAGACAGCCTAACTACAAAACTAAGGGTGGTTTTTGACGCCTCAGCAAAAACTACTAATGAATGTAGCCTGAACGACGCAATGGCTATAGGACCCAAAATTCAAAGGGACATTTTTGACATTTTAACAAGTTGGAGAATGTGGCAATATGTAATAACAGCAGATGTCGAAAAAATATATCGCCAAATTAAAATAACACCACCTGATCAGGAGTATCAGAACATCGTATCCATAACAAATGGAAATATATCAGAGAAGGTCGCCATAACGAAAGACGAGTCAATAAAAACGCTAGGCTTATACTGGGATCCAACAAAAGATGAATTCACATTCAGCGTAATGATGTCACAATTAGGTGGTGTTTCGAAGCGATCAGTTCTGTCACAATTGGCAAGAATATTTGACCCGCTAGGATGGCTTACACCTGTAACGTTACAAGGAAAATGTTTCATGCAGGAACTTTGGAAAATGTCCGTCTCTTGGGATGCAGAACTTAAAGCGGATTCAGCAAATATTTGGCAAGAATTTGCAAAGGAGCTACCATCCTTATCCAAAATCAGGATACCACGTTGGACTGGAAACTCAGGTCAAGGCATCATCGAACTGCATGGATTTTGCGACGCTTCAGAGAAAGCATATGCTGCCCTAGTATATACAAAAAACGGCAGCCAAGTCACTTTGCTTGCAGCAAAAAGCAAAGTAAATCTAATTAAAAACAAGAAGACTATCCCCAAGCTAGAGCTGTGTGCAGCTCAACTTTTGGCGAAACTATTATCAAGAATCTCGTCTACTATGGGAAATCAAGTAAAACTTAACGCATGGAGCGACTCGCAAATCACATTGGCATGTATCACGAATAAGCTCAGCAAAGACAAATGTGAAAACCAGAGTGGATGACATTGCGAAGCATCTGCCACTTTTAAAATGCAACTACGTAAAATCAGAGGAAAATCCTGCAGACGTAGCTTCTAGATGAATCTCACCAAAAAAGTTGGAAAACTATTCAATTTGGTGGAATGGGCCACAATGGTTAGCTCAGCCTGAAAGTGAGTGGCCATTATATGAGGATGAAGAACCATTGATAGCGTCCACTGTATTGAATGGAAACAATCCCTTAGTTTCACTTCTGTCAAAATATTCTAGTTGGACAAACCTGGAAAGCATTATCGTAAATGTGTTACGATTTATTGCAAAGATTCGGAGAAAAGCTTCTGAATCGTGTATCGAAGCCAGCCTTTGGAGTAAGGCAAAATTGACAATAGTAAAACTTCAGCAGCAATTAGTCTTCGGAAAAAAAATAAGGCAGCTACAAAGCAAAAGGCAATTAGAAACCAAAAGCAAGCTACTGTCGCTCTATCCTTTTCTGGACAACGAGGGAATACTTAGAGTTGGAGGCCGACTACAAAATTCCAAAAATATACGACGAAACATCCAATCTTCCTCGGAAAGTCACACCTCGCCTGGCTACTGGTGAATAAGGCCCACATGATTACACCCCACGGTGGAATAAAACTTATGAAAAACTTCATCGAACGTGAATACTGGATATTTGGTTTGCGCAACATTCTGAAAAATCATTATCGAGCATGAAACCTGCCTGAATACAGAGTAACGGGAGAATTTGCATTTCAAGCAACGGGCATCGACTATGCTGGATTATTCCAAATAAGATGCTTAAAAGGACGTGGACAGAAGACACATAAGGGATATGTATGCGTCTTCATATGTATGGCTACCAAAGCAATCCATTTGGAGCTAGTCAGCGACATGACCACAGATAAATTTCTGGAAGCCTTGCACAGATTTTTTGCTAGGCGCGGCAAAAGCAAGTACATTTACTCCGATAATAGAACAAACTTCGTTGAAGCAACAAGAAAATTGGAGGTTGAATTGGAAGCTGCAATCATGAATAATACCAAACTGGCACCGGTATTAGAGCGGCATTATCTGGCACTTTATCCCCCCGGGAAGCCCCCACATGGGTGGATTGTGGGAAGCTGGAGTCAAATCCATGAAATACCATTTAAAACGGATCCTCGGTGACAACAGCTGTACATATGAAGAGTTCTCGACGCTGTTATGTCGCATAGAGGCAGTGCTGAACTCACGTCCTCTGATTTCATTGGAAAATGGATGCGAGACAGACGATGTGCTTACAGCAGGACATTTCCTAGTAGGAAGGCCGCTAATAAGTGCACCGGAACACGTATATGTGCAGGAGAAAATAGGATCTCTTGATAGATTGAGATATATGCAGCGAATGACAGCAGAGTTTTGGAAAAAATGGAAAGAAGATTACCTGGTATCGCTGCAAAAAAGATCAAAATGGCGGAACGAGAAACAAAACCTTAAAGAAGGTCAGGTGGTGTTATTAAAACAGGAGAATACACATCCTGAAAATGGCCAATGGGACGAATAGCGAAAGCTACTAAAAGTCAAGACAACAAGGTCAGAGTTGTCACAATTAAAACAAGTAACGGCGAAATAAAACGCACAATAAATAAAATCTGTCCGTTGCCTACACAAGATGAAGAAAGGAAAACTGCACAAAGAAACACGTGGAGTAACAAGGCAGCAGCAACTGTTCTGAACCTGTTAATGATGTTTCAAGTGGCGACAGCACTTATAATATCCAATTAAAATAACTCAAAGATAAGCATTCTTGACCTAGAGAACGATTCAACAATATTTCTGGAAAAAATTGGGAAAGTGGAAGTCGTGTCATCAAGCTGGGGCTTCTTGTTTTCTTCGACTTAGAAGCCTACTTTGACGTATTAAGGCGAGCACCTGGAATTTTGGAGAAAACTGAAAAAATATGTCCCAAACTAATGGAGTTTGAGCAGCAATGCGCAGGGATTATAACAAGAATCAAACATCAGTTATATTCGATAAATGAAAACAACAACCTTATAATGTCCCAGTGGATGGTTTGATATATCTTCCCAAGTATATGGTATAGTCAACATGAAGACCCTGAGAAAAAATCAAGAGACCTTAAAAAATTATGTAGAAAGCCAGACTTCAGTGATCAATCCAACAGAAAACTTAATTAAATCAACAACGCAGATAATCAACGAAAGCTTCAAGGAAATAACCACACGAATGGATAGCATCATCGATACAATTAATACGCAGTATCTGGTATACCGGGAGTCAATAAAGTTTTTCCTGCTCATCAACCAGTTAAAAGATTGGGTCGACGACACAGAAGCAATCCAAGGAAAAATAATTGATTTATTTATGGATATAAATCAGGGAAAATTAAATCCCATGCTGATTAAACCTAATCAAATGTTGGCGGAAATCAACAAAATACAAGATGCCATGCCTCGCAATCACGTACTACCTGGGAAACTCCTGGACAAAAACTACAAGCACAAGGCGCGTTCAAGGATGGCATTATAATAATCAAAGCAAAAATTCCACTGTACCTGAATCAGCAGTCGGATATTTTTAGTATTGTGCCGATACCAGTTATCAGCGATAATCAGAAAATGATTCCAATGGTAGCAGCGAATTATCTGATTTACAGTACAGCCTTGAACACGTATCACTTAATATCTGAAGCGAACCTCAACAAGTGTCGTTGGGAAAACGAGGATACAAGAGTCTGCATAGGAAACTGGGCATGGAAAGATGCTGATGAAAACTTCTGTGAAACTACACCATTGAAGCCTCATTCCAAAATGGCGTGTGTAATGACAGAATACAGGGATCAATCATTTTGGAAAGAGCTTGGATACCACCACCGCTGGTTATTTAAAACATTTGAAAACACATCGAGTCATGTTCAATGCAGTGATTGCCATCATGAAATAGTAAGAATACTTAAAGTTGGCATAGTGGAACTCGAAGAAGGATGCTCCTTAAGACTCAAAGGAATAACTCTACAGGTCCCTCAGAGCGTGCATACATCATATAAATCGAGTTACTCCAGCCACTTCATAAAGTAAGTCAACGAGCAAACACCCTTGGAGCTGACACCAGTTGGTTCTATAACAGTGAACAACACAAAGGAGCTAGAACGGCTGCACAAAAGGATTCAATATCTCGACAGCCACAAAGTACATCTGGGCGACCTGCACTTTTTCACAGCAAGTGGTCACACATCGCTGGTTCTAGTGGTTTATGCAAGAATGAAGTACAAAATAGGCAGCTTCTGGCTGTCACATTTACGGCCCCCCCGGAGAATGTTCAAGTGTGAACATGTTTCACCACCTGCACGCGGCATCTTACAACAGCTGCAAGCAGTTATCCTAACAACTTGTGTTAGGATATGGAAAGGATTGGGCGCAAATGTGTTCCAGATGTTACAAGCGATCGCAGTACATACAAGCGGTCGTATTGCAAGTGACCGTAATAAAAATAAACGGTCGCCTTACAAGCGACCGTAATAAATTATAAACATGCTGTCGCCTTACCAACGACAGCATTAGATATACATAAGAACATTGTTAGACCTAAGATTTTTACAATAAATAAAGGATTGCTCAGCCGAGCAATCCAGTACGAAACTAAACGTCGTCTCGTGTATATATATTATACACTGGTCATGTACGGTTGTTATAAAAGTCGCTCTCTGAAATTTGTCTAAATTTTCCAAAAAACATTCTAAAAGCCCATAATTGTGGTATTTTATTTGTACTGTGGCCACTGTGTCACTTTTATGTGAAAAACTTAGAGATACGCTATTAACGTTATCCTTGTGGAATAAATAATGAGCGGAGCTCCAGAAAATTTTCTGGAAAATAAGAGTTGCTGGGGAGTCACCAGCTGAAATCAGAGCCAGAATCATGAAGGATGCGGCGGTTAAAATGACAAATACTCAAGTTAGTATATCCAATGGCAGTAATAGCAATTGGGCTGCAACAACATGCAGCACTACTTGCACATTGACGTCATCAATTTCAAATCAGGCCTCTTCTTATACGGTCACAACCTTGTTAAGTGGAGGCGTATGTTCCACCCCGAATATTGTGAATATAAATAATGCTACTAATCAAGTAACTTATAATACTCCTGAGAAAGGAAAGGAGCCGCAGAGATCACTTAGCTGGCTGACCCCTAAAATAAAGCGTAAGCCGTCGTCTCATTTGACAAAGGTGAACATCAAAAAAGGGAGATTGTTACTCAGCTCAAAGGCGATACCAATAGTAACCGTTTTGCAACGCTGGCAAATAAAATAGAGGTTGATGATCCAATAGAGGAGGAAATCTCACATGCAGAGGCACTGGCTGATGAGATGGAAACTGACCAGCGCCCTGAAAATGTACGCAGCGTACCGAGATCGCGGAAACCACCCCCAATAAACATTGAAGATGTATCAAATGTTATCCTAATGGAGAGTGAACTTGATGTTATCATTGGCCCAGAAAATTACACACTTCACACAGGCACAGAAGGAAGAGTGAGAGTCTATGTCACGAACTCCGATTCATATCGTAGCCTAATTAACTACCTTAAAGAGAACAATGCGCACCATTTATCTTACCAATTGAAGGAAGACAAGGCTTACAGGCTAATCATTCGAAATTTGGCAAGCTCTACCCCTGAAGAACGCATCAAAGAAGCTTTCAGGCGACATGGTCATAATGTTCTTCGTATCTACAACCCTCGTCCCCTTAAGGTCGCTCATAAAAATAATGGTGAAACTGTGAACGAATTAGCCCCCAACAATTTCTTCTTCATTGATTTGGCTCCTGGGAATAATAACAAGGAGGCTTTTAAGGTCAACCAAATTGGGCGTCAAAGGGTCTCGGTAGAAATACCCAAGAAAAACTTGAACGCAATTCTTTGTCACAGATGCCAAGGTTTCGGGAATACCAAAAACTACTGTATGAGGCCATACATCTGTGGTAAGTGTGCCCAAGATCATCCAACTGCGCATTGCAAGGAAACTGCGGAAGAGAATCTCTGCTTTATCAACTGTGGAGGTAACCAAAATCAAGCCGCCTGGTTACCTCCACAGTTGAGGTTTTCAAAAACAAAACAGATGAGCGCAGTCCAAAAAACAACACTGCAAGACGTTCTACTACTATCCAGAATAATCGTCAACAATTTGTTCCGGCAGCCTTTGTGGGCAGGAACTTTTCCTATTCAGATTCGGTTCGCAAAGGGTTACAAGTAGAAAACCCTCCGCGGAACAGAGGCTCAATAGAGAAAAATAAAACTGAAAATGCACCTTCTATTTTGCAGCACCAGACTGAGCCTTGGCAAGACATACCACCTAACAGAAGCTCGCGGTTTGAGGAGGCCATAGAGGCGCTGAAAGCGAAAGTTGACACTCTCCAAGTTTTGTTTAAGGAACTACAGGAGACAAACCAGTTTCTTAAACAAATGTGTCTGAGTCTCTTGAACGCTAAAAAATGATGCCCCGTTCACTTAGTCTCAGATTATGGAATGCCCGGGGTCTCTCTGGGCATGTTGAGGAACTCAAGCAGTTCCTAACTGAGCACACTATAGATGTGATGCTTATCACTGAAACCTGGCTGAGAGCGGGTATTAAAGTATTCATTCCCAGATACAATATCCACAAAGCGGACCACCCAAACAATAGTTCAAGAAGAGGAGCGGCGGTGCTAGTAAGACAAGACATCACATATTTCCAACTTGATCCTGTGAGGATGAATCATCTACAAATGGACACCATTCAAGTCGCTACAAGCTCGTTTGAATTAGTAATCTCTTCTCTCTACCTTCCTCCAAACTTCCATTGGTCGGCAACGGACTTTATCCTCGTTCTCAACAACCTGTGAAGAAAATTTCTAATTGGTGGCGATTTTAATGCCAAAAGTAGACTCTGGGGAAGTTTTAGAGCAGTTGCGAGGGGTAGTTGCATGCAGGATGTAAAAAAAATTTTTTCAAGGCCTTTCAACTGGGCAAGCAACACACTTTCCATACGCTCGAAACTACTCACCAAGCGCTATTGATTTTTTTTATCTTTAATGGACTGCGCCCTGAAGATTTGGATATAAGAACTAAGTATCAGCTTTCTTCAGACCACTTTTCCTTGGTAGCTGAATTTGATTCTGCTCCGAAGACGAAAGTGCCAAAGAAAAGACTGCATCCACGTGGTGCAAATATAGATACTTTCCGCAGAGAACTGGAAGAATCTCTGCATCTTAATCTTGAAATCTTGCAACCAGAAGACATTGATGATGCGCATGCGATCTTTCTTAATAAGGTACATGTAGCTGTTCTTATTGCCGCTCCTGTAAGCCAAACGCATGGATCAAGTTCGCACAACAGACTCCAGCCAGCTATTGAAGCTCTGCTGCTGATTAAGCGAAGGCTTAGGCGGCAATATTGTCGTACCCGTGATCCAATAGTGGACATAGTATATCGAAGGGTGTCCAATAGGATCAAGAAGCTGCTTGTGCTTAATAAGCAAATGGAAAACGACCGCCTCCTATCAAATGTTTCATCTGATGACAGTTCTAGACACTCTAGATCCCCATTGGAGCGAGCTGAGGCCTTTGCTAAAGACTTGGAGGCACGCTTTCAACCATTTAATACCAGCTCACCAAACAGGATTAGAAAGGTTCAATTGTTGCTCGACAGTCCTGACCAGTTATGCCCTCCAGTTGTGATGGGAGCACACAAGAGGAAATTTCAGCACACATTAAAGGCCTACAAACCAAAAAGACTCCTGGAGAAGATTGTCTGGACAACGTACCACTTAAGGCTATGCCGGTAAAAGCAGTGCTTCTCCTGGTCCTTATTTTAAATGCAGTTTTGAGACTGGGGCATATTCCAACCCAATGGAAGAAGGCGAGTATTTGTATGATTCATAAGACTGGAAAGAGCCCTTCCTCCTTAGACTCGTACAGACCAATAACCTTGTTGCCCACGATTTCCAAACTCTTTGAGCGTTGCCTACTGACGCGCCTTTTGTCTGTAGAAACGTTTAAACGGAAAATACCGCCTTTTCAATTTGGTTTTAGAAAGTCCCATGGAACACCAGAACAATTGCATAGGTTAGTAAAGTTCATCCTTGAGGGATTTGAGGCCAAAGAGTACGTGGTTAAGGCATTTCTGGATATAAGACAGGCCTTCGATAGAGTTTGGCATAATGGTCCTCTCAGCAAAATCAAGCCCTTATTGCCGCCTCAACTATTTTGGATAGTGAGAAGCTTCTTAACGGACCGATCCTTCTCGGTTGTACTGGATGGTGTGGAATCCAGCGTTAAGACCATTGGGGCTGGAGTTCCTCAGGGAAGTGTGTTGGCGCCCACTCTGTATACCTTGTTCACACACGACATGCCCACTGGCTCCAACATTGCACTAGACGACCCTCAGGACCTTCTCGTCGCAACTTTTGCTGACGACACAGCCATTCTGGGTAGAAGCTCATATGTCTATGAAGCCACGGACATACTACAGCAATACCTGCATAGTTTTGAAATGTGGGCAAAGCGCTGGAACATTGGCATCAATATAAGCAAGTGTGCCAACGTGACCTACGGGAGTCTTCTATTTGAACAACACTCCAGCTATAAATATTTGGGAGTGCATTTGGACAGACGCCTGACGTTCACAAAGCATATATCCAGCATTACAGCGGCACTCAGGCAAAGAATCAAGAGACTTGGATGGCTTTTAAACAGCAAAAATAAACTGTCTCTTAGAAATAAGGTTACCATATATAAGACCTGTATTGCTCCTGCCTGGCGTTATGGATTGCAGGTGTACGGAATCGCTGCGAGATCCCATTTAGCCAAAATTCGCTTACTGCAAGCACAAACTCTCCGCATATTAACTGGTGCTCCCTGGTACGTGAGAACTGCAAATATTGAAAGAGACCTAGGTGTTCCAAAAGTGGGAGATGTTATAAATAGACAGACTGCAAGCTATATGGTGCGGCTAAGAAATCATCCTAACATATTAGCAAGGCTTCTCCTGAAGCGACGAAAAAAAGGAGGTATCAGATTGCGCCGTAGACTGCGGAGGTCTCATCCGGTTGACCTTGCATTAAGGTTGATATAAATGTTGTTAAACAGACTTAATTTTGTTTTTTTTTAAAGTTGTGTTGTTTTTATTATTAACCAGACTTAATTTTGTTATTTTTTTTTTTGTTAAGTTCTTTTGTTATTATTGTTTGTTAAGTTTAATGTAAGTTGTTGAGAAATAACAGTAAAATTAAATGTTTCCCAAAAAAAAAAAAAAAAAAAATTAATATATTGATCCCATATATATTATTACATCTGAACGGTTTCTTGATCACGGTTTGAGCTATTAGCATTTTAGAATTGAATTATTAACAAAGTTTGTAGTATAAAGTTCGTTTATGACATCCAACGTGATTACTTTTTTCCATAATATTTTAATTTTGAAGGATAATAATAGAAGGAGAAATCTTAAGATCTTAGGGTAGATGTTATTGTTAGCTACATTGAAGATAGGGTTAATAGAAGATAATAGCATTTTACATGTTTTATTTTTAATTTAATTTTTTTAATATAAAGTTCGTTTCACTTTTCTATAGCATTCTATTTATTTTATAGTTTTGTTTATAGATATAGTTAAGACTATGAGCCCTGTTTTTTTCATATTTTTTCTGAATATCGGCTTATTTGGTTTATTATGTGTGTCCATGTGTGTCCATTATCCATGAGGGCTGGGATCCAAAGCCAGTATAATTTTATTATTTTTTTTCTTTGCGCTAGATATGGGAGTGGTTGCTCTATTAATTTTAAAATAGATACATATTTAAAAATGTAGTAGATTTTAGAATGTTTTTCAGTTAGGAATTATAATTGAAATGTTAGGTTGATAGAACATATTGATGTTGGAGGTGGCTTTAACAGAAAGACGCAAATCATGTTATTGTTCAGTTGCAGTTGTATTTTCTGGATAACGGTTGAAGAATACAATAATAATATTCACGGGTATTTAGGAGAACTGTACAACTCCGTTGGTGGTGGGGTGCTGACCATGTGTGCTTTTAATATTGTTTTGATTGTATTTATTGATTGTCGCTATGTTATTTAAAAGTAGTCTATAGAAAATAGATTGTGATATATGAATAAAAAAACCACCAGTTTCATTAGTCTATGATATAATTTTTTGTTTTGTCTAGGTAAATGATAAGGAAAATGAGCCTGCAGGAGAATGGAACTGATTATTTACGTTGAGAAATTGTTACGATGAGGTACAATTTCTAGGTTTTTAATGTATAACTATTGAGAAGTTTATTGATTAGATATTTAATTTCGGTTATTGGTGCAAAATACAAATTTTTGATTGTCAGTTAAATACTTGTGTTAAGACCGATTAAATCTTTTAGGAAGTATTATTATCAATTTGTCTATTATTTTCAGCTTATACTTATATTTTCTATTTAACCTTACATATTTTTCTCTCTCATTTTTTGTTTTGTTATAAGACTATAGTAAGTCAAGGATTACTTACAGAAATATCATAATTTTTGCTAGAGTATTCTTTCCTATTGGAAGTATTTAAGAACAGATATCAGAAACACAGAATTAATTGAATAAAAAAGTTTTAAGTTTAATTTATATATTGATGTGAGAAATATTCAGGAACCTGGTTTATTTATTGACTTTATTAATTAAGAATTTAAATTAAAATTCAGCTGATTAAAGTAAGGAATTTTTAAATTGATTTCTTTATGCTGAAAACTTTTCAATAATGTAGAAAGTTGATTTTAACTAATGTTTTAAGTTTAAGGAGAAGTTGGAGTCATCGACTTGTATAAGTGTATTGGAGTAGATGGCTGTATTTTATTGCCAAGAGTTAATGCTCGAAGGAAATTTGATTTACCAATGTTACTTATCGTTTGAAGCCGTTCTATATTTCTAAAGAAACTCTTCATTTGAGAGTTTACTATGGTCTCATTTTAGCTACTATACTACGAGTTTGTGTTATCGAGAGGTTTATAAAATAGAATGAGTATAACTTTGTATAATCATGCTTTTGATTATTACAGATACTTTGTTTCTGTGGGATTAGTCAAGTAGCTCTAATGGTCTGTATATATCCAATTTTATTTTTTCCTGCACAGTGGATTTTAGTTTGCTTATTTTAAATAGATTTGTATTGTTATGTCTGCAAAGTGTTGTTAAGATAGGACAGTGTCCACTGCCCCAGAGGTTGGCGAGTGTATTTCATTCTAGGTATATTGTACTAAATTATTTAATGTATTTTACTACAATGTGACTCAACCAGGCTTTGATTTACTATAGAAAATCATCAGCATCCACCGTGCTAGAGTGAACCATGATTTTGCTTATAATCCATTTAACATTCTTTTTCTCTATTCCGTGTGTTCTTTAAGAAATATATTAAAAAGTATTCAGAGTGTTTTGGTAGAATATTAGTTTCAGATGATTGGTTAGTTGCTTTACTTAAGGAGATTTATATACAAGTAAAGTTAGTTGTCCCCTTTTTTTCTATCATCTCTTTCCTTACATTTTGTTTCGAATATGTATCTCATTGTTGATTATTAAAGTTGTTTTATTTCAACATTGTGTGTTGTCTTAGTAGATTGTAAATATAACAAATTAATTACATTTTATGAATAGTCACCTCTTGTAAATCTCATTTCGATAACAATTAAATAAACTAAAATTATTATAATTAATCGGAAATTTCCCATTAACTTTTGAGTGATTATGAATGTCTATGTATTTTATATAAAAATACCAAATAATTATTAAACAATCACTACCGGTTCTATACCGTTTGGGGACTCGGATGCGGTTTTGAAGCGGTTCGGTAGCAGATCGGATGGAGTTTGGCTTGAATGCGGATCAGTTGCGAATTTGATTATATAATATAAAGTTGGCCTTCAAAATTTTCTTAGAAGACCACTGCAAGGGTATATAGATTCGGCATGCCAAAGATAGACGTTTCTTTCTTGTTATATTAAGAATTTATTGATTGGACATAATAAACCACTATTTTACATCTAAAAACGAAACACAGTGGCCCCAGTACAAATAAACTGCCACAATTGTGGGCTTTTAGAATGTTTTTTGGAAAATTTAGACAAATTTCACAGAGCGACTTTTATAACAACCGTACACGACCAGTGTTGGGTACCGAATAGCAATATATTAATACAAGCAACATATATACATACAAATAGAATGCGTAAAAATAAATGCGAATTCAAACAACTGAAACTATTGAAATTTTATATAATAATATTGAAGTAAATTATATTAGCTTCTTTCCTATCTTAATCAGTTTTCTATACAAAAAATCATCAATACCATCTTCCTGATCCTCCTGGAAATAATCATTAAACTGAATTATTAATAGTAAACCTTATAAGCCGATAAACATCTATATTCAGCACAAAAAATTCGCAAATCATCCAGCATAACAATATCTACAAATAAACTATATAAACAGATATAATAAACATTCATTGACAAAACATTGAATTTAAATAAAAGAAAATACCCTGTAGGAAATTGTGATTATTTCTATTAACACTATTTTAAATATAAACAACAAAAACATCTACTCTTAGAATATAAGATCATTCCTGATATCAGTTCAATTTCAATATAGAAAGAAAAATAAAAAATCATAAACATTTGTTTCCATATCTATTACAAATAATCGGAAAAATTTACTCATCCTGACTCTTTTGAACATTATACTAATTCATTACTATATACACACAATAAACCATAAAAACAATAAAATACGCTATAAGAAATCGTGATGATATCTATTAATTATATTTTAAATATAAAGGACGATAACATCTAATCTGGAGTCATAAGATGAATTCTTATTTTACAATTCTATAAAATTATCCAATGAATGAACAAATCAGTTATTAATGCTCCTAATAAATAAATATAAATAAAAAATCTCACGGCACCCCTTTAATAGAGTTGAATAAACTATGTTAATACAAACCTATTCACCAACCTATTCATAAAACACATACTAATCTTAGCTCAGCTCTAGCACAATCAAAATCGAAATTTTCTACACCATTTACCCAATGCACTCTCAAACTTAATACAACTCAAAAATAATAAACTTATAAAACACTTTATTATTAAGAATATTAGTGCAATCTCTGAAAATAAAAGCTTGATATTTAGTATAAAGAAGCAACAACGGCAAAATACAAATAAATATAAATATAAAACAATTCTCTTCAATTTAAATTAAATGATATTAGGTAAGATTATTAAATTAGCACAACATTTATAAGATATAAGAAATATAAACAAAAACTAAGATAAAAATCTTTCAATTCGGCGGAATGTTTAAATAATATCTAAATTGTAAATAATCGCGCATTCCGGCATAAATAAAATTATAAAAAAAATTGACTCGCATTGACATAACATCATAGCCATATGCTCAAAGCGAAATTTTGAGTATAGTAGCGCTTTTCTCCCCTGATCTACAAGCTGTGGTTTCATTGATAAAGTATACATATACATATAGATAAAACAAAACAGCATTCAATCCTCAATTTTAATAGAAATTAAAGATTTCCTGAATTTGGGCACGAGAAAAGTGAATATGTCATAAAAAGAAATTAAATGAATACCGCGAATATTTTGGAATATATGAAACTGAGTTTGCTATATCAAAACATGGATACTACTTAAAGTCGTGTGCTTGGTTATTTAATGAGAGATACATGCATTTGTATCTTCTATACGTTGAAAAAAGCTGATGCTAAAAAACTTATGAGAAAGTATTGTTTGCAAATAAATAAAATAAGTAAATAAAATATGAAAATCTACTAAATCTATGTATCTTTTATTCAAATCTATTCAAAAAACAACCCCGAAAGCCCCCAGGCAGCAAGATCTTTTAATGTTAACTACACATAAAAGCACTCCAATGAGAAACTTAGGCCAATTGTTTTCCTCAAATACCTACCCATACTCAATATGTCTACAAAAACCCAAAGCTGTTAAACATATTACATTTCATAGAGAAAAACAAAAATCTTATTCTGGCGCCATTAATGTTAACAGCTTATTAAAATTATTAACTGCGAAAACATATGTACGCTTATTTGAAATACCGCTAGAAAACACTTGAGATGCTTATGAGATGTCAGGCTAGTTAAACCTATTTATGAAACGCTATTCCATTTTCACACCCTATCCTCGAAAATGATCAATAAGCTATAAAAGCTGTCCCAATAGATATACACTAGAAATACACTTATACAACTGCTCTTTCCCCCTTCTTACCAACAACAGAGTGTCTTTTCCCTTTCCCACCCACACACACACACACAGACACACACACACACACACACACACTGCTTGCCCCCAACAAGGCCTCTTCCACTTTTCGTCAACAAGCTGTAGTACAAAGACTTAATTAAAATTGTCTACGAACCAACGAACCGCTTTATTCCTATACTCTACATACATACATACATACATAAGAAATAGAGTACATAGACTGAAAACTGATCTCGATCCAACGCACCCGCTCTATCCCTGCAATATATGGGGGAGAGGGGCTCCTCTATCACACCATCAGTCAATAAACTGTACGCATAATCAAATACATAGATAATCCCAGCTGCGACCCTCAAACTCTTTACTCAGCAGAAACTTTCAGTTTCAAGGCTAAGCATTGCATAGAACACCCAGATTCTACTCTCAAACTCCTTACTCAGCAAAAAAAAAAATAATTAAATAAAATCATCATAAAATGATTATCTACAATGGGCTAGTGGTTCTGCTAGGGACCACACACACACACACATAGGATATGTTTACAAAAATCTATACTGTCCAGAAGCAAGAATCAATAGCGGGGGAATATTTAATAATATTTGTAGTTTATATCGAAAGTACATTCAAATTGCTAACACAGCAAAAACCATTAGTTTCAAGTACTAAGCGAGCCGACCAAAGTGATCAGTACGCCTAACATAAACAATTTAAGAAAAAAAAAAATGTTGCATATGAAGTGAACGGTTTATAAAAAGTTGAAAACAATTAACATTTTAGAGAGAAGCCAAAAAATTCTGTTTGGGCGTCAATAAAATGACCACTTCAGATCACGTCCTTAGCTACAAAACATAAAAACCACTTGAGCTTGTACTTAATATGCTGACAAAACATATTACTAGTGGCGCTGCCTACCTTATAAAAACGTTGAACAATTCTCACCCACTATTCAAAAAGGCATTTGAAGCGCCTGGTTTCATATTCTCTCTTTCTTCCTGTCTAGTTTTTTTTCTTCCTAGAGTCAAGTGCATACATATACAAGCTTGTTGTCCAAAACTAATTATCAATTAAAGCTTTAGTAGGTTGTGTCACCACTAACCAAAAGCTCTCGAAACTTTAAAAAATTATACAATATCAAAGCTGTTACATACTTTTGCTTCCGCCAACTTCTCAGGCATCATCGACCTTAATAAACATATTGCAAGCATAAGAGCTGTTTGAAACTTGTCCTCTCAAACACTTTGACTAAAATCGAATCCTTCTCGTAACACTATCTGCCCCTTCTGTGCGATTAAAATCTGATCACTATATCTTGCACTATATGATTTGAAACTGAGATACTTTTCGTACAAGATACAAATTTGGCAACATTTTCTGGCTTTATCAAGCTATTGCAGAATATATGTATATAGCATGTATAGGGTTCAAAAAATGTCATTAGATGCGCTTGACATTTTCCTATATTATGCAGGTAGAAATTTCTAAATCAGATTACCCAATCAGCACCAGCGCTGATTAACCAAAAAACCCTTCTACGTGTCATACACATTCTGCAATATATTGTCAAACTCAAGAAATGTTGCGAAACTTGAATCTTGTATGAAAAGTTTCTTAAAATTCTGAACTGAATATGATTTGCAAATTTCATATCGATCAATTAATAAACACGGAATTACTGGCAATGTTTAAATTCTGATTCGCACTGCTTGATTTGAATGTGTGTGCATATGAGAAGCGCGAAGCGCAACGGTATGTTAATTTGTGTTTGCTTGTAAGCACAAAGATGCGAGCTAAAGATTTTAGAGCAACGCTAGAGTGTTTTGTAGTCGGAAATACTACTTGTTATCTCTTATGGTACAGTAAATAGGTAAGCATGGACTACACATGCCATTAATTGATCACCAAAACAAAATGACAAGACTACGTGCGAGAATTTACATTTTTATTAAACAGTTTACCGCTTCTATCTGATAAAAACGTACAGTTTAGAATAAATGTTTTGTGTGGTGACACAAAGACAATACCAAATCAATAAACAATGAAAACACATCCAGGCGGACATACACACATACTTGGTATACAATTAATAGCACACATATGCAAAAATTGTTTGCGTTTTGTTGGCATGCTACAGTCCTGCAGTATTTGCTTTAAGCTGGATAAAAAAAATTACTTGCAAGTTTCGCGGGCGTTCAAATGTAGCTACAAATCAGCTTACAAGTTTTCGATAATCGTATATTCGAGAGCTTGAGAGGAAGCTGCATTGACAGCAGCGGTAAATAAAACTGGATGTTGACAAAACCCTCGATTTATCATTTATTTTGTTTACGCTGTATCTATGATATGATATTTTTCCAAAGTATGTATAGCTTAAAGCTACTTGTGCCAAAGAAGATTAATAATAGTGTTGAATTGAATTTATATTGTAGACAATAAGTTTCTCAAGAAAACGAGAAAGATTTTAATTCTATATACTTCGCTGTTATCTGAAGCCCGGGATTCAAGCTATTTACAAAACACAAAAAAATTAAAGAATTTGCAAAAACAAATTTTGATTTGGTATTTGCTTAAATATAAGAATTTTAATCTTTTTAGTTTTAGGTCACCAGTAAATAAAATAATTTTGGTTTGATTTTTCATCAGAACTTATTTAGATATTTGAATTATCGGGTTTTGAAAGTCAAACAAAACAAATAGCAGTTTTATTTATTTATTTTAGATATGCACAAGATAAAGTAAAACATGGTTATACTTCACAATATTTAAGCTAAAACCGCATCCAAATGGTATTAAGGACAACAAATGAATGGTGTAAAGAGGTGACTAAATAAGTTGAAAACACTAAATGATTGATAGCAATAAAACGGCTTGCAAATATGGATGATCTCGGACCGTTATTAAAAAGTATGCTTGTGGGTATTTGTAAGGTTTTTTATAAATTTCTTTATGAGTTTTAGTGGCAATGACATGTTTAATTGTACTGATGAAGGTCAAAAATTTCGCCTTCTTTGTACTGAATGTCTCTAAATTCTGATAAAACTTTGGTGAGGGTCTTCCTCTCTTCATCGTTTAGATTATCGAGCCTTAATTCACTGAATTCTGTTAACTCAGTTGAACTCCTCGTCGATTGACGAAAATGGCTCAAGGCAGATGTGGTCTTGTCCTGGAGAACATTTTTAAGTAGATATTGCATATCAAACTTTACTTAATTGATTAAAATTGCCTTTTTGGAATAATCTATCGAGGAATAGGAGTCTTCGAACACGACCGTTCTTGAAGGGTTCATACAGCACTGTTCTGGTAATAAAATTACACTGTGACCTGGAACTCAATTGTTCTTTAATGGTCAACACACACTTTTCGGAATATCTTGAACTTTAGTTGTTATTACCGATAATACTATTCACGAACATATCCTACAGGCTGCGTCAATTAAATATCAAGTTCGGTGTTTTTATAAAAAAATGATTTATTTACTAACTTGATATCTGTATATGAGCTTATAAGAATTAAGACTAAACTAAGGCACCGACGCTATCGAAGACCAAACCCCGGCTTAAGAGTATTGAGTGAAGCCCTTTTCTCTTAACGTGAGCGATAGCGCTTACGTTGCATTTTAGTTGGGGCGTTAAATGCTCTCTTTTGCAAAAATACTTATGTTGCATTTTGGTTGGGGTAACCGAATTATTGTGACAGCTGGATTTTAGCTGCGTTAGCATTGTTGGTGTGGGAACATATCGTGAGACAGTTTCTCAACGGATATTTACATTATTGGGCTTTTGCCTGTTTATATTAGTGGGCTTATGCCTATGGACTATAAGATATGACATTCCTTTGACTTTTGGGACTATTCATATGAGAATCTTATATGTTCAAGAGTTCTGTAGTTAATGTTACATGTATGTGCATGTGAGTTTTATGTTGCTAAGCAAGATTTTGAATAGGCGTGTGGGTTATGGATATGTCACTATATAAATATATAAAATTAAAACGCAATAAATTGAGATAAAAACTTAAAAGACCGACTTAAATATTTCTTATCTTTTAAAATAACACTTATATCGTCAATTATTTAAAAACATTTAAAAAAAAATAGAACTTCGAAAATTTCAATTCACAGCAAGCAAGTTGGCGAGTTTTTAGAGTTTTTACTAGATATTTTGTTGATTACAAAATGATGAATTAAAACAAATTGAATTTTCTAGAGAGTTCTTTTGAGTGAATTATACGTGTTTTTTGTGCTCCGTATTTTATTTATTTTGTGCTTTATTTATCATTTAAATTTTATATTTTAGTTAATAACTTTGCTATTTAATGGTAAAGCTTGCTATTACTGCGTAAAGTTTTATCAGTTATACATTCTGTGGTATTATATTTGCAAACATAATTTTCTGGCGTCTGTGCAGTGATTTTGTTAGTTTATTTTATTTGCCAAGCTCCCTTTTGGTGCGTTTGAGAACGCGCGTGTGTGTTTGTATTTACTCTCGCTTTGCTTTGCACCTCGCTCTCACAGGTTGTTGTTGCATCTTGCTCTCGCGACCAGCTGAGTGCGATCTATTTTTAGCAATCTGTCTCTCAGCTTATTTCGTTTCTGTGAATTTCCCTAAGTGAGAAGTAAGTGAAGTTTCTTTCGTCCCCGCTCACAATTTATTGTTGTTGCGTTCTTGCTTTGAGTGACTCTGCTCTTGTAACGATTAACGCGCCATTTTTTTCTTTTGTTGTTTACTTTTTATTTTTGAAGACCCAGTAGGAAAAATGTCGTGCTGCAAGAAGGTTTGCACTTTCAAGCGTGCTGACGATTCGGCACAACTTCAATTTGTGCATTGTTGGTTGTGTGAAAATGTTATGCGGGTCTTAGTGGTCGGGACGTAGATAAGCTTGCCGCCACTATCAAAAAAGATTGTGGCGGTATGAAATGTATGTCCTGTATGCATCGACATGCAAATTGATTTCTCACGGATGTACAATTCCGTGAGAAATTAATTTTTAAAACTTAAAAATATGGCTCAACTTCTTTCGAGCGATTTTGACTCTAGTATTGAGTTGCTGAGAGGCTGGCGAAAGCCCTCGAACTTTACCCTCCTCGCGGGTGCCGGCTGGGCAATGGGCACTGTATTTACCTCGGAGTAAACGGGTAATACCTAGTGTCACTTGCGCGCCTACAACCAAGGTAGTGCAGTGTCTAGCTAAGGCAACGATACGGTATTCTCTGACAGCCTCGGCTAGCCGGAGTTACTGCGATCTGAGCCATTGTTTGAGGGGCCTGGCGGTAGGCAAAAAATGCTAGGGGTGATTCCTTGAATCAATTTAATCAAAATGTGCCAGTACCTCTCGTAGGGTCGGCCCCAAACGAACAAAGGAGGGTATGAGAGCCAAGGCCCAATATAAGGCTGCTCTGAAGATCAGAGCTCGACTCATCAGCGGCGGCGACCTCACCCCCGAGGAGAGGCGCAAGCTGCTGTGGGCCGACGCAAAGATCGAGGAGGGCCGCAAGCACTTTGCCACGAAGTCTGCTATGCAGGCTTCATGTGGCAACTTTGCCAATAAGGTCGAGGAGCAACTGGCCGCCAAACGCCAGCGCTCCGAGGAGACCACTAAGGCGGATGTGCCCGTTAACAAGCAGCCTCGCCCAACTCAGTGACGTGGCCAAACGACATCTAGTCGTGGCGCTCATTGACAGGAATGACTTAAATGGCAAAATGTCGCCAGAGCAGTGGAAGATGGTGGAGGCGAAGCTGCTGGAAGCGATGTTCGAACGGATGGAGACACCAGAAGCCGCACCCACCACATTTGATGGTGAAGGTTGGCTTAACGGTGTCAAAATCCTTAGCTGTCGCGATGATCTCACCCTGAAGTGGGTCTCGGAGACAGTATCTGCCATGGTCGCTTCGTGGAAAGGTGCCAAGCTAGAGGTAGTGGACAGATCACTGATTCCGTCCGTACCGAAGGCAAAAGTACTCTTGCCACAGGTTGTACCGAAGGAACAGGCTTTGAAGCTACTAAAATGGCAGAATCCAGACGTGCCGACTGATGATTGGCATTGATTCATGTGGCTAAGCCCGATAAGAAGGGCCAGCACATGATCCTGCAAATTAACAAGGCAGCCGAGGATCTGTTGTACACCAGATATGGGAAGATGGCGTGGGGCGTAGGGAGCGTATACCTACGTCTCAAAAATCGCCACCCCGAAGACAAAAACGACAACACATTAGAAATCGACGAAGTGGAGAAAGACCTTGGCCTGGAAGCCATGGTGTTAGCCGCCGACGACGAGGATGAAGATGGCGACACGACGATAGTAGTCGTCCCATCGGAGCTGGAGACATCCAACAGCCATGCAGCTAAGGATACTCCAGCTCAATCTACATAAAAGTAAATTAGCATCGGCAGAGCTCCTTCTAGCCCTGGAGCAAGTGCTCGCCGATGTGGCTTTAGTTCAGGAGCCTTGGTTGACAGCGGGCAACAAGGGTTCTTACTTACTATCTTACTGTCGTGGCGCTAGAGGGCAATAAGGACGAGCCCACACTCATAGCATCCTGCTACATGGCGCACGACAGGGAAGCACCACCCGAAGAAATTGAGAGACTGGTCGCGGAGGCAAGCATTAAGAAGCAGCCCCTTGTTGTCGGAACGGACGCCAACGCACATCACACAGTGTGGGGCTGTCCAGACATCAATAATAGAGGTGAGTCTCTTCTAACGTTCATACTACGCTATAATTTAAGAATAGAAAATATTGGTGAAGAGCCTACTTACGTGGGTCCTACTTCATCTAATATCTTAGATCGAACACTCGTAGCAGGGATCAGTGTCATGGTAACGGAATGGAGGGTCCTTGAGAGACCTTCCTTCTCAGACCACAGGTACATCCAATTTAATGTACAATTCGATTATACTTTTCCCCAAACAGTATTCAGAAATCCCCGGAACACAAACTGGGAGAAATTCTGTAAAACGATGGAGGAGAAGTTACAAACGGTGCCAACAATCACATCAAAGGAGCATATAGCGCAGTTCTTGAAAACGCTCGTACACCACCTTACCTGTGCATACTATGCATCATGCAGACCTTCTAAGAGCAAAAGGAGAACCAGATCGCCCTGGTGGACTCCAGAGCTCAGCGTAAAATGGAAGGATGTACAAGATCTCTTCAAACTTGCCAAACAAGCGGAAGAAGAGATCATATGGAATGAATACAAAATACTACTCCGTGACTTCAAGAAAGAAGTTCGGAAAGCAAAACGGGACTCTTGGAGAACCTTCTGCTCCGGCATAGAGAAGGTCACAGAAACGGCGAGACTTCGGAAGCTGCTCTCAAGAAAGCCACCCATACAGAGTCAGCTGAAAACAGATGATGGATAGCAGTAGGGAAGCGATATGCACTCTTGTGGATACGCACTTCCCTGGCTGCACAGAAGTTACTGAACCAGACATATTCGAAACAACAACGCAAACAGATATACCCTCAGACATAGTCGACCCGAAGAAAATCCAGTGGGCCATAGATTCGTTCGCGGGTTATAAATCCCCTGGATTGGACGGAATATTTCCTGCCATGCTACAGATGACCAAAACCCGGATTATACCATGGCTACATCTTCTGTTTGAAGCATGTCTAAGGTATGGCTACGTTCCTGTGACCTGGAGAACTGCACGGGTCGTGTTCTTGCCCAAAGCAGGCAAGTGTAGTCACGTGCAGCCGAAAGACTACAGACCGATAAGCCTCACCTCTTTTCTGCTGAAAACACTGGAAAAACTTCTAGAGCTCCACATTAAAAAGAATGCATGCATAATCATGGAGCCAAATCAACATTCATATACAAAAGAGAAATCAGTGGAGACAGCGCTACATTCCCTGGTAGCCACCATTGAAAAAGCACTCCACCACCAAGAATATGCAATGGGCGTATTTCTAGACATCCCTGGCGCATTCAACAATGTGTCGACGGAAACAATAATGCGAAGCCTAAGAGCAACAGCATCCCACTCTGCAGTAGACTCATGGATACACAATCTGTTGAGCAGCAGAAGAGTCAGTGCGGAGTGGGGAACCACATCCATAACAAGGGCGGCGCATAGAGGCACGCCGCAAGGCGGAGTCCTATCACCGTTGCTATGGAATAAAAGTGGTAGACGGACTATTGAAAAAATTTCACAGGAGAGCCCCTAAGATAAATGCATATGCTGATGACATAAGCATAATTATCACAGGCAAATGTCCATCGACTCTCAGCTCTATCATGGACTACACATTAAAAGTGATACTAGGATGGGCCACAGAAGCCGAACTTGGTATCAACGCGGACAAGACGGACCTCATTCTCTTCACTAAGAGATACAAGGTACCGCTGTGGAACCGGCCAAAGGTGAATGGTATTCCGCTCACACCAAAGAAACATATCAAATATCTAGGAGTGGTTCTGGACAGCAAACTGACTTGGAGACCCAATGTGGAAGAAAGGGTGAAAAAAGCAACAATCGCGCTCTATGCATCGCAAAAGATGCTGGTCAGAACTTGGGGCCTTTCACCACGTCTAATGCATTTGATCTACATTTCAGTTGTGCGACCGATCCTACTCTACGGCGTCTTGGTATGGTGGCAAGCAACTGAAAAATCCAGACCAGAAATTAGGCTGCGGTACAAACTGCCTGACTACTGCAGCATATTCAGGCGGAAGTTTTCGCAATAAGGAAAGCAGCGGAAATAGCACAAGAGATACACCGAGTACATACACCGAGTACAACAGGTGTTCGTCTTAAAGTTGTAAAATGGCAAAACTCTGCGAAGTGGGCAACCTTTCTGTACACAACTTATTTTAGTATTGTAATGAATAATATAGGTTAATTTTGCCGGCTATTTCACTTAAAAATCTTTTCCTGTATTTTTTTACAAGCCTTAGTATAAAGTGTTACTTGACAGTGCGTTACGTGACATAAACTTCCATAGTACATTTTGAAGTAATGATCGCCCTAAAAAATTTATTTAACGAAAATAAAACATTTATTTCAGCTTCAATATTAAAATACACTTAAATCAAAAGGTAAATTAAGTAATTCAGAAAAAAAATGTAAATCGATGGCTAGGTGTATTTGCAAGAAAAGCGAATAATGTGGCGTTACGCGAAATTCATAAAATTCTCTAAAAAATTAAATTTTTTTTTTACTTTAAAGCTTATTATTTTTTCATTGTTGTACTAAACTTTGTTTAGATCTGAAATTTCACGGAGCTGTGATCATCAGTGCTAATGTTATGATACAAATTGCTGTTTTTTGATGATGAAATAGTTCTTTGTGATTTAAGAAATCAAACCCAAACTTCTCAAATGGATCTGTAATTACGATTTGTACAATCTGACCAAGTTTGAACAAAACCGGACTACTATATGTTTAAGCTCCCATACGAACAATCGTTCGAAAAGTGTTCGTATGAAATACTTCTTTCTGTTTTAAGAAATCAAAACCAAACTTGGCACATCAATGTTAAATTACGATTTGTACAATGCAACTAAGATTGAACGAATTCGGACTACTAGATCTTATATCTCCCATAGGAACATCTGTCCAAAAAAAGAGCTCGTATGAAATAATTCTTGGTTTTTAAGAAAGCAGAACCAAGCTTGGCATATCGATGTATAATTACGATTTGTACAATCCGACTAAGTTTGAACAAAATCGGACTACTATATCTTATAGCTTCCATAGGAACAATCGGTTGAAAAGTGCTCGTATGAGAAACTTCTTCGTTTTTTAAGATATTAAAACCAAACTTGACATATCGATGTATAATTGCGATTTATACAATCTGGCCAATCAATTAGATATAGTGATCCAAATTTTTTCAAACTTGGTCTGATTGTACAAATCGTAAATATACTTCAAACGGTGCCAAGTTTTATCAAAATAGCTTGAAGATAAAACCCAAAAGTAAGCATAGAAACAGACGGACAAACAGACAGACGGATCTACTCGTCGTCCTCTTCAAGAATATATATACTTTATGGGGTCGGAGACGTCTCCTTCTATGCATTACACATTTCGAGACAAAATTATAATACCCTTTTGCAAGGGTATAATAATAATAATAATAAAAATTAATCAAAGGAATACAAATAGCTTCAAACGGATGCTTAGATGAGACGACGTTCAGAACATCATACTTATATGCCTATATTTTCACGAACGTAAGTATAGAAACCCTTGAAAACTAGGAGTTCTATTCTGCACTCCTCCTGGATGTCAACCCAGCATTTTATTCCATTGATTTGTCATCCCACAGACCAATAGCATTAAGTATACAGATGTGACTTGTGACAGCCGGTTAACCTGGCTGCCGCATATTTGGCAGGTTACTGCTTCTGAAATAAAGAAGGCTGCTAAATTGCATTAACTACTGAGGCCAAACAGAAATTTAAGTCTGGTGAACGAACTCAAGGTTTATATGGTTGTCCAATGTGGATGCACTGCTACTTACTCCCTACAGGCCATGGAATCAACTCGTTAATTAACCAGCATACAAGTTGCCAAAGAAGACGCCCTCATCGACATTCCAACTCGATATACAAAAAGTTAGCCGTCTGCACCACCAGATGTCTGAAGAGACTCCTTAGCAGCGACCTTTGGTTCCGCCTAGTTGGCAAAATTTTATTCTTATTTATAGATGCTCGATCTATACACACCCAGTCCCCGGATATTTTCTTACCCGCTTGTCGTTAATGTTTTATAATTAATAAGATAACTTTTCAAATTTTTTTTAATTCGTATTTAATAATTTATATACACATATTCTATGAAAAGGATTAAGAATTTGAACATTCTTAAATATAAATTGATTACCATAAGTAATATATAAAAAAAATCTAACTAAGCTCTAACAAAATCTAAAAATGTACTATGCTTTAGACTAGACAGTGGCCGCCTGAATTAGCTGTAGAATGCAAAACTTTGTGCAACTTACGAACGTGGAAAGTTGGCAAAATTTTCAATATTCTCTTAAGTAAACTTCTGTTGGAAATTGTAGCCAAGAATAACGGCATCGATTGATTTCGGACCAAATGATTTGCGTTGAACAAAATACTAGTCGAATGAAAATCGAGTACCTGGTGCAGCTTACGATGTTTCAGAGGCGCCATATAGTAAATTGTCCAATTTTAACTTGTTTATCTTGTCGGTAGCAGGAGCACCATGTCCGGGTCGTCCCCAGAATGTTTCGAAAGTGTCGAAGTGCTGATTACACAGGTCGCGGTCCATTTGCTTGGAAACAGTGACCGAGCGACGTTTCTGCGATATTTGCACATTCAAATCGTGCAGATAGCGCATATCGGCGGCCGTTTGTATCCTAGATATGATTGCCACAGTGTCACAATGCCATACAGTGGGTTGGCGTCACAATTGAGGTGGATGTTTGTAAATGACGATGTCAGCAACATTGTTGGTTTGGTAGATTTGTTGTTATTGATTATTCATTTGGTTTTAAGCGTTAGATTAAGAGAAGTTTAGATTCGTTTCGATTCATTTTGATTCAGTTTCAAGTTATATTTTGCGAACGAATTTTGCACGGGAATACACAGAAGATTTGTATGTATTATGATTTGAATATTGTTGGTTTTGCAGTTAGTTTTTGTGAGTTTGGGCTTGCTCTTTTGATTGCTATACTTTCACTTGTATTACAATGGATATTTTCTTGCTGAATGAGCCAAAAAAAATGATAGAGAAACCATTAAAAACACAAAGATGAGGCAATTTTACCGAATTGAATTAAATTGAAATGAGTAAAAATGAACTTTGTAAGCTGAAGTTAGTTTTGGAATTTTCGCAGAGCAAGCAAATGAGAAACGCTAACAGAAGACGTAACATTCACAGTTACAAGCAATAGCAGGTGCAACAACATGTAGATCGAAACAGAGACAGATACAATTACAACATACAAGCAAACACACAAACATGGAATGGACTTGGATTAGCGTATGTGCAGGGTCAGCCGCTTAAGGCAGCAGTTTGAAGGCAGCGGCGCTGCTGTAGCTGCAACACAGTTGCAACTGCAGCACTGCAACTTGCAGTTTAAGTTCTTGGGCAGCCGCTTCATATGACTAATGTTCTTGATGATGTTATTGATGTTCTGCTCTTTGTTGGACTTTGTCTTGTGCTTGAGTGGTGCGTACCTATCATGGGATGGCGTCCTTTTTGTTACATCCGTGCTGGATAGGCTGATAGGCCGGTAAAGACCCCGCCTACGTGCCAGCAGTGGCACCAGTTCAACGCCACCTCCACCATTGGCAGTGCTCACATCCGGGGTGGCAGTACTGTTCCCTGTGCTGCCCGGACAGTGGCCACGTGGCAGGCATAGTTTCACCGGCTTACATGCCTTGAGAGAGGTTCGTTGCGCACATAGTTGTGGATGTGGCGCACCTGCCGGCATTTTTCTAGATGGTTTTATCGGACTGGCATTATTTATATCGGGGCAGGTGCAGGTGCAGAGGTCGCAACAGCGCTGGGGCTTGGATGGCTTGTTGCTTCTTGGTTTGCGGAATGTGTTTTTTTCGGCGGGCGTTACAGGATTATCCTGGTCCAGTTCCTTAAGCATTTCCTTGTTGGTCCACCCCTAAATGAATTTGTATTACAGCGCTTTTCCTACAATGTTAGCAAAATGTGGCTTACCAGCGATTTCATAAAGGTGTTGCCTACTTCTTTTGGACTGCGCCATGGCTTGCCACCGGGACCAGCTTTGCCCCAGGGCTCCTTGCAAGGCTGCAAATGTGAATTGATAATAAAACAATTAGTAAAGCCACGCCCCCTAAATGTAATACCTGCCGCTCACCGGCTTTTCCAACTTGGCCTGCAACTTCTTCTTTTGGGAGGCCACCTTATCCTGCATTGCACACTGCTCACTCTCGCTATTGACGATAATCTTGTCGAGCATCGGCTTGCCCTTGCACGGCGGAGTAGGCTTGTAGCGCAGCTCAATATCCACGTGCCCTTTATTTCGAAAAGACATTGAAGGGTGCTCTTTCAGTTCGATGTGCAGACTCTCACCGTTGGCATTTTGCGCCAGGTTGACGCCGGCCTTGAGCGGATGTTCTCTCTCACAGATGGTCACAGTGCTGCTTCGTGGTCCGCTCTCTTGCAGATGATGTATAGAATGGGCGTGCGCCATACGCCCGCCCGGCGGCGGCGGGTGCGGTTGGTGATGATGACTGTGATTATAGGCGGTCAATGAATTTTTGTTGCACTTTTTCTGCATGGAGAAGTAGTCATTGTACCGACAAGGTTGCAGTGAATTGATGCGATGAGCAGTAGTCTGTAAATTAGACATGATAAATGGGAGATACTCGGTTCATTACATAACCCAAACAGCAACTTACAACTGTTGGCGTTGAGTGCAGTCCAACTGCGGTAATATCCTTCCGACGCACCTCCACATTGGGTGCACCCCCACCTGGCCTGCCCCAGGGGCAGTGCTGCAGAAACAAATCGTAATACTGCAAAAGAGTACAGATTCAAACAGAAAGATAATAACAGTCAATGGCAACCTAACCCACCCACTTTTGGGTTATGATTTATTGATCTCCTATCAGCCTATATTCAGTGCGGAATCCGGCTCATTCTGTCACTTCAACTGTTTGTTTACAAAAATTGGCACTGCCCCACCCACCAACTAGTCGAGTCCCGTCTTTGTTTGTAGGTTGTTGTTATAGTTGCAATGTGGCGCGATATTCTTTTCATTCACCAATTTCCCGAGCTCCAAATCACTCGGAGGCGAGTCACGCGAACTGATTCCAGTTGAGCTCAGTGACCGCCCACGTTGCTTCACGTTGGCTGCTCGCCTTGGTTAAGTCAAACTTATCAAATTGTTTGTTCAACAAATTCTTGGTTCTCAGTTATTATTACATTTTGTTTGATATAGGTCTTTGAACTCAAGTTGAACGGGGATGCAGCTAGATGTAATTAGTGTTTTTTTCTTTGAGGTTAATTATTTTGGCCTAAAATTATAAATCATAAATAGCTTAAACTGATATTTTATACACTTTAAAATAAACATATCATAAGCTGAGCTATACAGTTATGTTTATCCAGCTAATTTCGAATAAGGTATATTAATTAGATTTTATTAAAAACCATTAAAGAAGGTAAAATTAATTCGCGGATACAAAACTTATACATAAGTATATGGAAATCTTTGTACTCATATCAAAACTTTATTATTTTCTTTTTACCCTGATAGTGAATAACAGTGACGCTTTGGGTATATTTAATTGACTAAAGTAAGCGATATTGCTTAACTTAGTGCCATATATGTTGAAGTCAAGTTAAGAATTATAATAAGTCTATGCTATGGAGCTAAAAATTGAAAAAATGCATGTGATAATATTTTGGGTAATTAAGGTAATGACTATGAAGACTATTGATTGTTTTACCACAAAATTAATTTCAAAATGTTTTATTTTTCGGCCCGCCAAATTTAACAATACGCATGACAGCCCTATGGTGCTTAATAATGCGTAAGATCGCTCATTCTGCGTGAGATTTTCTGTGACTGGCAAAAATCATCTGTTTACTTATATTTTGCGCTCACCAAATTAACATAAATTAAGAAAATTCCTATTACCAACAGACCGATATTGGCGTTGATTTTCTTTGCAGAAGACAAATCAGGCAGTGAAAATACAGTGCAAGCGTCCAAGAGACGCTTCCGATATATTCTCTAACGATATATGCTCTAACGTAAGAGCTGACATGTTTCGATTTATTTTTTGCAATTCAAATTTATCTTTCTCACATAGATCTGCCCACTTATAGTGGATTTCCATTGGTGGATGCGTCGAACGCGTTTGCCATTCACATCGAGAATCGCCTGACGCACGTTCAAGTCCTATGCTATTTGCATAGGCTGTAAGGTATGGGACATGGGTTGTTAGGTATGGGAAAAAGCCGAGTTTGGAACAAACGCGGGGTGTGTCAACTCGTTTTTGGTAGAATTTTATAGATCGCGTTGCTGTTAGCTCAATTTTGAGAAAAACAGCTGTTTTCAACTATCACAATTTCAAAATTAAGGCGCGAAAATTAAAATTACAAATATATTATAAGCAATTCCAAGAACTGCAGAGTTTCATAAGCTTATAATATTCTATATAAATGATGACGTTTCTTCCAGCTTCACTTTTATTTTGCTCTTTTAAAAAATATACAAGATTCATGACAGCGCCCAGGATAGCGGGCCCTTATAATTATATATCATCTGTGTCAATAACTTAATTAACTTTATATTATCATATTTGTGATGATGGTCGACCAAAACAGAAGTAACCGCTTATTACCCAATTCTATAATTCAAAGTATCAACTGCCAATGTTGCCTTTGGGCGCTGCTCAAGGTGGCACCCACCTGCTTCAAGTTCTAGAAGTTGTTATTCGTACCATAGCTCTTATAGAGATCCCTGCGTTCCTATAAACAGACAGACAGACGCACAGTCAGATGGATATATATATATATATCGGCTTTATAAAACTTCAGACAAATCATATTGTGTGTATTGATTATAATTAGATACTTTTATATATATATATATATTTTTTTTTAACTTCAAAATATATTTGCAAGCTACAAAAAACCAGAGGTGCTATTTCTTTTTATTACTTTCAAAATTATATTGACGTCTTGATAATTGTTTTAATTTTATAGAAACACAGCTAGTAACTTAAGTAGTTAAGTAGTCTATACGCAAAATAATATAAACAAATAATATAAACAAAATAATGATAAACACACCGCTTACTTTTCGTGGGGGTTCAATGCAATGTCATCAATTGATTTAAAGTATTTTACATTTATCGAAAACTAAATAAAAGAAAGAAACGGCTATCTTCGGCACGCCGAAGCTATATATCCTTGCAATGGTCTCCTTAGAAAATTTTGAATGCCAACATTGGTTTTGATATCTTAAAAAACAGTAAAGCACTTTTCGACCGACTGTTCCTATCGAAGCTATAAGATATAGTGGTCCGACTTTATTCAAACTTAGTCTGATTATCTAAAACAGAGGTGTCCAGTGGTGTCCACCACACATTTGTTTTAGCTTTGGACATTGCTTATGGAAATGTGTAAGAATACACTTAGGTAAGGTATTTTTGCACATTGCAAATTACACAAACAATTTTTTACTTTTAGCTTTCTGTCAAATTTCGTTGCTGGCAAAACAAAAACAATTTTACACATTCGCTCACATTCTCGTCAATTTCGAGTTCAGCAACAACAATTTCATTTATTTTTGTTGTGCGACAGACTCGTCGCTAATCCGAATGTAATTTGTTGTTGCCTTATCGTTTTGTGTACACTGAAAAACGAAATATGCACTTCGTTGTCATTTAATTTGTCTTGTCACGAGTCGGTTAATTGAGTGTACACAGTGAAACAAAAAAAATTTTCGTTGCATTTGTGCGTGCGATTTATTTTATTTGTATTGGTGCGTGTACATCCATAAGGCAGCTTTGCACACCCCTGATCTGATATGCCAAGTTTGGTTTTGATATCTTGAAAAACAAAAAAATTATTCATGCAAACACTTTTCATGAAAATTAAGTGTCTTTGATTTTTCCTCCATAGCTATGTATATGATATAGTGGTCCGATCGGGCTGCCGAGTTTCATCAATATAGCTCAAAGATAAAGCCCAAAATTAAGCATAGAAACAGACGGAGGGACCGACAGACGGACATGGCTACATCGACGTCGTCCTGACCAAGAATTTATATGGGGTCGGAGACGTCTTCTTGTATGCCTTACACATTTTGAGACAAAATAATCATACCCTTTTAAGTTCTGAGCATCATCAAAATTAATTTAATGTTAACAATTCTTTACCTCACATATTTTAAACTTGAGGTATTTCATTTACATAATTACCTCCTGTTTGTCCTTCTCCTTGCGCGCACATTCCTCAGCTTTGCGACGTCGCCACATACGGAGGCTCTCCTCAGCATTCTTACGCTCGACCAGGCGCTTCTTCTCATCGCACCACATCAACGGATGTTGGATGTGGTCGTGACAAAAGGCGCTCATCTCATCACTGGTTGTCATCCTAGTTAGCGTTTGGGATGCGCCTGGAAAGAATAAGTAGCGCCACGTTCAGCAAATGACGTGCTACTAAACAGTCCCATGTAAAACCCAAACCTTCGACATCAAAGTCGAAATCGAAGTCGAGTTGGCCACGCTGATCCGTGCCTGGCACGGCAGCTCAGCCTGCCGAACCACACTTTGGTTGTCTAGGCAGCGTCGCTAGCCAGCTAGTTATTTATAGTTTAGGTTAGGGCGGTTCACAAGTAGGGGTAGAATGGGCAGTGCGATGTCCTTGAAGTTGTTTGTTAAGTCAGGCCAGAATTGCATTTCATTTGCGTAACTCGTTCCGGGCATTTAAATATTTTGCCAGTTAGGCCCGCTGCGGTTTTCTATTTTGTTTGCTCGGTCTGCAGTTGAGCTGAAATGGCTTTTGGGGTCAGAGATGTGTCTAGTAAATGGTGAAAGCCTAGACTGGCTTGGACATAAAAAAATTTATTGTATATCGCACTTTATTGGCTTGGGTGAAATTGTGGCACATCTACAACAATATGACCTGATTCGTGTGGTTTTTGCATTAAAATGGGAAGTTCCCAAAACTATCAATATTGACTGTTTTTGCTGCCACATTTGAAGCTGCTGTTGTATATAGCGTGTGGTGCACGCAGTTAACGTTAACCAAATGAAGAAGCAAACTTGTTGATGTTTGCCCAACTGGGCTTGTAAACTTCCTGAGTGTGTCAACTTCATATTAAATTCAGTCAAAAGCAAAGCAACGTTTATTATTATTTCTCATAAGCTCCGTGATGGCCAACCAACAGGGAGCATTGTTGCTCCAAATTTAGGATCAGTTTTTGAACAATAACCTGCATTCTTATCTAGCATATGGCATCTGGCAATATTATCATTTGATTCATGTTTTTTAATGTTCCAAAAACAAAATAAGTGTGTTGGGTTTGTTAAATTTAAATTTGTTAAATTTTGATCTCTCCGCTAAGGTACAAACAAGCTATACAAGTTTTACACACAAATATAACAAGAAAGAACAGCTTGTATATTTGGATGTAGAAGATTAAATATCCTTGTATGACAACTATAAATTCTCAACTGATCTTCATACAAACATTATATTTTTTCTTAACAATATTATTTTACACACTGAAAGTATAGTATATTGCAGCTCACAACTTCCTACATTTTCCAAGCTACCTTTTTAAGGTTGTTAAAGATTTTTGCTTCGTTTGCTTAAAAAATCGCATTTTTTATTCAATAATCATAACATAATTATTATTATCAAAAGCATATTCATTATATGCATATTTTATATTATGTAGACCAATTACCCGAGCACCGATGTGATTTTTATGCTAGCCAAATTAAGTCAATCTATTAAATTGGTTTTTGATGTACCTGGATGTAAGTGTGCCTATGGTTTATATTTTAATTACACCGAAAACCGCAAAAAGGCCGTTAATTAATTTAAGTTTGCATTTGAAAAGTACAACAAATTCTTAAAATTTATCTACATTCATTTGATTCTAATGTTATTGTTTTGTAAGGATTGTTGATTGTGCAGTAATTATACTGCATATAAACCGTAATAGAAAATGTGTGTGTATGGGTTTTTTTTAATAACGAAGACTGGGCAGCATCTTTTATATAAAACATTCTGTTTTCTTTGATTTTTCTTACAGTTTTAAATAATAATAAGTTTGTGAATATATAAAAAAAAATTTTGCACATTTTATGCACGAACGGTTCAATATTCAATTAAATTTAATTTAAGAAATTAATAAATCATCAAACATTATATTAATTTGTCATATATATTTGTCTGAATGTGTGGTATACAGTCCATAAAGTGATCATTGAACCATTTAGGCATGAAACGTCCTAAGAAAAATAAAATAAAATGAAAATTATATCTTAGTTCATTACACACTTTTCGTCATGTAGATATTGTTGAATTGACTAATACGCATTTGTTTTATATTATTTTTTATACAAAGACGATTAAAGTTGCTTAACATTTCTTCGATTACAAGAGTTGCATATATTTTGCTGTGTACCACATTAAATAGTTTCGTCTTAATAAACACGTATATGTATAATCATTATGAATGCACTTTCTCAAATTTAAACCAATTTTGTATCATTTTGTACAATATTTTGTTCGCAATTTTAATTTACATACAAGCATAAAAAAAATCTATAAATATTGCGTATAAAGTTTATTAAGCATTTTTTCAACGTTTTACAATTATATACAATGTACGTTATCGAAACTCTGCCATTTAAATTTCTTTCCAAGGTTCTGTTTACTTTTTTATGCAGTTATGTACAGTGTCAACAACAATGCTTAAAAACTAAATAAAAAATCTTGTCTTTACCATTTGCTAGTTTTCTTTTTACAAATTTTCGCTTGAAACTCCGATTTGTTGACTTAACTAGCTTTAAGTGTTGCCTGCTTCTATATAATATTTAAATTTAATTTGTATATTTGTTTTGTCCATTTCTTTCTATTTCATGCGATTGATGACCAAATCGGCAACAACCTGCAGGCCCTTTTGATAGGGTGACTCCGTGAGCTCCTGCGCCAGCCGTATCGCCTCATTGCAGTGCTTCTTGGCCAGAAAACGAGTTTGCTCTAGTCCATGCGACTTGTGCACTAGCTCAAAGGCGCGTTCCACATCTCCAGGCTCGCTGAAGCGTCGCATTACCATTGGATTCAGCTCGGGATACTGAAAAATAAAATAAAGCAATGTCAACAATTTTAAAGGCCCTACAAATGCGGGAAGGACGTCTTACATGCCAAACGCATCACACAACCCACTTCAGGGTCAATTATTTGGTTATGATGTGTATATAACAAGTTTTGGATTATTTAACTGACTAACTAGCTAAATGGTGCAGCAGTTGGCGTTAAGAGTGCTGCTCTAAACGCATTGCACGCGCGCGTTTTCCGCGTCGCATAATAAACTGCCAATCGATTTGGATGTGAAATCGAAAAACGCATTACAATCGCATTTGATGGCATGTGGCGATGCATACACCCACCAATTGCCCAGTTTCATGATATAATAATAATCAGTGGGGAAATGCACATTGATTTTTGTATGCAAATACAGATCTAAACAAACAGCAAAAGCCGCGACTTGAGTTAACATTATATCAAATATTACGATGCTTCGTAGTCTGCTTGTTGTCACAGCAATGAGGAAGTCAATCCGGGACTCACCTTTTCGCATGCAAAGAGTACCGGCGCTGTGGCCAGGCCCAGTTTTAAGTCAGCTGCGGTTGGCTTGCCCATTTGCTCCGTGGATGAGACAAAGTCCAGCATATCGTCCACCAGTTGAAAGGCCAAGCCAATGTTTCGCCCATACTGGAAGGCCACCTCGGCCACATTATCATCGGCCTGGGCGATGACAGCAGTCTGTGAAATGTACAAAATTTCAATGTTAATTGCCGGCCAATCAACTGTCCAAATGGGCACAATGACAAACGCATTCGTGCAAATCAATCGACAAATAAACAATTGCATTAACGTTTACAAATGCACTTCAAATTGCCATTTTATTGTTAGACTCAACCTACCGCTTTCAGCGCATTGGCAATCAGCGATGCGGTCTTCCTGTATGTCTTGGTCAGATAATGCGCAAAACGCTCATTCTCAGTTTCCCTCGATCCGAGCTGCATAAATTCGCCTTGAACTAAATCTGTTAAGATCTGCAAATAAAACAAATTCTAAATTATTTAATATTTCAATATAAGTCACTCATGATTTTCTAACCCTGCAAAAAGGTAATACACTAGTTTACAAATTTTTTTTTAATCGAGGGAGCTGGGCTCTCATATATTTTTTGGTGTATTTTTGGGCGCTGATTTCAAAAATGCAAACCATTTTTTTTTTCAAAGAATGGTTTTCTAGAAAACAGCGAATAGCTAGTTTTTTGGCAGTCTTTGGACTAATTTATTAATATTTATTAATTTATTTATTCTGGCAGACAATCAGTGCTGTCCCAGATAAGCAAACGTTATAATATTTCTTATATGTAATAGAAGGATAGAAAAAGCCTAATGAAATTACACAAGTTTCAAATATTAATGACACTGACACAGGGGATATTTATTTGCCAGTCCGGCCAGCTATGCCCCTACTCACAGCCAGGTTAGTCAGTGTCATTATTTGAACATGAAGCTAAACAGAAGAGAGTTAGTAATAAAAGTTGAAAAAGTGATTATAATTAAAAGTTAAATTAGTAATATAAAAAAAAGAATATATATATAATTAAAGCTTAAATTAAAAAAAAAAAAAAATATATACAAATTTTTTTTTTAAATAAAGTTAAATAAAATAACATAAAAGTTAGTAAACAAATAAGAAAATAAGTAAAAGGAAAATACGATTATTTTAAGAATAGGTATAGAGAGACAAAGAAAAATAGTAAGAGAAAAATAAGGAATTTTTAAAGAAAGTTAGAGAGAAATCTCTGACCCAATAGAGGGGATTTATTAGCCGGGCCGGCTAAGCCTATACTCACATCTATTGTGGTCAGGGATTTCTTGTAAGATATAGGGAAAGATAGTTTTTTAAAGGGAAGAGAGAGTTCAGTTGTGAGTACGTGATATTATGAATTATAATTGACACATAAAGCGTGAAAAGAACTGTGCACGGCATAATCAGTTGTACATACTGGGAGGGTGAGAGGAAAGTAATTTCTCGTTGTACGACGAGGAACAGCAAAATTTATACGACCTAACAGAAACATAGAGTCGATCTCACCAATAATTAATTTATGGAGAAAAACAACACCAAGAGTTTTTCTACGATTAATTAAAGATGGAAGATTGAGAAGGAGAAGCCTACTGGAGTACGATGGTAAAAGAAGGTTTGGATCCCAGTTTAAACCACGTAATGCAAAAAGCAAAAACTGCTTCTGAACAGACTCAATCCGATCTTGGTTAATACTGTACTGCGGACACCAGATGCAGGAACAATATTCCAAAATCGGACGAACAAGGGAGACATAAAGTAATTTAGTGGTAAAAGGATCATTAAATTCTTTCGACCATCGTTTAATAAATCCAAGTACTCCCTTGGCTTCATTAATAATGGTCGAAATGTGTGAATTGAAGTTAAATTTACAATCAAATAAAACTCCAAGGTCTTTTACGGTAGTTATACGTTGCAATGGAGAATTGGCAATCGTATAAGTGCCTAAATAGGGCCTAGTGCGATAGAATGTCATAAACATACACTTAGAACAATTGAGCTGCAGCTTATTGATCAAGCACCAAAGTTGCATAGCGTTCAAATCGTCTTGCAGACGACTATGACGAAGGGAATCTGTGTATGAAAATAAAAGTTTTACATCATCTGCGTACATAAGTATGTGAGACTGAGACAGAATAATAGGTAGATCATTAATAAATAATGTAAAAAATAATGGTCCCAAATGACTGCCTTGAGGTACACCAGAAGTTACATAAACCGAACTCGAAATGGTTGACCTAAGCAGTACTTTTTGGGTTCTGCCTTTTAAGTAGGTTGAGATCCAACTTAAGAAGGAAGGAGGGAAACCTATGCAGTTAAGATTATAGAGTCAGAGGTCGTGATTCACAGAGTAAAAGGCTTTACTGAAGTCAGTATATATGACATCAGTTTGACTTTTCCTTAAAAATGCATCATTTACCAAGGTGGCAAATTCAAGCAAGTTGGTCGGAGTGGACCGACCCTTTACAAAGCCGTGCTGGGCAGGGGAAATAATAGATTTACAAAAATGCTGCAAAGAAGAAACAAGGATTTTTTCAAATAACTTTGGAACAGAAGATAACTTTGCAATACCTCTGTAATTCGATATATCAGATTTTCCACCTTTTTTATGATAAGGAATGATATATGAATCTTTCCAAAGATCTGGAAAGATTGCGGATTCAAGGGATGAATTAAAAAGTTTTAGCAACGGTTCAGCTAAAGAAGTACAACACTTCTTAAGGACACAACTAGGAATGTTGTCAGGCCCAGGAGAGAAAGAAGATTTTAAGGAATTAATAGCGGAGGTTAGGGAGCTATATGAAATATTTGGAGTAAAGATAGAATTAGAGGGTAAAATAGTATAAGGATAAGCTGAGTTAATAGGGGAAACAGAAGAGTAGGTTGATTGGAAAAAGTTGACAAATAGATCAGCAGAAACAGAGTCGTTGCTGGTTTTATCTATCCCAAGAAAAAAAGAGGAAGGTAAATTTGAAGATTTACGCTTCGAATTAACAAAATTAAAAAATTGTTTAGGGTCTTGGAAAAACTGTCTTTTGCAACGATCAAAATATTTCTCGTAGCACAGACAGTTTAGAAGGGCGAAGTTTGACTTGGCTACAGTACTTAGCCCAGTCAATACTTGAACCTGACTTCTTAAATTTTTTAAAATATTTTGCCTTAATGTTTTTTAAGTAAGAGAGTCGAAATGTAAACCAAACAGGCTTTGTTGAACCAGACGGGGTCGAATTAGGGATACACACATCTAAAAGTGTGTTTAAGGTCTCATAAAAGGTACTAAGGGCAATATTAATGTCAGACCCATTATCTAAAAAGGACCAGTCAGTTGCATGAATAAGTTCATTAAGTAAGGGAAAGTTTCCCTTACGAAAGCAACGACGTGGCAATTGTCGACTTAATAATTGCGGACTACAAGGCTTAGAAATTGATATAGATATTTCTATGGCAGGATGATGTAAATCTTCAGGGACAGATAGAGGAAGTGACCTAGAGACGGCTGTATTTGCGAAATCATTGACAAAGACCAGATCCAGAACCCTTTTCAAATGGTTTTTAATTAAATTCATTTGAAATAGTGAATAATCTAGCATGCAATCTAAGAAGTCATGCTGATTTGAAGGAATGAGGTAATTTGCGTTACTGAAAAATGACCATGAAATATTAGGTAAATTAAAGTCACCTAATACCACAAAAAGATCATTATCCTTTACTTGAAGAGACACTGCCTTTATATAAGCAATATGTTGCATATAAACTTGTATGTCAGAAGATGGAGGGATGTAGGAACAGGTGATAAAAATTACACGCATTGGAAAAGTTACCTTAACAGCAGCTATTTCAACATCAGTAGGCACATTAAGGGAGATACGTTCCGATTGAAGTGTCGATTTAATGGCAATAAGTACACCACCACCTCGACGAGCCAGTCGGTCAAATCTATATATAAAAAAACTATTTGACAGAATTTCACAGTCAGATATGGTAGAAGTTAACCAAGTCTCTGATAATGCAATAATGTCGGATTCAAAAGAAAGACTACTCAAAAATAGATTTTTGAGTTTAGTTAAAAGGCCTCTAACATTCTGATATTGAATGAATGCAGAGTCGGGGCACGAACCTAGTTTTTTGAAATATTGCTGGCAGAGCATCCAGCAGGAAGAGTTACGGGCACGGGCTCAATTCGCCTTTTCTGTTTAAACTCATGAACAATCATGTGAGGTGGCCAAAATTTTGGAACACAAATGATTGCAAACGAGTCATAAGGGACACCAATCTTAAACGATGATATTTCGCGAGGTGTAGAAAAATTGAATTTAGAAATGTTCACCTTAGCGGAACATTTACTAGAGATGTAGTTTGCCACTGACTCGCAAGTAGTGTCTGAGGATAGTCTAGACACAAATACTTGCTTACTACAACTACAGTAAGAGTAGCGATACTATTAGTTGAGAGAGCAGTATTGTTGCTACTTTCAATAGGAGCTGGGATGCGCGGGGGTCGACTTTTCCGGCTTGGTACCACCCGCACCGAGGACTCGATAATAGGGGCAGCAACTGTAGTAGGATTGGTCGCCGCTGCAGATGGGGCAGGGGATATACTGTCTAGGTTTAGGTTACTTGAAGATGGAGATAAAGTCATAATTGGCGAAACATCCGAGTACTGTGGAGTTGCCAATGGAGTCGAAAGTAATGTATGGGGGACTCTTAAAAATTGAAAGTCAGGGCGGGAATTAGGTTCAAACTTGAATTGACTTAGTAACTCAATACTAGAGTCAAAGTCGCTCGATAAAAGTTGGGCCATATTATTAAGTTTTAAAAATTGATTTCAAACGGAATTGTACATCCGTGAGAAATCAATTTGCATGTCGATGCATACAGGACAGGACCATTTCATACCGCCACAATCTTTTTTGATAGTGGCGGCAAGCTTATCTACATCCCGACCACTAAGACCCGCACACTTAGCGTGCATGACATTATCACACAACCAACAATGCACAAATTGAGGTTGTGCTGAATCGTCAGCACGCTTGAAAGTGCAAACCTTCTTGCAGCACGACATTTTTCCTACTGGGTCTTCAAAAATAAAAAGTAAACAACAAAAGAAAAAAAAGGGCGCGTTAATCGTTACAAGAGCAGAGTCACTCAAAGCAAGAACGCAACAACAATAAATTGTGAGCGGGGACGAAAGAAACTTCACTCACTTCTCACTAAAGGAAATGCACAGAAACGAAATAAGCTGAGAGACAGATTGCTAAAAATAGATCGCACTCAGCTGGTCGCGAGAGCAAGATGCAACAACAACAACCTGTGAGAGCGAGGTGCAAAGCAAAGCGAGAGTAAATGCAAACACACACACACGTTTGAGAATAAGCGCCAAAAGGGAGCTTGGCAAATAGAATAAAAAAAACAAAATCACTGCACAGACGCCAGAAAATTAAGTTTGCAAATATTAAACCACAGAATGTATAACTGATAAAACTTTACGCAGTAATAGCAAGCTTTATCATTAAATAGCAAAGTTATTTAATAAAATAAAGAATTTATATGATAAATTAAACACAAAATTAATAAAGTACGGATCACAAAAAAACACGTCTAATTCACTCAAAAGAACTCTCTCTAAGTGTATCTACATCTACATCAGATATTATTTCATCTTAAAGCACATTTCGCATTTGCAATGACTTTAATTTTTATTTGGTCCGCATAAACGGCATACCGTTAGAAAGGGGATACAATTAACTATTGAATTGTGTAACATTATTTAAGATCAAATAAGATCTGATCTTTGAAAAAAAAAATGGTTTGGATTTTTGAAATCAGCGCTTGAAAATACATCAAGAGTAGTCTATGAGAGCCCAGCTCCTTCTTTGCTGTAAACTAGTAATATAATTTAGTTACAAATGAGTAATACATAGAAGGAGACGTTTTCGACTCCATAAATTCGGCACGATGAGCCTAGTCGAAAATATCCGAGCAAACTAGTCTCAATATTTGTGCTATCTAGATGAAATTTGGCACAATAAATCTTTCTATTGCAGGCAGTACATATGTGGGTATCAGCCGGATCGGACCAGTATATTATATAGAAACGATCGGTTCAAAAAAAATTTTTTTTTTCATGATATCAAAACCAAACTTATCAGGTCGATTTAATATTATGATCTTAATAATCTGACCAAGTTTCATCAAAATCGGAACAGTATATCATATATCGGTCAAATATACTTGTATAAAAATCTTTTTTCTTTTTCATATCGAAACCAAACTTAACAGATCGATATAGCAAATTGTTTTGTACATTATGATCAAGTTTTATTAAGATTGGACAACTAAATCATATAGCCGCCATTAGACCATTGCAAGGTTATATAGATTCGGTTATATAGATAGGTTATACTGATTATATAGGCGTTTCTCTTGTTTTTATATTAAAACAAAAACAGCTTCTTTACAGGCAAAAATGTAAGGTTTTCAACTAGTAGACAACCATATATATTAATTTTGAATATTAAATATTTTCTGTTTTATTCGTAAGTCGTGCACTATTGACTAGAACATTCTAAACATTTTCTTTTTTATGTGAATTAAATAATATCAATATTAAACGCAACTAAATACCTCAAATAAGCTCAGAAATTGTAGTTACATAAATGCCTTATTATAACCCTAAATATTCTTTTATTTTTATCTCATATGAAAAGACTAAAACACTTACTAAAAAGCTTACTCACTTTCTACTGCAACTTCCCAGAAAAGACTGCAGACTTATGGTAGGAGTGCTTACGGGACCTTGCCTGGCGGCAGTGCCACAAGACTAATCATAACTACGGAGGATAGCTGTCGAAAGTGCAAAGTGCCAGAAGTTTCTGAAGCACTGAAACATCTTGTATGCAGCTGCTCAGCACTCACAGCACAAAGAGCAAAACATCCCAACTCAAATTGGTCATCACTAAAAGAAGTGGCTAAGCACTTTCCCAACAAACTACTGACGTTTTCAAATTCTTCAGGAGCACATACATTCCTAACGACACATACATTCCAAACGGAGTTTAAAAATTGAAATACAAGTGACTTGGGAATATGGAAAAAGTTAATCGAAGTATGTAGAATTAGTTGTTGGTAAAGATTTTTAGTATTTGTGTTTTATTGTTTAATTGTCGAACGTATTGTTCATGTGTATTTTTAGCGCAAAACTTACAAATGTACATGTTCGTGTTCTGTGGAGTATTAATTTAGTATAGTGAAAGGTATTTTCAACATTGATATAAAAAATTAATAACAAAACCATCTAGTTACTTTTTAGCCCCTTTTCTTAATAAAACATATGTTGTAACTGTGAACAAATATCACCTATCAGTGTTGCATGATGTTTGGTCCAGCAACAACCGCCACGCAGACGTTGTAATTTAATATATTGTTGGAAAAATGATTAAAAATTTCAGCGAGGATGTCCATAAAACTTTTTCAATAGAAATCAAGCAGTTTTGTGTATATATTATCAAGCATTTACCAAAATCCAATCGAATATTAGATAGATTAAAAAAAATCATTTACGGTGGCTTGAAGGCAATATAGTGATTGCATTTGTCGAACAAGACACTTTACAAAACAAGATGGTTCGCAAACAATTAGATTATCTCACGGTTTTTTTAAAGATATAAGGAAAATCCAACCGAATATGTAAAGACTTATTCTAAAGAAGAGAATAACGAACAAAATATATTTAGTCTGGATATTCAGTTAGCAGATGAATATGAATACAATTAAGGCTAATATCGGTTATGTGGGTGTGGTAACTAATTTGACAAATCGTTTAAAAAATATTCTTTAAAAAAAAATAAAAATAAAAATTCTACATTAGTTCAACTAACGTTCATACAAAATTTCAAGACTCTAGCTTTATATTTAGCTTTTATGTCAAAATATTGAAAATTTTTCTCATAGTCAAATGGGGACGGCAAATGCAGGTAAGGTCCAATTTGAAAAACAAAAATGAACCCAACAAAATCTTATTTTCTGCAAACAGCAATTATTTTAACTGCCCTCATCATGAGGGATCTACCTAATAGAGAGACTTTAGCATTTTAAATAGACAAATTCAAAACTCTAACTAATACTACAACCGTCCCAAAATTCCTAACAATGAAATAAAAAACTCTAATGAAAATCTAAATAGAATTTCATTATTCACCATTTCACCAAGAAAGTTATTAATTCCGTTTGTGGCGGAAAAATAGAATCATGCTCCAAACTAAGCAAAGAAACTAAACTGATTAAAACAAAAAACCTGTCCCAAGCAATGAAAATTATCCAAATAACATCACTCACAACTCAGTAGAAGTTGAAGTCTGCGAACACAACAGTCTTAACTACACTAAAGGCGTAATCTACTGTAATGACTTAATAGTCGATTTCCACACAACTCGATAGGTCTTGGATGGTGTTTCTACTGCACTGGATGCGTTTGCAATCAGCTGATCATTTGTTTGCAAGGGGCAAAACTTCAGTAAACAAAGTAATAAATATTCTTAATATGAGCATATGCGCTTAATATGAAATCTCAATATCGTGCTGTGGTACGAATTACAGAATTCTAGAACTTGAAGCAGGTGGGTGCCACCTTGAGCAGCGCCCAAAGGCAACATATGCAGTTGATACTTTGAATTATAGAATGGGGTAATCAGCGGTTACTTCTGTTTTGGTTAACTATCATCACAAATATAATAATATAATAAAGTAAAATTGAGCAAACATCAACTTAACAACAACGCAATCTATGAAATTCTACCAAAAACGAGTTGGGACACCCCACGTTCATTCCAAACTCGGCTTTTTCCCATACCTACATACAGCCCATGTCCCATACCTAACAGCTTATGCATAGGACTTGAACGTGCGTCAGACGAGTTTCGATGTGAATGGCAAACGCGTTCAACGCATCCACCAATGGAAATCCACTATAAGAGACATTCCCGAAACCGACATTCTCGAAGAATTAAAAACACAAAACATGGTTAAAGTTAACAAAATCATGAAAAAAGCCCATGATACCCGAACGGAAACGGGATTAATTACATTAAAATACGCAACCCTGGAACTACCCACACACATCTATATTGGATACCAGAGAATTCCAATCGGACCATTAGCCGCCCTGTCTCGCCGGTGCTTTAATTGCGTCCGCAAAGGCCATTCAACAAATTTCTGCAAAGCACAAAAGCTATGTCGCACGTGTGCTCGTCCAAGCCACATCATCCCCGAATCCGACGAACAATGCAAAACTATAAACTGTTGCACCAACTGTAAAGAACACAACAGCACATCATACTTCCACATTTTTGACCGAAAATGTACAATTTATATCCAGAAGAAGGAAATACAAACCAAAATTAGCAAAAAAAAAAGCGATCTGAAACAGGCAAACGAAATCTACAATCAAAGATACAGCAAAAGCCAAACGTACTCTAATATGTGCAACACAACCCCAACAACAAAAAGAAGCCCCATCCCATATATGGACCTATGTGCAACACCACCAATACCAACTAAGTTGGATAGCCAACCATCAACCTCGACCCCTAATTTCAACGATACCCCCGATACTGTCCGAAAAAATCTCTGAAAATTTAAAAACTGAACCTTGACGATCTCCACAGAAGTGACTACTTCCCAATACTACTAACTCTTTTCCATACTAACTGTCACCAAAATAGCTACAACAAACCAATATTTAAACTACATCTTGAAGCAGCTAACATCAAAAAAATAATCCTCAAAAGTGCTCACCTCACTATTCTACAGACCCACCCAAAAATAAAAGTTCCAGGGTGGAATAAAAATCTTGAAAAGCTAAGAAAAACAAGATGCAAACATGGCAAACTCTCAAAAAATCAATATCTACAGAAAACATTCTAAAATACAGAAAGGCAAACGCTTTGTTTAGAAAAGAATTAAAAACTGCCAAAAGAGACTATAATTCTACATTTACAAAATAGAAATAGAAAATAGAATTCTCAAACACTATAACCATATTTTTAACTCATATATTACACAGAGCTACAAAACAAGCCTCACTATCCCGATCCTAAAAAACAAAATTCAAACAAAACGGATATTAATTTCTACCGCCCAATAGCTCTAAACCTCTGTGTCTTTAAAATCTTCGACAAAATCATAGCCAATCGTTTGTGGTGGTTTGTCAACACAAACAAATTTTTCCACATCAACCAAACCGGCTTCAAAAGAGGAAAATCAGTTACAGACAATCTAATCTACTTAGACCATCTGATAACTGACGCACTAACGTATAAAAAACGCATTTCTATACTATCACTCGACTTTTCTAAAGCATTCGACCGTATTAGCATCCACGCAATAATAACACAACTACAAGAATGGAATATTCGCCCAAAAATCGTAAATTATATAAACAACTTCATGACTAACAGAAAGATCAGAGTTCGTATATCTAACTGCCTCCCTGAAACATATTCATTTAAAAACAATTTCAGTCATACTATTTCTCATTGCCTACAACAAGCTTGCCCACATCAATCATCTACATAAAAACCTAAAAAATTTGATGGTAAAATTCCACAAATACCAAAAGAATGTAGAAAACAGCAATGTCAATGCCTTCTTAAAACCAATAAATTCTATCTACAAATAACAAACACTCTAAAAATACTAGGCCCAATACCCAATAAAAAATACAAGTGGAACGACCACATCAATTACCTAACAACCTCACTTAACAATAAAATAAATATACTTATAGATTACGGACTGCCCTTTACGGGAACGCTTTAAAATCAGCCCATAAAAAGATCCAAAGCATCCAGCCACTGGAGTCGTTCAAACAACATCCACAAACAATTTACAAAAAATCTCACTTGCGACACAAACACCCATGCACACAATACTTAAAAAAATTATCAGAAACAAAAATATATTATTTAAAGTTCTATCAGTAGTATGTAATTGTTTAAGCTTTTACTATACTGTGAATTCCCCATCAATGCAATAATGCTTTACCTTGCCTACCTTAACAAAGCCACAACCAACTCTATTATATACCAACAACACCTCCAGACAATTAAACAGTCATACCCCCACCACAAATTCATCTTCACCGACGGATCAATCCGAATTGATTGCAATATATGAAGTTATACGGCTAATAAAAAACAAAAAAATCCAACTACATAATATTCTCCGATTCATTATCATTACTTAAATCCATCAATAACATTAATAAAACTAATATCTGATATCACAAAACTAATAAAAAATAAATTGGTGCAACAAAGAAGAAACCGCCTTAATCAAGCTTGAACATGGTTCCAAAATTTAAATACTAAACATCAACCTATAGAAAACTTTACAAGACTAATACTACAAGGCAAAATATCAAGATATACATGATGATGATGATATGATTACGCCTTTGACATACCAAACTCACTCACTAAATATAAATGAATAAAAACTTAACAAATATATGCAACTTCTGCACAACTAACACAAACACTTCCATTACACACATACTAACCGAATGTCCAGCCTTCAAAAATCACTGCTTAAAAATTTTGTAACACAAAGATCCTATCGAAAAAAGCCAATCCTAAATAAAATAAAATGCTATAAATAAATGGTCGAAAAATACTTAAAAACCTCAAAATTGTTACACTATCAATAACAGTAAGCAACAATTTTGGAAAACATCTTGTATCCCGAAGTTTTTAGAGTCTTATTATATGTAAAATGGGTCGCTGATAAAAATCACGGAAACCTCTTCCAACCGAAAACCAATTCGTTGGTGTCACAGAAACCTCTAGTCAATGATATCAAAATCTCTACTGTTTAATATTTGGGTAAATACACAGATATACAATTATTTAAAAATAAAAGTAAAGTTATAAGTTTAAACAATAAAATATGTTCTATCAATCTGCATTTTAACTTTTCTAAATTAATTTTTTTAAATTCATAATTTTCTATTTTACAAAATCTCTAGTAAACGCTGCTAGCAGCTGAAACCTAAAATCAGCGATGAAAAACTCACGATATAAGTGTTATTTTAAAAGATTAAAAATATTAAATTCAGTCTTCAAAGATTTTATCTCAATTCATTAAGTCACAGGGTTGTCATACGTATCGCTAAATTTGGGGAGCAAACAGTTCAATAATTTTAAATTTATTTTGTGTTAAACCAATCAAGGTTTAGTCATTTAAAAATGTTGATTATACAATATTCAATTTTGTTCGTCAAAAATTAAAGTAAAATAAATAAATACTAAATAAAAATATAAATAAATAATAAATAAAAAAATAAATAAATAATAAATATAATATTAAACAAAATAACTTTTTCCGCTGACAAACCCAGGAAGGTAGCGCCACTGCACTATGGGCAATGACCGATTTCCTGGCCTAACCTCAAATTAACATAAATTTGTTGTCTTTATATTAAAATATCCAGAACAGCTGTTCACAACCAAAAGCATGTGATTTTTGGTGACATGTTTTCCATGTTTTCGTGTAAGTGAACAAAGTGTCTCATGCAAAAATTTTTTAAATAAATTTTGACTTTGGAAAGGAATTCATTTGTGATTGTAGATCAGTTTTTATAACTGTCAATTTTTGTCAATTATCGGGAATATGCAATTGTTAATTATAACCTGCTATAAATATCAGTATGCAATATCTTATTCTGTCGTTTTATGTAACATGTTAGGAAAAATGCTTAATTTTAATAAAAAAAAAAATTTTAGAAAGAATGGTGAATGTGCACGCCCATTTTTCATCAAAACCATTTATCATCATCATTTTAAAAGTTATCCAATAAACTAGAACCAAAATACACAAATATCGTTGCATTATTAATTTAGGCCAGGAAATCGGTCATTCCATAGTGCAGTGGAAGTCAACGGATCAGTTGGTAGTGGCTATTTTACGATTTTAAAGCGTCACTAGAAGTTCATAAAATGAAATTTCTCGAACTTCTAAGACACCGGCGGGTTTTACAAGAAATTTCAAAACCAGCTCTTTAGATTTCTGTGACACTTCTGTACATGTATGATTATGTATGTATGACCCGTATGTCAATTCAAAACAAAAAAGAGCTGGTCAATTACACTAGGTAACAAAATTTAGCTTTTTTTTGTATTTTTTTGTAAGTTACTAAACCTACTTTTTCTGATACATATGGTGCCCCAGATGACGAAAAACCACTCTAAAATTTTTTCTATTGTGATTTTAGCATTACTCGAGAATCTTACAACCGATTTTCAAATGCTTTACGTTTTCTGAAAGCTAATGAAAGGGCCTATTAATCATACATATACTTTACTTTTGCAACTATTTAATTTTTAATTTAAAAAATGATGATATTTTGTGCGGTATTTTTTACGATTTTTTGCTTTTACATAGTTGCATTAACTGGGCGTCATTTAAGATATGAATCATATAAATCGATAAAGAGACGGCGGAGATTTAAGCATTTCAACAAACACGCCCGATGTGACATTTTTAAATGTGCTCATAAAATTCATCGGTTTAACAGGCCGACCACAGCCGATCATGTGCGCGAACTTGGCTCGGTTCGGCGAATTGTTCGACGTTAGTGGAGGAGATGGCAGTTTTCTTGCTTTTCTTCTTTTCGACATGCATGTTCGCGAGGATGCTCGCATTTGGATGGCCTGATACTGTCAATGACATGTGTACAGAAAAATTACCGGTGAAACGCATTAGGGGAAGATTGGCAAAAAAGCGCTCCGCATCTACTAGTAGTGTTTCGGTGCCCAGAGAATTATCCGCTAGCTCGAACTACAGGATTGTTATCACAATGTAAAGAAATTAACGTCAGGTATAGCATTCTGATATTATCGAAAACTGCCTGATATTGGTCTGCACATTAGTGCACCAGTACACTAATAGAGCCCAAAATAGTAAGTTTTACTTACGAAGGTTTGTTGATCGACACACGTATTCAACCTAAAGTACTACCTGTGAGAATTTGGACCAAACAAACAATATTGAATTTACATTTGAACACAGGTAAAGTTGATAACGACATATTAACGCCATCTACCCAATTATGAGTATCGGTATATAACTCCCTACCACAATTACTGCTGCACAATCTAGTTCTGACTTTAATCGGAATACTAGCTTTCCAAAAATATACTATATAAGATGAGTAACCTTGTGCGTCCATATTCGTGCATATACAATCCCGATTCGTTCTGCTACATATGTGGTATCTACATTGCCAATATGAAGCTTAGAATAAACTTCACCAAAAGGTTTCAAAATATTTATAAGGATTTCATTGGAATCGAACCCAAAAATTTGAAAGAAAATTGAGCACCAACTTTTATATGCACTTCGTGCCAATCACATTTGTCAAAAAAACAAAACAACAAGTAAGTACCGCATTACATTATGATGAAATCAATTCATCTTCAGAAAATACTAACAATTTCGTTTCTTTTTAGGTATACTTTTCAATTTTCAAGACCCATGATTTGGAAAAATACTGATACTCATGGATCCGATTGGCACTTTTGCGCATTTCAAAAAATTGGTATTGGAAAAAATATGAAATGTATTTATCCGCAATTGGCTGCACGTGGCTTTCAGCTTCCTGTAAAATTGCTGCCAAATCTACAAACACAGGAAAAATCGTCAACATCACACCAAACTACGACTACAGGTTCTGACTTTTCAGGAATAGATAAACGTCTCAGAAAGATTTGAATGATTTTGTAAGGGACATGAACTAAACGCTGAGATGTTAGATCGCTGTTAAAGGAACGAAATCTTGTGAAGGAAGACGTTAACGGAACTTTTTACCGAAGTCCACATCTGGCGTTTTCATTTTTAAAATATCGTCGATGTTAGCAAACGCTTATTTAAAACTTAAATATCATGTTATTCCTGAAAAAACAAATAGTAAATTTTATTTTTAATAAACATTTATTAATATACATATATAATTATTTTCTGATTGTTTTACCTATAGATGGGGGGCCAGACATCGGTCATAGCCACCGAAAATCGTATATACTTTGAGTATATAATCGGTTAATTCGGTCGTTCTTGCAATAATTAATGATCCATTTATATATTTATGTGATTCTAAAATCAAAAGGCCAGAAAAATTAGTTCAGGCGGCATTCCCGGTGCTCTAAAAACCAAATTTCGTGAACATTCAGAATAGAAATGTCAATGTCGGCAAAAACATAGCTAAATATGTTTTGATGATGTTGTTGTTTCGTTGTCCATCAATCGATCTCGAAGATTCATATCTTAAATGACGCACAATTAATTCAACTATGTACAAACAGAGAAGAGGAAAACGAAAAATTTTTTTTTCGACTTTTCCTCGAATTTTAAAGTCAAAAAATCGTAAAAAATACCGCACAAAATATCATCATTTTCTAAATTCAAAATTATATAGTTGCAAAACTACTTAATAAAGTATATGTATGATTAATAGGCCCTTTTATTAGCTTTCAGAAAACGTAAAGCATTTGAAAATCGGTTGTAAGATTCTCGAGTAATGCTAAAATCTGCAGGCTCGCCTAGGAAAAAAAGCTAAAAAAATTAATACCAGATTTCAAAAATTTTTAAAAAATAAAGTCTCACAATAGAAAAAATTTTAGAGTGGTTTTTCGTCATCTGGGGCATCATATGTATCAGAAAAAGTAGGTTTGGTAAAATATACAATTTGTGTGTTACCTAGTGTTACTGAACTAACATTTTCAACTCAAAATAATAAATGCAACTCGTCTTGTAAAAAACTATTACACTAGTTTACAAATTATTTTTTGATTGAGGGAGCTGGACTCTCATATACTTTTTTTTGATGTATTTTTATGCGCTGATTTCAAAAATGCAAACCATTTATTTTTTCAAAGAATGGTTTTCGAGAAAACCGCGAATAGCTAGTTTTTTGGTAGTCTTTGGCCTAATTTATTCATATCTACATCACATATTATTTGATCTTAAATAATGTTACACCATTCAAAAGATAATTGACCGATTTGAACAAATGTGTACTTAAAATATTCGTAAAAGAATTGTGTAACATTATAAATCTTAAAAAGTTTTTAAACGAATTTTTTAAATTTTTAAATGAGCAAATGAATTTCAGCAATTTTTCAAAAATTCAAAAAAAGTTCACATTTTTCAACTTTGAGAGTTTGTAATTGCTTTAATTCTTATTTGATCCGTATAAACGGCATATCGTTAAAAAGGGGATACAATTATCTTTTGAATGGTGGTAACATTATTTAAGATCAAATAAGATCTGATGTTGATATGAACAAATAAGTCGAAAGACTGCCGAAAAACTAGCTATTCGCGGTTTTCTCGAAAACCATTCTTTGAAAAAATATATGGTTTGCATTTTTGAAATCAGCGCCCAAAAATACATCAAAAAAGTTAACTAGTGTTATATAACATATTTCTATCTTACATGGCGCGTGAAGCTATGCCTTAATACCCGAGTGTAACCCACCCGTTCCAAAAATAAACTAGATCCAAGCCCGCCCACCCGCAAATTATGTTAATAGAATTTTGATCATTGTTATTATGTAGAAAATTGTCACTGTTAAAGTTAAATTGATTGCTTTTTCTTCTTTAACATATCCGTAATCGTAACCAGTCGCGGAGATTTTGTATCTGCCGCTCATGTTCTCATGTTTTTATGGGCCATCTGTTAGAAATTTTTAAATGCATACATACATACATTTTAATTTGAGCCAAATCGCACCATAAATTAGAATTTTTTTTAATATTACATATTCCACTCTCGCACAAAAAAATTTGATAGTTAACATATTCTACAATGTCGCTATTATTGTAGCATACTGCGCCACCGGGTATGCTCCAACTGAGATTTTCATAGGATTTTTAAATGTATTTTCCACCCATTTCGCCTTATACTTTTAATAAAATCTGTCCAAAGTGCCAACCTACGATATAATAGAAAGCTATTGCCACAAATTTCAGTTTTTAAGCTTCTACCGTTTGACCTGCAGGTGACTCGCCAATCAGTCAGTCAGCAAATACTTTTCTATATATAGTAAAATTATATTATTAGTAAGAAAAGATTCATTATTTCTATATGTTATCCAAAATTGGAAGTAAATACGAGCATTTCTATTTTAAAAATGGTGAATATCTAGCTGGCTTGACGTCATAGGAATTTAAAAAATTAAAATGAAAAGTTTAAGCTGTTCGCTGGATAGAGAGTACTATTTTGGCTGCTGCCGAGCAAGTCTCTCTCCGGTAACCTTTATGAGCATTTATTTTTGTTTAAACCATGCCAATGTAAAAACTATTTTGTAAATCCATAAACATGGATATAAATAGAACAAGAGACCCAATATGATCGAAAGTAATAAATTCAAGCATCTATCGAAAATTATTACACTATTAAAGTTGTGTAATAAATTTCCAGGTGCAATACTTAATTTTGATCTTTAATGCTAAGCTGTAAGCTTAAGTTTAAACTGTATTAAATTATATTTATTTTTTATCAGGATATACAACAATACTTATTAAGCGCATCTCGGAGATCAGCTGCCATTTTTTTTCCTCTTTTGTTTGCGCGTTGGCGCGCCCTTCACTTACTTATTATCTTGTGCCTAGTCGGTGCTACTCGCATAACTATATTCATTCATTCACATTGACAATTTCGCAGGCAGATGTCAAAATGTTGAACAAACAAAAGGCAGGGTATTAGTTCGTATCTATTATACATGTGTAGATATGTATTATTTAGGCATGTGTGGATTGCTGGAAATCTTGTTGTAGTTGTAGTTATCATTTGAAGTTGTCGTTTGTTGATTGGATAAGGAGCCCAAGGTTAGAGGCAGAGCCGGAGCTCACAGCTCAGACACCGATACGGTCAAAAAAATATTTTTGGTCAAAACCCCAGTCAATTGGCTTGTTTAAAGTGCTTTATTCGGCGTTTATTTTTTCTTTTAAAATACCACTTCGTGGCTTTCAATGTTAAATAATTAACACAAATGCAACATTAACAGCAACAATAACACAAATATCAAGAGCAACAAATTGCAGTTTCAGTCTTTAAAGCAGCTGCTGCTGTTATCCACATTTTTTAATTGATCGCAAACTTTAAAAAGACGCAACATAAAAATTGTTGTATTCTTGAATATTCGTTCCGACCAAATTGTAGGCGATGTCATTAGCTGGCTGTATGTTTGGTTCAAAAAAAACCACATGTACATACATTCATACATATATTCATACATTCATTTACCCTAAACGACATAAATATAAAAACGAAGAAAACTCACAACATACGTTAAACATACCACAAATGTTTTCGTTTAATGATATGAATTCCTAATTTAATTATAACTATTATGAAATAATAATTTTTATTAAATAAGAATATAGATAACAAGAAAGAAAAGGATATCTTCGGCACGCCGAAGCTATATATCCTGGAATAGTCTTATAAGAAAATTTTAAATACTTTTGTATAGATTAACTCATTTTTGATTCAATTGTTCCTATGGCAATTATATGATATAGTGGTCCGATTGAATTCAAACTTGCTTTGATGTTACAAATCTAAAAATTCTACAAAAAAGTTTTTTAAACAAACACTTTTCGAACGATTATTCCTATGGGAGCCATTTGGTCCACTATGGTCCGATTTTAATGAAACTTGGTCAGATTAATCAGATCATATTACTACTTCGCTTGGCTATATCGACTCGGAGACGTCGCATAAGAATTTCCTTGTCAAGGGTATAAAAACCCATTTAACTACAAAGTATTCAATCAATAAAAACAAAAAATTTGCTTTAAAAATGTCGAAATTTGTGCCAGATAAAGTGTTTTGCGGAGAGTTCTTCTTCATTATTTTAGCATGAAGAAAAGTGCTACCGAAAGCCATCGTATTTTACTGGACGTTTATGGTGACCATGCTTTAGCCGGTTTAAATGTGGCAATTTCGACTTAAACGACGAGAGAGAACAACGAGAACGACTCGGTCAGCCAAAAAAGTTTAAAGACGAGGAATTGGAGACATTGGAGACAGACGATTAAAATCATTAGGATTCATCCAGAAGCTTGGAAATTGGGTGCCTTATGAATTAAAACCACGAGACGTCGAGCGCCGATTCTGCATGTCGGAAATCCTGCTTCTACGCTACCAAAATAAATAATTTTTGCATCGGATTGTCACTGCTGATGAAAAATGGATTCATTACGATAACCCCAAGCGCAAGAGATCGTATGTGAAGCTCGGTTAACCGTCGACAACCACGGCAAACCGAATATACATGGTGCCAAGGTTATGCTATATATTTGGTGGGACCACAAGGGTGTGCTGTATTATGAGCTATTGAAATCGGGTCAGACGATTAACCTTTACACAATAGATTAGTTTGAAAAAAAGCGATCGCTGAAAACAGACCAGAATTTGCGACCAGACATGAATCGATCATTTTTCATCATAACAACGCTCGGCCACATGTTGCAAGACCAGTTAAACTATTTGGAAAACTGTGGGTGGAAAGTGCTACCCCAGACATTACCACTTGTTCAGATCAAGTCAGAATGCCCTCACAGGAGTAAGCTTCACTTCAGAACAGGGTATCAGAAATTGACTCGATTCTTTCTGAGCTCCAAGCCAAAAAAACCGCATACACCCAATATAAAAATTGTTTTATTTGAAATTTATGTAATTTCTTTAAGCTTTTTTGTACATTTACTTAAATTAAAAAAAAGTATTATAACTTTTTGATCTGTGGAACCTCCAAAAAATAAAACGTAATAAACATTTATCGGATAGTAGTCGTAAAGATTAATAAAAGCCCCCAAAAATTATTAAAGAAGTACTACATATAAAGGTATGACATATGACACTGTCGTCTTTTTGTGTCAAAATGTGCAGTAGTCAGAAAAACCCGCACTTCAGAAACAGTCATAAATTCTCAGTTCAGCCGGACATTCTTCCAATATTTTAATGCCATCAACGTTTTAGAAGTCGTTGATATTATTCAGACACGTGCTTTGCATATTAAATACAAAAAATCTTACGACATTTAGTTGTAGATGTAAGAAAATGCTAAACAGTTGATTTGGTCAGATTTTTGCAAAAAGCAAAACAAACATTTAAAAAACCAATAATAATAGCATCACAAGAAAGATCTACCATATAAGTTTATGCTAAAAGTGATATTATGCGATTTTATTTAGTTTTGAGTTTTTGTTAACGTTGCTATGCTGATTAGTGTAAGTTACAGCTCGTTTAGCTAGTTCCATCAGAAGTACGTTATGTAAAAGATTTAACGTTTCTTTATAAATACAATATAATATATATATATAATGGAAGTGAAGATCACTTTAAGGGTGTTTTTCGTATGCACACATTTTATGTGATGATCAATGTTTGCGTGTTTTTCGTATGCATACATTTTATATGATGATCAATGTTTTATGAGTGTATTTAATTTAAAAAATTACTCATTTTTGGGTCCCAAATAAAGAAAACAAACTTTCAACATCCCCAAAACCTTCAAGAAATCCGACAAAAACAAAACGAGTAAACTATTTTATATGCGTAAGTAATATTAAATTTCGACGTTATTCAAACACTCAAATATCGTAGGCCGCACCCACACTGTCAGCCCAGACACGTTGCCTCCGATCAGATCTGCTTTACGCATTTGCGTGCGCCTTTGAAAATTTTACAGAAAAATATAACCTGAAGAGATGTTAGCTATTGCAAGGTTTAACGTACACGTATTTGTTGTTTGCTTTGATCATTAGATCACAACTTGATTGTGTTAATGTGACATTTCACTAGATATGATCAAATATCAAGATATCACAGTGTGACTGTATATCAAAGAGTAACAGTAGTAGTAGTAATACTAAGTAGTAGCAATCCTGATATTAACAGTTATATTTCGGGTAGCACTCACAGTCCGGAAACAGTCACAGTCTCGATATTACCAAAAGTAATTGCGTTTTGCTATTCACATTATTAATATTCACTCAAAAAAATATATTGATTTGACATTTAATATCTGTACTTTCTCTTTGAAGGATAAGAAGAAGAGAAATTAAAAAAAAGGGGGAAAATAAAAAAAAGTAGAAGACAGAAATCTCTGAAATTGAGGAGGGTGTTTAAGGCAAGCTCCTCTTCACAGCCACTTGTACTCAGTGATTTGTAGTAAGTTAAAAAAAAAGAAATAATTTTAAACAGTAAAGAAAGATTTCTGTTGAGATTACGTGATCAATTATTATAGTCTGCAAATAAAGCATGAAAAGAACAGGGTAAAGCAGAATTAACGGAATGTAGCAAATAATTTATAGTAGGCCGACAAGAACCAAAAAAAATTTAAGTGACCTGAAAGAAACATGGAGTCAATCTCGCCAATAACACTAGTTTAATTATATCAGATCAAATAGTATCTGATGTAGATATAAATAAATAGACTGCCAAAAAAATAGCTATTCGCGGTTTTCTCGAAAACCATTCTTTGAAAAAATAAATGGTTTGCATTTTTGAAATCAGCGCCCAAAAATAAATCAAAAAAAGTATATGAGAGCCCAGCTCCTTTTTTGCTGTAAACTAGTGTAATCAATTTTTGGAGAAAAACCACACAAAGAGTTATTCTTCGTTTAATTAAGGACAGAAGATAAAGCCACTTGAGTACGATGTTAAAGAACATTTGGATCTCAGTTTAAACCACGTAAAGCAAAAATTGCTTCTGAACAGACTCAGTTCGATCCTGGTTAATACTGTACTGAGGTCCCCAGATACAAGAAAAATATTCGAGGATCGATAGAACAAGCGGAACATTTCGCTGTGAAAGGATCATTGAATTCTTTCGACCAACCTTTTATGAAACCAAGTACTCTCTTGGCTTTATTAATATCGGTCGAAATATGTTAATATGTTAAATATGTTTAAGTTAAAATAAAAAATTAAAATTAAAAATAAAAAATACAAGGTAGATATAAATTGCAATGAAGTCTTGCCAATCGTATAAGTGTTTCAGTAGGGCCTAGAGCGATAGAATGTTTTAAGCATACACTTAGAACAATTGAGCTGCAACTTATTGGTCAAGCACCAAATATGACTATGAAGAAGGGAATGCAAAAAAAATACATAAGTATGTGAGAGTGGGTCAGAATAGAAGGTAAATCGTTGATAGATAGTTTGAAAAATTAGGGTCCCAAAATGACTACCTTGGGGTACGCCAGGTTAACGTGAACCGAACTCAAAATGGTTTACCTAAGCCGTGCTTTTAAGTAGGTTAAAGTCCAACTTAAAAAGGATAGAGGGAAACCTATGATATTACCTATGATATTACTTTATTTTACAAAATCGCTAGTAGCAGCTCAGCAGCTCAGATGCTAGCAGCGTTGACTAGAGCTTTTACTAGAGATTTTGTAAAATACAAAATGATGAATTAAAACAAATATTGTTCAATTTTATTAAATAGAATAAATATTATTGTTTTAACTTTCACACTACTTTTGTTTTTTAAAAAATCGTTTACCTGTGTATTAACACGAATTTCTAGTTAGAACAGTAGAAATTTTAAAATGATCGACTAGAGGTTTCCGTGACACCATCGGATTGGTTTTCGGTTGAAAGAGGTTTCCGTGACAGCGGCATGTTTTATCTTACAAATCTGGTAAATTTAAACCAACGAGTAGTCGTGTAATTTGCCTAATTGATCAATTTTTTATACATTTTTTGACTACCAAAAAAGATCCCAATTCTACATAGTTTTAAAGATCTGATACCTTTAAAAAAAAATGGCCGCGTAACTATTATTTTCTGCAGATGTGTATATACTTTATATGATCGGAGATACCTCTTTATTTAGAGTTTTATTATATAAAAATTACAAAAATAATGAGATTTAAACTAGGAAACAAGGACTACGTCTTAAAAAATATATATTTTTTATTTTTTTTTCAGTGAATTGTGAGGTGCTAGCTACAAAAGCAGGCAGAAAGAAAAAAATGTATAGTTAAATACTTCATTAATACATTATTTACATTATTATACCCGTTTTCGTCAATATAATTGGCACAAGGTATAAAAAGTGAATGTCGCTTTTCGTTGCATGAACTCGCCGTTGATTGCCCTTCGCCTTTGCCTTGGACTATTCCAGGGTTGCAGGAAGTAAAAAACGAGTAGTCCCTGTAATATGTGGTCGGTACCTAAACAGGTTTTTTGAATGGACATAAACAAGGCAAAAGATGGGTAAAACTGGCAAACTTTCTTAACTTAAAATAAAAATTGTTTATCTGTCAGCTCGAATTTTGCAAAAGTTTTTTGTTGTTTGCGTAAATCCCGTGTGAATTTTTACACCGAATTGGAATCTGTGCACCCCAGAGACAATACCCAATAAATTTAGTAAGCAAATAAACACATTGTCCATGTTTATGTTTGCTTTGATTATTTACTGGAATTATAGAATTTGCTATTACTTGGAACTGAAACCAACTGTGTAGAGTAAATATTGTAGTATATAAAAACAAAGTTCAAAACTAATATTCAATTTCTTTAAAGGACACTAAGATACGATATATTGAAGACACAGAATAAAACAATATATTCAAAAGACATCTGTATGATTTTTTTTATACTTATAAATAACATAAAATTCATCTTATTGACGTATGTCATATGGGATGTACAGTATATGTTTTAATGAAAAATTGCGTAACCTGGTATTTGTAATGTTGTTCCTGTATTCAGGTAATTGATTTCCATACAGGGGTGTCACAGAAGTCTCTAAGTGATTTGACGTCGGGATGGTTTTAAAATTTTTAGTAAATACCGTCGGTGTCACAGAAGTTCAAGAGATTTCATTTTTCTAACTTTCTGTAGCGATTTAACATCGAAAAACATACCCTGCCCAATGTTCGGTTAACTTCCAGTGGGAAAAAAATTATTTTGTTAAATATTTGAACATATTTTAATTTAACTTTCCTACAACAAAATTGAAAAAAGATTCAATGTTATTAATTTGTTTGTAAAATCAAAATATTAATGGAACTAAAACTTAACTTTTTAAACACAAATAAGTATAAAAATGTTGAAACTTTTGGGCCGCCAAATTTAAGGATACGTATAAAAGCCCTAGGGTGTTCATAACTAATAATTAATTATTTAATAATTTTTGCGTAAGCCTGCACATCCTGCGTGATATTGTCTGTGATTGCCAAAAATCAGCTGCAGTTGCAGTTGCTTATTTTTGCAGTAGACAATAAGGGGCACAGAAAATAAAGACGTATTCGATATATTAATCAACTGAAATGTTTTAATAAAAATAAAACATCGACTATTTCGAACTTGGAAAAAAGTTGCCATCACTTTAGATTTTGATTTCAGTTGTTTACTATAGATTTTTCTTGAGATTTTCCAAAATACAAATTAAATTTAGAATCAAACAAATAATATTGTTTTAATTATTTACATTCCTTTTATTATTTAAAAATTGTATTTACCCAAATCTCTATTCAAAACAGAAAAGATTTTTAAATCAATGACTAGAGGTTTGAGTGACACCAACGGATTGGTTTTCGGTTCAACTGTTTACTTTTAAAATACAATACATTTATTATTTCAAAATTGTATTTGCCCAAATCTCTAGTCAAAACAGTAAAGATTTTGAAATTATCGACTAGAGGTCTCTGTGATAGCAACGGTTTGGTTTTCGGTTGGAAGAGGTGTCCGTGACACCCCTGGCAATGTTTATTTTAATGTATTAAAATTTCTGGAAATTAATGTATTAAAATTTGTGAATATCTATTAGAAATTACTATATTATTATTATTATTACTATATTATTATGAATATAAAAAAATATTACATTAAATTTTGATTATGCTCACCTGGCTTAATACGATCGTCACATCATCGCTGCGCAGACGCGATATCATAATCGAGGCAATCGACAAGATGTAATCTCCAGCCATTGTGACCTTTAAATACGATAACAAATATAGTAGTAATCAAGTGTTAAAAGTTTGAAGCCAAAAATTTGAGTGTACAGCTGTAAATTTCGAAAGAAAAATAAGTGCAATTTGCTGGGAAACTTGATGATATGATTCAGCTGCTGATAAAAGCAACAACAAATAAAAATAAAATTAATTTTTAGACCTAACATTTTTATGTTGGTTTGTTAAAATATGATGTCTAAAATAATTTAAATCTGCCAAATGAAAAAGACTCATAGACAACTTGAGAAGCGCTCAGTCTATTATTAACTCTATTATTAACATATACCATGTCAAAAAATAAATACTTTATTACTTAAAAATAATGCAAGTTGTTGACATAGTCTATAAACAATTAAATGCAATACAAATACATTCATTGATGTCACAGTCTGAGTTGCGTGAATTGATTTTGCTGTCGTTTGAAGGTCTTCCTCGAGATTATCTCCGCTTAAGAGCTGGGTAAACAAGTTATGTGATTTGGCCCTTGAACATACAGGTATCTGATCTGATTTTCATTGCTTACCTTTTTGTGATTCCAAAGAGCATTAACGCTGGGCTTGCCGCGTCGAAAGTCTGACTGATCGATGACATCGTCATGGACTAAGCTGGCCGAATGGACCATCTCGGAGAATAGTGCTATTTGCCGTTGTTTGTGTACTAATTGGCTGTGAAGGCAAAAGGTAAATATAAATTTTTTTTTTTCAGTTTTGTATAGTACAACTCGCTCATTTCGCAAAGATCTGCTAATCATACCACTGCGCAACAAAAGTGTGCCAGTTTTCTGTTTACTCACTGCGATTCGTTGTTCAAATGATAGTTTATAGCCTTAGCCATCAGCATGGTCACCATGGGACGGAGCGCCTTGCCCTGTCCATCAAAATAGTAGCTTGCAATGGTGTCCAGCTCTGGCTGAGATGTACCCGACTGCAGCAACTGAAAATATTGAAAAAGTTAAAGATTCTGTTTTCGCTTGCTTGGTTTTAGCTGTGGTCCAAATTAGCAGAGATTTGTGAGAATTAGAAGAGTCCATTAACAAATATTTACAAATATTAATATCTACAGTATTAGCCCAGCTGTATACCCTGTGTTCTAAATCGGAACAGAAAATATAAATTTAAGATAATTATACCTTTGAAGAAAGATTATTATAATTTTCTCAGGTGTTGTGAAAAATGAATTTTCTATGAAAAATTATTTTGTTTTTCAAGATATCAGAACCAAACGTCAGGTCAAGTTTGATTACAACTAAATCATATAGTTGCCATAGACCGATTGGTCAAATATTGAAATGCTTTAGACTATTCTTTCTTTTGCGATCCGAAAGAGCCGTTTCCCACTTGGATTACCCTTGCAAAAGGGTTTTATAATTTTGTCAAGAAATGAGTAATGCACAGACTCCATAAACTATATATGGACATTTTCACAGAAAGGTCCACCACGACCAAAAAATTAAAAGTCATCCAATACTTATTTTTAATTTTAATTATTATAGAGAAATGTCCAAACTTTAATTTATTAAAGAGTTCACAACTTTTTTAGTTGCATTACCGAGTACTCGTGTTTCAAAGTTGAAAATCATGTTTTGGTTAACTTTGTACATTTCTAAGAGCATATTCTCCTTAAAATTAACTTTTCTTAGTGTAATGATGCAGGAGCACTATTGACGCAAAAAGTTTTGTTAAAGCAACAGTTTACCAAACAAAATGAAAAGAGAGCAAGCAAACGTCAATTTACGGTAAAATTTTGATTGCTATTCTAATGTCCCGTAACGCTACAAAAAACAGCCTTTTGTATCATTAATAATGATTCATTACATCTGCACTAATGATCGCAGGTGCGTGAAATTTCAGATCTAAACAAAGTTTAATACAACGATGTATATATAATAAACTTTCGGGTCACAAAAAAAAAATATTTAATTTTTTAGGTATACGCTTTTCTTGCGAATACACATAGCGATCGATTTACACGAATAATGTTAAGATTGAAGCCGAAATAAATGTTTTATTTACGTTAAATAAATTTTTTAGGGCGATCATTACTTCAAAATGAACTATGGAAATTTATGTCACGTAACGCCCTGTCATGTAACACTTTATACTAAGGCTTGTAAAAATAAACAGGAAAAGGTTTTTAAATAAAATAGCAGCTAAATTAACTTACATTATTCATTACAATACTTAAAATGTTTTATACAAAAAGGCTTTCACACTTTGCAGAGTTTTGCGTTTTTACAACTTTAAGTCAAAACTAACTTCTATTCTTGTCACGTAACTCCAAACCTGTTTTTCGCTTATATCTTTTAATTGAAAAGGTCAAATGATATCCTCTCTTTTACTAAATATTATTATTATTATCATTTACTTTTTTTGCTGCTGTAATTATTTAGGGGGTACCTGTCCAACAGGCCAACTCGGCTAAATAAGTTGGAGACATCTTGGATCGCACACTTACCTTTGCTAACCATGTAATAGTGATAAAGAATCGCCTACGAGCTGCGGTGGACAAGCACTTTTGGCTTCTCAGCCCACGCAGTAAGATGCCGCTGGCAAGCAGGATGGCTATTTTTAAGCAAGTGATTGCAACGATTTGGAGGTATGATTGTCAAATTTGGGGGCTGACTTACGACAGCCAGATCAAGAGAATACAGGTGGCTCAAAATCGAATTACTAGACTTGTCACTGGCGAAACACGGTCCTGCAAGGGGCGTTAACTTGGCCACACAAAAAAACAACCACTCCATCCGGTACAACAAAGGTCTGGTGCGCCAAAGTAACCGTCTGGCAAATGACCTGACCAGAAGAGGACCACCGCGAAGGCTCAATAGGCGTCAACCAAAAGATCTCGTACTTCGCACTCCCAGGGTGAGTAGTACCACACGTTAATTTGTTATTTTTATTTATTGTTATTGTTATTTATTTTGTTATTTATATTGTTATTTGTTATTTATTTTGACTGATTTAGCTAGCCCTTGCGGTTAGCCGGTGCGCCTATTAGGCTGAATTAACAGATAAACAAAGTCAATCTTAACATTAAGGAAAAAAAAAAAAAAGCCAAATACAGTCCAACTGAATTGCTACTCAGATATAAAGAAAAATTTTCAAAATTTTGACTTTTTTGTAATTTAGTACGATACTCACGTAACGCCACTCTGGAAATGCCCATTTATTTTTGATCAGGACGTCGAGATGAGTTAAGTCTGCCTGTCGGTCGATCCGTCGGACAGTCTGTCTGTTTCTATACAAAATTTCTGACTTTGCACTTGAGCTATCTTGATGAAACTTGGTACAGATGCGTGATGTTGTTCCAGGTAATTTGTACGTTTGATTCAGGCCGATCGGATCACCTCTTAAGAAGTGCTAGTATACAACATTTTTTTGTTTTTCAAGGCATCGAAAATAAACAATCTAACCGAGTTTGATCCAAAACGGAGAACTATATCTTATAGTTCCCATAGTTATTTGTTGGAATTGAATTTTGATTATAAACATATTCAAATATGGTCTGTGAAAGTAAGTTTTTTAAACATCGTGAAACCAAGATATTAGGGTGACTATATATGGAATTACGTCTTTTCTTTGGGTAAAATTAACCTTAATACAGGACAATACTCCAACTTGAATTTTGAATAAAGATAGTGTTAGTTTTAAAACTCCCTACCCCAATCAGTTGAATTTTGCAAGATGATAGATATTCTTATAATGCAGTTATTGTTCGAATTTTAGATTGCAACGAACTGATTCAATAAAACTGTTCACTGGATGGTAGCATTTATTATTATAACATATCTGGGTGCAAAACTAATATATTCTTATTGCACACCTATGACCAAAGGTTATTTAAGCAAGCCGAAGCTATATGGACATTTCGCGCGTGCTTGCACGCTTCAAAGTAAAATAAAATCATAGTCAACAACATTTAAGTATCATCGAATGGTCCATAAAATAGCTCTAAATTATTTTTTGTGTTTAAACATTTTGCAAACTAAAATACCATTATTCAAACTGAATCACATTGGGATGGATTATAAATTAATTTTAAAAAATTTCCGTTAATCTGTACAAAAGTAAAGAATATCTGTATAAACATGCATGTATATACACATATATGTCGTATTGTAAAGTAGTTGTCAACGTCTGTCTTGTCATTGTTATTTCTTTGCAGTGATGCCTTGAATCTAGAATCTAGACCGAAGTGAGCTATAGCTAAAAGTAGTCCCGAGGGTTGTTTTGTGTGTTTTTTGACAGTTGAGATGTGATTGAGAAACGCAAGACACTTGGAGACCAGTGATGGAAGCACAAGTCTTTGGGGAATTTGGGGAATTCGTTACCTAGCATAGTTTGCAGTTTTAATAAAATGTAAAAATGAACCAGAATTTTTAACAACGTTTATCTGACATACATATTTACATCTCAATTGACGATGTACATATTAAAGAGAAAAGGATGTCAAAATTAACGTATTAGAGAATGAGCCCTTATGTCACTTTGCAGTCGATTTGCACAACTATTGAACTGGGCTATAATTGTTACAGTATTGTATATAAAGTTTGAACATTATTCTTTGATAAAAACTTAAATTTAAGTACCAATAGTGATTTTGAAATTGTCGGTTCTGGTTTCTGTTTCCGTTTATGTGGAAATGCCCTCGCAATGTTGCTATTGAAACTATAAGATAAAGTAGTCCGAGATCGGAACAGCAAAACTAATTTTGCTTATTAATTCGGAAGAATCAATTTCACCATTAAAGCAAGACTCTACGATCAGAGAGGGAAGATTTATTAGTAAAAGTCTACTACGGTAAGGAGGCATGCGAATATTAGTATTCCAGTTAAGAGAGCTGGAATTGTTTTTGTACAGATTCTATTCTGTCTTGATGAACCTTATATTGAAGACACCATATACAAGATCCATATTCGAGAATAGGACAAACAAATAAAATATAAAGAGATTAAGTAATATAGGGATCGTTAAATTCTTTCGACCATCGTTTTATGAAACCCAGGACTTCTAAGGCTCGATTAGCAATAGAAGGAATATTCTTGTCAAACTTAAGCTTGGGATCCAGAAGAATTCCCAAATCAGTAACCGACTCAATTCGTTCAAGTTGTTTCATATTTAGAATATAACTATTTAAAAATTTCATACGCCTACTAAAAAAAATTACGTTACATTTACTACAATTAAGATTTAATAAATTTTCTTTACACCAAGTTTGGAAACTGTCAAGATCAGTTTGCAAAAAGAGAGTCATTACCCGACAGGCAAAGCTTAGCAGCATCGGCATACATCAAAACCCGAAAGTGACTTATTGCAGAAGGCAGATCATTTAAAAAAAAAGCGTAAATAACAAGGGCCAAGATGACTTCCTTGCAGTACTCCTGTAAGTTGAACAGTTTTGGATAGTAAACCTTTAAAAAAAAAACATTTTCGATTCTTAAAGTAAGATAATTCGAAATCCAAAGAATATAGTTATTTGGAAATTCCAGAAGATGGAGTTTTCGCAATTAAAGAGAGTCGCTAAAATCAGTATAAATGAGATCTGTTTGCATTTTATTTTGAAAAGCATGTGTAACAAATTAAGTGAATTCCAAAAGGTTAGTGGTAGTAGTTCTATATTTCACAAAACCATGTTGACAAGGTGAAATTATAGATTAACATGAATATTCAAGTCGAGAAGTTATTAATTTCTCAAAAATCTTAGGAATAGCAGTCATCTTAGAAATACCTCTATTATGCCAAAATCAGCCTTATGCCTGTTTAATACAAATTCACAACTTATATGTTAATGTTGAGATAGGTCACGAGAACATTGTAATTACAAACATACATTTATATGTATGTATGTACATGCATGTGTGTGCGCAGGCTGAACAATTTTGCCGCGGACTCTTCGCTAACATTGCCAGGCCCATGTGTATATGTATATTTATATATATATATGTGCATGCTCTAGTTATGTATATATGTATGTGTGTATACTGTATGGGCATTCAAAGGTCTTAAAATGAGATTCAAACTAAGTAGAATTTCTTTAGGAATTGAAAGTCGACAACAGCTTAAGTGCCCACAAAATATTATTAGTCGATGTTGGCATATCCTGCAAATTTGAATGAGATTCTATAGTAATATTTTGAGTATTTGATTACTTGATTTAAAAATCAAACATCAATATGTTGTTTTATGCTATAAATGTGCTAATAATTATGAATCTGTTCATTTAAATACAAATTGTAGTAATTTTTATGTTGAGTCAATGGTAAAGGGTATTTCGTGCGTAGTTATTAAATTCTTTCAGTTCGCGCTAAAGTATACATCGACAGAAAGAGCACAACCAAAATGGGAGAGCAGTTCTCTCGCATACACTGCTCAAAAAGAAAAGCAACACATATATTTGTGAGCCCATATGCATGTATTATTGATTATTAATATAAACATTCTGCATTAACTGATAAGTTTAAAATAAAAGATAATTAATTTTTCGTTGTCAGATCCTAAATAAATGCTAAATACTAAGTTCGCGTTCAAGTTTCAGTTTCAGTAATTTGGGCGGCCTATATTGTCTTGGCGCATCAACGCTTATTGTGTCGATCGAATGTACACAACTTTTTCGCTCAATGTACTTGAAAATGAGTGCCCCCGTCTGTCCACAAGCTGCTCTCTCACTCTCTCTCTCTGCACCCCCAAAGGTCCGCTATGGAACTTTGAGTTCTCTCACGTGACAAGACCGTAAGAAACACCCAACGAAACCCGAAGTGCAAAATGGAAATATGATGCAATTTTGGGGTATCCATTTTCCTTGTATGGGGCGATGGGTCTATATACTCTCTTGTTAATGTTATAAGTTAATCCTTATAATATTGTTGGTTCATAACTACAGTCATCCTAGTGTTCATATTGTAATCATACTTACGTCTCTCACATCGTCGTAGAAATACTTGAGTTCGTCATCGAGTATTATATATGGATCAATTTGTATTTCTCTAACGGGTCCAGCTGGTTGTTGCGTGTGAACGGAGCTTTGTCTGCGTAGACTCGCCTTCGAGCAGTCTGAATACTGCGAGTTGTGACTGCAGCTGTGTGATTTCTGTTATAAATAAAAAAAAAAAACAAAAAACAATAAAATAAAGAACTGCGTCAATGTAATTTTCCATAAGTGGTGCTATTAATAATAAAGTGTAAAAATTGCAGCAGCAAACAAGCGCTTGCTATAACGATTATGGCTCCTTAAATGAGCAATGAAAAACATGCACAAAAGATTTTTTTGAGTCACTTAACAACTTTCAACTACTGGCAGTAGCTCTAACGAGTTTTTGTAGCAAGTAAAAATCAACTTTTTCGCTACTCTTCCACAAAAGTACTTTAATTTTGTCACGACCCCATAAAGTATAAATATTCTTTATAAGGACGACGAGCTGAGTCATGTCAACCTGTCTATTAATATGTAAAATTTTTCGCTTTGCCACTATATCGTATAGTTTCCATATAAACAACCCCTTATTTTCATGAAAAGTATGAAAAACTTTTTTATTTTCTAAGGTATCAAAACTCTGCAGTTAGGTTTGGTTAAAAGCAGACAACTATTTCTTATATATATCTTATATCTTATAACGAAAAACTTTTTTATTTTTCAAAACATTGAATCCAAACAACGCATTTTTATATAGAATTATTTGTAAAATCTGTTAAAGTTTAATTAAATTCGGACTACTCTCCTCTAGGAACTATCGGTCGAATATTGAAATTTTCTTAGACAACCGTTGCAAGGGTACCCAGCTTCGATGCGACGAAGATAGTCGTTTCATTTTTGTTTTTTTTCTTTTTGACACTTAAATTAGACGACAGCAACAAGATTAATAACTGGAAAATTGCAGCAGCTGCAAATTGTAAACAAATTAAAGTTTATTATTTAACGCCCCCGTAGCGACTCTTGACCTTGTCGCCAATTTTAAGTGTGCACTCAAATCCTTTTGTTGCCCCCCGCAACTAAGCAACAAAGCGCAACAAATCAAAAAGTGGCGCGTGGAAAGAGTGGTGCGGAAAACAGAGCGAGAGGGGTTTACCAGGCTTTGGGCATTGTACAGTGGGCCAGAATCCGGCTATCATGTAAATAAATATGCTGCAGAGCTCCCTCCCGCTTTTTTTATGTAAAACCAAACTTAGCGAAACCCATACATTAAGACAGAAATTTAAAAAGTTTTTACCACTGTTCAAGATAAGCTGAGCGGCATTCTTATACACATTGCTTAATATAATTTTAATGAATTGATATCTGCAATTAAACACGAAAGGATATATAGGATTGTCTATTTGCAATTATATTTATCTCTTTTTAATCTACTTTTACTATTTTTTTTTTAAGATATATTACAAATACACTATTTGGATGCGACACTATTGTTTAACTTTTACTAAGTGTATTGATTATTTTGTCTGTTTGGATTCCATATAAACTACATATGGTAATAGATTTACTGTTGTTTTCCTCTAAAAATTTTACCCCTTCTTGTATATTGCTTCTTATGCAAGACTCTCGCTATTTGGAATATGTTGTTGTGTTTACTTCTTCTTGTTTTGTAAGTTTGTACATCTGTCAATAAAAGTGGCGGGCATGTAAACACGATAAAATGTAAATTTTATGTTACCAACTGTCAACAGCGGCTGTCAAACGGAGGCAACTTTTACAGCTAAAGTCAATTGAGCTGTAAATATTTGTGTTAGTTGTGCGATGTGGCATGTGAGTGAGGTGTGCCTATTACGCATATAAATATATATAAATCAATGTTTGCTATTATCAACCACACATCATTCGTAGTATGGATGTTGACCCAGTTGCATGCTGGTCCTGATGTCAGTAAAAATATGGCTATAATCGAGAAGCCACCAAGTTTAACGACCTTGGTTAATCAAATGCCAGCCCTTGTATCCTGTCATAATCATTTATGATCTTTGGCGCACGTGTGGATCAACATAGTGCCCAACTGGTTCGATGATGATGACTTTTCATTTATGTTGCTCATAATAAATATACAAATACATACATATGTAAATAAATAAATGTTGACCATCATGCGCCTTTGTGTTCATTCAAAAGATCTCACCTTGGTCTTGTAATGACCCAGTTTCATGTAAAGAAAGAGTGTAGATAAGTGTCATAAAAAACAACATTCGAAGCTTAGCGGCTTTGACGTAGAAAGCTATGGCATCGTTCAAACTTGAGTATTACAAAATCAACAACGCTTCAAATTTAAAAAGCCAATTAAATTCAGCTCGTGAAAACTTTCATTTTCAATATGTGCGTTAAATTAAAATTAGTACAAAGGTAGCCAAAATGTTGTTGCCTTATTTAAAAAACTAAAAAAACGTGAAAAAATGCATTTAATTGTGGCTATTTTTGTACGCTAAGTGATTTATAAATTTTGTAAGTGGTTTTAATGGCAGGTGCCTGAAAAATATGCGTCAGCCTTATAAAAAAAAAAATTAAAAAAAAAAAAAAAAAAAAAAAACATGTCCAACTGGCAAGACCCCCTCATTCACGTCGGTGAATGTTTCCGATTTCGATCAAATTTAACAAAATTGCAATCGAAATCGGTAGCTGTTCCGAATTCCGCAAAACATTTGAATTAATCAGTTTTGAAATTTGCAATTTAATTTAATTTGCATACAGTTTTCATCTACGAAATATTTAAATTTCAATTTACACGTATTTGAATGATTATGAAGAGTTTTTCGAGAATTTCAATAGAAAAAATTCTTGATTTTATGAAAGACTTAATAAACAGAAATCCGATTGTAAATAAATTTTGTACTTAATGTGCATAGATTACCAAGAAAATTAGTACATTTTAAAAACATAAAAAAAAGTTTTGTAATAGTAATATAGTTATTAGTATATTAATTTTAAATATGAAAATATATCTCCTAAAAAAAATGTTTGACTTTCTGAATTTCGAACATCTATAAGATAATTTAAAGAGTTTATTTTGAACTTTTGAAGTAATTAACATCGAAACTTAAGCGAAATTAAAAATGAAATCAACTTGCAAAAAAATTATATTTAACCATCGCCGGACTACCACGAATCATAATTATGGAACTATGAAGATGGAATTGCTTCAGTTTTCTGGTTAACATTGCGTGCTGCGCAAATAGGAAATAAAATGTTCGTCGCACTTCGCTGCAACTTGCGAGCCGAGGATTTTTATGGGTTGTTTATATAATAAAACAAAAACATTTGGAGTAATATTGAATGCCAAAAAATTTATATAATACTAGATCATCCTGGCGTGCGTAACTACTTCCCGTTTCCCAAAAAATTACAACCTTCGAATAAATCACGTTTTACAGTAACCAATATTTGATCATCATGATCGTGCTATTAGAATATTAAAAAACCAGAAAGAGACGGCTATATTCGGCACACCGAAGCTATATAGCCTTGCAATGTTCTTCTAATAAATTTTGACTCAATTATTTCTATGGCAGCTATTTGATATAGTGCTCCAATTTTATTAAAACTTGGTCAAATTGTAATTCTACATCGATATGTCAAGTTTGGTTTTGATATCTAAAAAAAAACAAAGAAACTTTGTATAGAAACAGACGGATAGACGGACAGACAGACGGACATGGCTATGACTCGGCTCGTCGTCCTCATCAAGAATATATATACTTTATGGGATCAGAGATGACTTCTTCTATGCATTACACATTTCGAGACAAAGTTATAATACCCTTTTGCAAGGGTATACAAATTACAATAACAATTTTATAATCACTACTAAGAAGTATAGAATGTGTTGGTGGACATTTTATTATCAACGATTTATTTCCGTGAAACGGCTACTTGGCGTTTAGGGCTGCAAGAGCTTTCAAAATTGTTGATTACACCAAACTTATTCTAATTACCTCTAAAATTAAGTTTATTTATTTCATAATTGTCATTTATTGGAATTACTCAATCTTGACTTGCAACAGTAATGTATAATGTGTTTTATATCAGTTTATCATTCACTGAGTACCAAGGCAGCGCTAACGATATTGCATTACCCAAAACTAATCTAACGATGGCAAGTTAAATTAGAGGTAGAGTTTAAAATGCTATTTTAAAAAACTAAGTAAAACTTTTTTAAACTATGTGCGGCTATACAATTTTATAACATTCCGTTTTTTTTGGCAGTGGTTTGGGGAATTGAATTTTCGTGTACTTTTAATCCGATATCCGAATATATTAGTTCTGATACGATAAAACAAATGAATAATGGATAAAATTTATTACATTGGAATTGATAGACAAGGCAAAACCTTCTTGTCATGTTGAATGTAAGTCAAGTTATATTTTTAGCACAATTGAAAATATATTAAAAAAAATTTTGTGAAAAAGTCTGCTTTGTCAGGTAAGTTGAGATCCCTATTATTGTTTATTGGCTCGGAAGCCGTGTCTCTTATTCATTGTTAAGATTTGGAAGGTAGCTTTATTAACTTGTGTATTGTAAAGAAAAGTGCATTAAGGCTTAACCGCAATAGGCAGGTTTACTGATTGTCAAGCAAGCTTTTCAGGCTTTTAATAATAATTTCACATGGATTAAAAAAGTATACTGCTTACAAACATTAAGCTAAATTTTTTTCATTTGCAGTTTAGCCAAAAAATAAAATAAAATACTGTGTGGTATTTAAGTAATTTACTTATTTAACTGTTGCGAAAACAAAATAAATGCAAAATATGCACAACATCACTTCAACTGCAATGCGTAAAATTGAAATTGAAAGACAAACGCCAAACACACAAAAAAAAACCAACCAAACCCCACATAGTTAAGATTTTAAATTTCGGCCGAGGGGCGCTCCTGTGACATAATCTAACGGATTTTGGTGCGGCCTGCGCTCGATTGCACTTGAAGATTAAACTGAACAGCCAGCAAACCAATTGAAAAACTTATAAACTTATAAATGACACAAAAAAATATTATTGAAGATTTTTTAAATAGCTGAAAAAAGTTGCTCACAAAAAAGATTCTAAAATGTTTTGTCATTTCGTATTATTGTTACATTATTTCAACAATTAAGATTTAGAATAATTGTTTTGTTAGTTATCATAAAATTGATATTACATATTGACATTAGTATATATATATATATTTACCATTAGAATATCTATTATTAATGATCATAAATTTAGAGTTAAGTTTTAGAGACTATTAAAGATAGATACAAAAAATTTGGTATGTACAATAAGCAGATTCAGTTCATTTCAAATTCTGGATACTTGTAAAGGGTTCACAACAGTTTTTAAAAAAGTTATGATTTTTAACAGACATAATTCATTCTTTATCTTCTGTGAAAATTTCAATTTCAGTCGAACATCGATTACCCAGGCCTTTCTTAACTGGACACATATGTTACCGGGATGCTGAGTGGCCTATTAACCATGATTTACCTATAATTTCCGGAACAATTTGCTATTGTATCTGATGATAAGATCGTAAAAATAGTTCAGGAAATTCGAAAATGCAAACGTTTACTCACGCAATTGAGGCTAGTAATGTTATGTTAGGGATCTTAAAAGACAACAATTGTTCAGGTATTTCAGAGTACTGAACAGTACTTCGTACTATTATTTATTCGACAACTGTTTTAAAAAAATTTAAACAACTGAGAGCCGTCTTTGAGCCATAAGTGCACGTTAATCAATTTGGTAATGTTGAAATTGCTGACAAGTGGAAATTGTGAAGCTGCAAAGATCTGATATTAATAGCATTACTTTTCATCAACGATATGAATGTTATATTGAAGGTTTCATATAGCGAATAATTGCGAAAAATGCTATTTAGATAAATTTTAATTTTTTGAATATATTTACAGTTTTACCAAACATAACACTAATACAAAAGTTAGGTTATTACAAAAAATATAAAAAAATTTTTATAATAATAATAAAACAAATAATTTACTGTGCTTGAATAAATAATTATGTTTGCTATGTAAAAATATGTATTTAGAAAAGTTTATTCACATAAAATATAATCCATATATTCCTTTATAAAACTTTTTATATTGTACAAAACACCTTGTCTCTTTTCCTACAACTAACAAAATATCCCTAATTACAACTTGCCTTAAACCTCCCACTCTGTGTCAGATAGTTGTATCTACGTCTATTTAATTCTTTTTTTTTCTCATTTTATTTTAACTCCTCATATTCGTAGCCTTCTATTTTCTTTCTTCTATTTATAATACCCTTGCAAAGAAGGATAAGAAGAAGGAATCGTCTTTGATCCCATAAAGTATATATATTTTTTATCATCACGACGATTTTCGTCAATATAGCCATATACTTTCTGTTTCTATGTAAGCTTGTCTCAGTTTTTGAGCTTTTATGATGAAATTTGGCGCAGATGCATTTTTCAAAATTTCAAAACATGGCATATCGATCTAGTATTCTGATTTGACTAATTTGACTAAGTTTCATCAAAATCGGACCACTATTTTATAGCTCCCATAGAAGCAATCGGTCAAAAAGTACTTGTATGAAAAACTTTCGTGATTTTTTATCGAAATCAAACTCAACAGTACGTTGTAGAATAACGATTTGAACAATCTGATTAAGTTTTATCTAAGTCGGTAACTATAGGAACAATTGGATCAGAAATGAGTTTTTCTCTGCAAAACTTTTTTGATTTTTAAGATATCAGAAACAAACGCATCATATCGATAAAGAAATGAGTTTTGTTTTATCTGATAAATTTTGAATAAAATCGGATTACTATGTCATATGGCTGACATAGCAACAATTGTTAAAGAACTTATAAGTTTATCTATATTCGATGTATCTATTGTAGGATTTTTCACTTATATTATGTATGTACAATACCTTACATGGTATATAGCATATAATCATATACGCGGAAGCAACCAACAACAAAAAAAGACTGCTTACATTGATACCACATCAAAGTATTGGCCGAAAGCGGCCAAGAAAGTGAATAGCTTTTGTTGAGGGCCACCGAAGACGAAGACGAACACAAAAACAAAGCCATAGACGAAGACGAACGCAAGCGCGCGACACTTTGGCTTTCCCTTTTTGTCGTCATCGCTGACATAATCAAGAGGTTGCTTGAGCTTTTAAGGAGTGGAGCAAAAGGCGGGGCGACAACTGGCTGCATAAATCGCTACCCACAATCGGATAACGGAATTTCTTCTTTTCGATTTTTTGTTTGTACATTTGGCAGCGACAACAGCGTTAACTGTTATAACATTTTCAGGGTACTAGTTAACATGCATGTTAACATAAACGATAAGCAAGCCCAAAATAGCATACTCGGCCTGTAAAGTTTAAAAATGGTATATAAGTATAATTCTTAACTCTACATTTATGCAAAGCGTTCAACGGCCACACAGGTGAGCATATGCTTACATGCTATGCTTACCAAAAATCTTTATTCTTCAATAGTAATCTAATGGTTCTATATTTGTATTTGTGTTTATACGTAAGTATTCATATTGAGAACGCTTCTAAGTTAGCCGTAACACATCGCATATTGACAATATTGAAAATTAATGGCGACATACTGACACAGCAAGATGTTGCAAATCTTAAGCGTCACGGTTTCAATACGACAGAAATGGGCTCATGAAAATCAAAGTGCACTGCAATTTAAAATATATCTATCTGATGGAGTTGCACATAATCAACACAAAAACAACAAGCAAAGTGATGTATGATTAATCAGCCAATATGATTCTAATATGATTTATTTTTAAGACTAATAAAATATTAAATTGTCTGTGCTTATATCTAAGAATTGCTTCAAAGTACAAGGAAGGTAACAAAGGTAATTAAGAGCCGCTCAGCAATAAATTAAATTAAAATAAATTCAAAGGTAAAACCAACATTTTAAAAGCTTTATATAAAAATAGAGCCAAAAAAAATGTATAGGTATTCATCAATTGAGAACGGCTGGGCCGATTTGGTTCAACTATTATTCAGTTGTTTCTAATTTCCAAGAGAAGGTTTCTAGACGTACTCACAGTTAACATATACAGTTCGATTACAACAATCACAGTTGGCAGTATTTTTTAAATAAATACGAATTATTTGGACGTAGTGCTACTAGAAATAATGTATATGCGAGAACAACGGTTACCGTATTAACCAAATTGCAAAATATAGAAACAATGTCAATAGGGAACACTTCTCAGTTTGCTCCACTCTCTCTATACCTATTTTCTCACATACACATGCATTGCTCAAAGCAAAACCGTTTTGCTCGCCTCTCTTTATTCATGCAAGCAAGATTACCAACAACAATTTTAATAGAGAATTTAGATTTTCGCTACTAGCCGTTCTAAAGTTTTCGCTGCAATTGGACTTTGGACTTTAGAAAAAAAAAATCAGATTTGGCTGGAAAGTCAGATTTGGCGGGAAATTGTCAGATACTTCGAGATGTAACTGTGAATTTGGTTGAGATAGCTTAGAAAAAACAAAAAATAATCGGCTATCTTCTGCACGCCGAAGCTATATACCCAATGGTCTCCTAAGAAAATTTTGAAGGTCAACTTTGGTTTTGATATCTTATAAACAATGTTTTTCAAACGAGAACTTTTCGACCGATTGTTAATATGAGAGCTACAAGATATAGTGGACCGATTTTGTTCAAACAGATTGTACAATTCGTAATTCTAAATGAAAAGTCTTCGATTTTTCCTCCATAGCTAAATGATATAGTGGTCCGATCGGGTTGATTTTGACATACAAACTACATAAATTATCAAGCTTTAACTGTGCCGAGTTTTATCAATATAGCTCAAAGATAAAGCGAAAAATTTTGCATAAAAACAGACGGACAGACGGACATGGCTATATCGACTCAGTTCTTCGTCCTGACCAAGAATATAAATACTTTGTGGGGTCGGAGACGTCTCCTTCTATGCGTTACACAAGACAAAATTATAATACCCTTTCTTTATATTAAACGTTAATTTGCATCTGATTGTTCCCATGGATATAGTCATCCAATCTTGACCTGATCTGTGAGTTTCGATGTGATAGCACAAAAAAAAAGAAATTTTATTCTAAACAATTTTGATCCCTATTTTAACCCCTTACAACTCCGGCTTATTTCGCGATAATTATGTCTCAGCTATGTTATGTGAAAATCAGCTCGATATCTTAAGCCGTTTGGCCAAACGCGTTCAAACCAAGCAGTGCAAAATAGAATTTAAACTGCAAGCAGCTCAACAGCAAGTCAATAAAGCGGGGTATTGCGGACGACTCACTGGCTGCACTACAATTACCATCCATGTATAATATTTTCTTGCATTACTTCGGTCGATTGTCATAGAAATAGAATATCGGCAATTTTAAATAAACTCGATGTGTCATAACCGTCTCATCCATGACCCTAGGGTCATGCATAATATCGAGCCTTCCTTGAATTTCAATTGTTATAAAATTGTATTAAATTATAGGAAAAAAAATTTTATTTTACTAACCGTCTCATATATGATAACATCGAGCAAGTCTTCATTTGTTGCCAGAAGCAAAAAACAAAAATGCAAACCATTTATTTTTTCAAAGAATGGTTTTCGAGAAAACCGCGAATAGCTAGTTTTATGGCAGTCTTTCGACTTATTTGTTCATATCTACATGAGATCTTATTTGATCTTAAATAATGTTACACAATACAATAGATAATTGTATCCCCTTTCTAACGGTATGCCGTTTCTGCGAATCGAATAAGAATTAAAGTCATTACAAACTCTCAAAGTTGAAAAATGTGAACTTTTTTTGCATTTTTGAAAAATTGTTGAATTTTAATTGGCCTTTTAAAAATTTAAAAAATTCGTTTAAATACTTTTTAAGATTAATTATGTTAGATAATTCTTTTACGAATATTTTAAGTATACATTTGTCCAAATCGGTCAGTAAATGTGATAGTTATTCAGCAATTAGTAAAAACACCCAAGACAAAATTTACCCTGTTCATCACTTTTCTAGTTTATATTTATATTTATATTTATATTTATATTTATATTTATATTTATATTTATATTTATATTTATATTTATATTTATATTTATATTTATATTTATATTTATATTTATATTTATATTTATATTTATATTTATATTTATATTTATATTTATATTTATATTTATATTTATATTTATATTTATATTTATATTTATATTTATATTTATATTTATATTTATATTTATATTTATATTTATATTTATATTTATATTTATATTTATATTTATATTTATATTTATATTTATATTTATATTTATATTTATATTTATATTTATATTTATATTTATATTTATATTTATATTTATATTTATATTTATATTTATATTTATATTTATATTTATATTTATATTTATATTTATATTTATATTTATATTTATATTTATATTTATATTTATATTTATATTTATATTTATATTTATATTTATATTTATATTTATATTTATATTTATATTTATATTTATATTTATATTTATATTTATATTTATATTTATATTTATATTTATATTTATATTTATATTTATATTTATATTTATATTTATATTTATATTTATATTTATATTTATATTTATATTTATATTTATATTTATATTTATATTTATATTTATATTTATATTTATATTTATATTTATATTTATATTTATATTTATATTTATATTTATATTTATATTTATATTTATATTTATATTTATATTTATATTTATATTTATATTTATATTTATATTTATATTTATATTTATATTTATATTTATATTTATATTTATATTTATATTTATATTTATATTTATATTTATATTTATATTTATATTTATATTTATATTTATATTTATATTTATATTTATATTTATATTTATATTTATATTTATATTTATATTTATATTTATATTTATATTTATATTTATATTTATATTTATATTTATATTTATATTTATATTTATATTTATATTTATATTTATATTTATATTTATATTTATATTTATATTTATATTTATATTTATATTTATATTTATATTTATATTTATATTTATATTTATATTTATATTTATATTTATATTTATATTTATATTTATATTTATATTTATATTTATATTTATATTTATATTTATATTTATATTTATATTTATATTTATATTTATATTTATATTTATATTTATATTTATATTTATATTTATATTTATATTTATATTTATATTTATATTTATATTTATATTTATATTTATATTTATATTTATATTTATATTTATATTTATATTTATATTTATATTTATATTTATATTTATATTTATATTTATATTTATATTTATATTTATATTTATATTTATATTTATATTTATATTTATATTTATATTTATATTTATATTTATATTTATATTTATATTTATATTTATATTTATATTTATATTTATATTTATATTTATATTTATATTTATATTTATATTTATATTTATATTTATATTTATATTTATATTTATATTTATATTTATATTTATATTTATATTTATATTTATATTTATATTTATATTTATATTTATATTTATATTTATATTTATATTTATATTTATATTTATATTTATATTTATATTTATATTTATATTTATATTTATATTTATATTTATATTTATATTTATATTTATATTTATATTTATATTTATATTTATATTTATATTTATATTTATATTTATATTTATATTTATATTTATATTTATATTTATATTTATATTTATATTTATATTTATATTTATATTTATATTTATATTTATATTTATATTTATATTTATATTTATATTTATATTTATATTTATATTTATATTTATATTTATATTTATATTTATATTTATATTTATATTTACAGTTATATTTACATTTTTATATATTTTATTCATGTATTTTTACCCACAGAATGTTGCCCAAGCAAAAGTGTTGAAATTAAATTAACGGTCCTCGCGAACACGTAAAAAAGGCCAACAATTGAGGCAAACACCACAGGAAATGTAAGCAGATAAATGCACAAATGTTACCACTAATGCCTCAGAAAGCCAAACTACGCTGAACGACATTGATAGAATTTGGGCCGGCAGCCCGAACAGGCTACCTGTCTGATTTTAGGGCTGAGCTCGTGGCTGAAGCTGTGCCTGGGGCTCGGTTTTAGGTATGTGTATGGTTATAGGCTTGCAACTGTGCAGTTATGCAACTGTATCGGCTGACCAAAAGGCTGCAGACTAGCTTTTTTTTTACAGTTACACGATGATGGCGGCGCTTCTTTGGCTTTCAAATCGAAATTCAAAAATATTGGTGGAAGAAAAACAACGCTGAAATCATTAACAGTTAACAGTTGGCCGCAAGAGCCGCCAATCAATGCGGCTCGAAAACCACAAAACCAGTTTAGGATAACAACATGCGTCTTTGGAATTGGGTCAGCAAGTACAAGTCAAAGAAAAGAAGCGAAAAAAAAGCCAAGACCAAGACCCAATGCTGGCCCAAAGACAAAAATAACCTAAAGCAGATGTAAGGCAGGTGAATGAAAGTCAAGTCTACGCTATCGCTTAGGCATGCCTATAGCAATACCACACTACATTAACTTTTGATTTTAATTTCAATTTGCTTATCCGATTCGGAGAACGATCGCCTATTTTTTAAATGAGAACATAATACCTGGCTGCATTCCTTGAATACTTTTCGGACAATTCACTTTTTGGCTCGTCTCGCAATCCCATTTGCCAGTGAAAGTGTCCATCGCAAAAAAAAAAACACTTGAAAACGAAGCCATGGTAACAAAGAAAAAGATTTACGATATGGCTCCATCGTACATATGATAGATATTGTTTTTGTTAGCATTTATCTGGAGTGTATTTTTAAACTTTATTATTAATTTATTATTATATTAGCCAGTTAACTAAAAACGAAACAAGAATGGATCCCATGGCAAATATTACCACGGGCACATATTTTTTATTTAAGGCCTTGTTACTGTACTAAAAACTGATATTATAGTTAACAGTATTATAGTTACATGTTCTTTAGTTATTTTTCAACTCAAAAATAATATTATAACTTAATAAGTAGTTTAACAGCTCCAATCAATCGAAATGTTTAGCAGGAAGAGGTGTGCACTCTTTAAACTTAAGTTGCTACAAATTATGATATAAAAGAGAGACTATCTCAACAAAAATCGCAAGATCGTTACATAATATTGCATGAGGTTCATTGAAAACGTCTTTATTATAATTGAATTTTGTTCGTGTAAAGCAAATGATATTTTATCAATTTTAATACAGTTTCTTTATTATACTATGTAGATTTCAAACCACTTTAAGATTATATTAGATCTGATTATCTTAAAAGTCATTTAGACACTAAAAACAATCAATTGAAACTGGAAATAAAACAATAAAAATAAGTACACTTAAAAATTATCATTCTCTAAAAATGAAAACAGGCCAGTGTACAAATCGAATTGGTTTCACTTTCACGATGAGGTCAACAACATGAATTCCTAAGCCTAATGCATATCTATCTAGATATTCAAACGCTTTTAACTCAATGAATGTCATCAAATTCACATACAGCCGTTATATTCTTCACAAATTTCACGCGTTCGCAATGAAAGTGAAAAGTCAAATAAAATTTAAATACAAACCAACAACTGCAACAACAATGTGAGCCAGCTGACACAGTTATAATACCAATATTATTTACAGAAAAAATAATTTCAGTCGAAATACCTTTGTTTGTATCATTGTACTCAAGCCCATCAGTTTGTAAAAGTCAAAGATTTAAAGATAAATATTTATATGCAAGTGGGTACATGTTAGAGTCTATTACATTTATAGCAAAAAAAAAAAATGCCAAATTGGTTGAGCAGTGCGCACTGAGTAATAAAAGCAATATACCAATCGAAATAAGACAGTTTTTAATCATTAAAAATAAAAATTGAAGTTGGCAATTATAGTCAGCTAATAGTAAGTTGTAAGTTTATATAATATTAGTTTAGAATGTCTAATATTATTTCCAATATTTTCTATTTAATTGTTACATTACAATTTAATTTTAAGTTTTAAAAGTATGATTGTTATGATTAAAATAATTTAAATTATACTTTCCGTTCAATCTATTGCGAAAGATATTTTACAAATGCATTTTTAAGATATAATAGCGTTTACAGCATAGCAAAAAATTACAATCAAAATTTTGAAAAATTTAAATTAGTAATATTCTATTATTTTGATGATAATTATCTTTAAAATAGGTTGGAGAAAAAGACATCCATTTTTCGTACCTTCTATTTATTTAAAGTTAATTTATTACGACTTGGTCAACCCATATTTAAAATATATACAATTTTAGTCGCCTTGCTTGTATTTTCGGCTTTGTCAAAAAGAAATTGTGAAATATAGCGAAATTTTTCTTTGTTGGTTCCATGTTTAACAAAATTTATCTCCTAATGAAATCGGATAATCAAAAAACGGTTTATAATGTGTTTGGAAGGGGAATATCACTTTTCCAAAATACCACAGCTTAAATCAGTGTAACCAATTGTTTACAAATCCAAACATAACAAAGGTAATACATAAAAAATAATGTATTATTCTTTTCCTAACCCAATTATTTATAATTTCATTTTAAGCTGTTGTTTGTCCCACTGTGCCCTGCCTGTCTAATCAAATAAAGAAGAAAGTCAAGTAAATTTCTTATATACTTGCTCTTTTGTTGATGTTTCTACCTGTTATTGTTGTTGCTGTTGCTATTACGGACTGTGTGTTATTAGTTTGCGTTTATTTAATTTTATTTTTTGGTTTTGCTAGTATTGTCGTTGAATTCGCTGTCGACGTTGGCGTTAGTTCGGTGTCGGCGTTGCTGCTGGTGCGATGTGAGCTTTCTATTTGCGTTTTGTTTATTGTTTACCTATGATAGACTTAGATGAGCGTTTCAGTGTCTCAGGTGTGTTGATGTGTGTTTAAAAACTGCTCAGAAAATCATTTGGAGTTGAACGAAATATTCATTGGCCCAACCAAATTTCCAACCGCAAAGAATGTATAAATAATTATTATTATATGAATTATAATTCAAGAGTATCAACTACATACAAAATTAACATTTGTTGTATATAAGTAACTTTGGAATTTTTCAAATAATTCATTTCATTTATTTTTGTTTTAAATTTATATATTGTTTTGTGTGTTTTGTTGTTTATCTAGTTAAACTTGCACTTCGCTGCCCTAATGTGTCACAGAAATGTCAATTTAAATATGTCTTATTACGACCACTTGGCCTTTTTACCTTACATTATTGCCACTTGGCGCATCTAAAACTTTGAGCACGCACTACACACACACATATATATTTATTTTCGAAATTACTTACATTATTAAAATAATATTTAAATATAATTTTCAAGCCCTAATCATGCGCTGCATAAGTGCAATGGACGCAGGTCCATAAAAACAAAAAGTGCAATGCTAAAACAATTAAGACAACCTTAAGTTCTCAGTTCAGTCAGGGTCGTCGTCAGGCGTAAAAAAATTGCGTGTAATAAAACAATAAACCGAATGTGGCACTAATTATGCACTAATTTTGCAGTGTTAACAGTTTAATTCAAGGTAATACAAACAATAGAGTAAACGGCAATGGATTAAGTACACGATATGTTATACCATAGAAACTATAGATCTTACAAACTATCAAAAAACAAAAACAATTCTTTTACAACAACTCAACACTTTGTTAACATTCAAACCATACAATTGGGAAAATCAATTTATCGAAGATTCCGAAAATAAAATTCAAAAACTATGTTGCTGGGACCGTTTTCGATATAATCGAAAAAAGCTATATTTTCGACTTTTTAAAAAGGTAGCTTTGATAAAGTTTCAATAAATTAAAAGTTTTTAATTCGATAATTCATTTAGAAGTTATTGAGAATTGAAATAAAAATTTTGCCATTTTAAAAAACTCCAATTTTTGTGCAATTTTTTCTCCAAAACGAGAATTTTGGTTTTTGGTATCACTCTTTGGATCTGTAAGCTTACTAATTCTTAAATAAATAAATAAATTTTGTAATTATCGGTCGACAAAAATAAAAGTTATTAGCTCAAAAGAGTAACGAAGTGTTGTGTAAAAATCGCTTTTTACTGGTTCATTGATATTAAACAACGACCAACTATTACAAATGATTGAATCCTGAACATTTTGCAAACATTTCTTAAGTGAAAATGCTGAATTCGAAAATTAAGTTAAGAAACAGAGAAATTAAACGGTTTGTAAAATGACACTCTGCGTTTAAGTACACAATTTTTTGAGATAAGGGCAAAGTTGGGTTTTTTTTTATGCATTTGGGTCTCCAAGAACCATTTAAAGTGAACATTTCATTTGATTCAAAGATAAATAAATAAGGCGTCAAACAAGGTATCGTTCATTAAACCCATGAATAAATGGCAAAGTTATAGCCATTTATAGCCAACATACTCATCAGATTTTCCCGTTTAATGCCATCGCAAATTACTGCAATATTGATATTTAAAAAAAAAATTTATTTTTTTTAGAATTAGTAAGTCGACAAACCAAAGAGTGATACAATAAACCAAAATTCAAGTTTTCAAAAAAGCATTGCGCAAAAAAATGGTCTTATTTTTAAGAAAAATTTTACTTTTAATCCTCAATAACTTTATAATTAATTATCAAATTAAAAAATGTTATATGACAGGTTTATAGGCCATTTCACGACCTTGTCAAAAATATTTACACTTTAATATCAAAAAACTATGTTCGGAGTTATTGGCACTTTATCAAAGCTACCTTTTTGAAAAGTCGATTTCAATTATCTCAAAAACGGTCCCGGCAAACTATTTTTTTAAATTTTTTTTCAAAATCAGTGACTAATTGTACATGTTATTTAAAAAGGCTTTAAAAGGCCGGGAAAAAAATGCTGTTGCATAGTGTAATTAATATTTTTAAATTGTACGTATGTATTTAAAATATTAATGTCTTAACTTAGTATAAAATACTTTTTGGGATTAAATATTATAATTACATCATACAATTCAGAACACACTTTTATGCAGTTAAATGCATATATGTATGTATAAGTATCATGCAAGTTTCGCAAACACCGCAAGTTTTTGTATACACCACAGTTTTGAATGCATGTGTGTTATAGTTTAATGGAAATTGCGCCGTGCTTAGAGTATATAAAATCAGCTGTTAAAATCAAGCACTAAAATTTGATAAGCAATAAACACTAATTAATATATATAATTTTGTATATATTATTTTATGTCATTAATTTTGTCTTGTATTTTCCTCTTTTTTTATACCCTTGCAAAAAGGTATTATAAATATGTTTCGAAATGTGTAAATGCATAGAAGGCGATGTCTCAGACCCCATAAAATATATATATTCTTGATCAGGACGACGAGCCCAGTCGATAGATATATCGCCCGTCTGTTTCTATGCAGCTTATGGCTTTATGTTTTATGACCAAGTTTGAAAAAAATCGGACCTCCATATTATAGAGCCTCGGCGTGCCGAAGATAGCCGTTTCTTTTATATTTTTAATATTATATATATTAATTAGTGTTTATTGCTTATCAACTTTAAGTGCTTAATTTAACCAGATGATTTTATATATTTTAAGCACGGTTATATATATATATATATATATATATATATATATATAAAAATATATATATAAAAGGGCAGTCAAAATGCATAGCAAAAAGAAAACAAAAGGAGAAAATACAAAGACAAAATGAATGACATAAAATATTATGAAAAACGTTAAACATAAAAAAATGGAAGAAAAAAGGAAAAATGTTTCACCTTGCAAATATGTGAAGATAAAAATTGCAAAGAAAAAAAATAAAAAAAAAAACACAAATATAAAAAATAAAAAATAAATGAATATTAGTGCTTCCGCCAACAAAGGCAACAGCAGCAGCGCCCACTAGATTTAACTACAACTACATCCACAACAACAATAATAACTCGAATGCCTGTCTGTCTTTTGCTTTTGTTGTTATTATTGTTTTTGTTGTTGTCTTCGGCCTTTTGCTTTTTTCACGCTACTTGCACAAAAGCAATGGCCAACAACGAAGCCGCAGCAACAACCAATTTCACTTTCATTTTCTTTTGGCTTTGCAGCGAAATGAAAAGCGAACAAGGCAAAATCAACCACAGCCACAGCAACAACTTCAGTAAAAGCCAAAGTCACGCAGACGCATTAGAGTGTTTGTCGACTCTGCGCATGCGCAATGCACTTTGGTTAAACGTCTGCATAACGAGTTGACCACCAGCATAAACATGCCTTGTTCATCCGCGTCGTTATCTATAACGAGTTCGGAGTCGGTGTGGATTTCGATGTTTTTATCGCTCTACTTTTAGTACTCACCAGCGAGCTGAGGTAATCCTGGCCAATGTTGAAGCTTAATCCATGAAAACGACGTGCAAATTGTTGATTGTGTGTAAATTGCTTTGCATTTCCATGTACTGGTATTGGTGCTTGGGCACCTGTCAGGTTGCTGCTCAGCCGTCGCAAACTGTGATTCAGGAACAAACGACAAATCAATTTGTGCGCCTGTTGGCGACGCGAACCGCACGCGACTCGACCGGAAGTACTCAAGCAGGCCATTTTGTTTATTTTGTTTTGACTTGATGTAATTTAATTTGATTTGGTTGGGGTTGGTTTTCTGTTTATTCTGTTATTGTGTTAGGAACGAGGGCCTTGCCTTAGTCAATACTTTGCAAAGTTGCTTAAGAGCCTACAGGATTTGATGATTTATAAACAAAATCTGTTAAATTTGAAACATTATAATTGCTTTAGCTTTTCATATAATAATATAGCAAATTGGGAATTCAACACAGTTACAAAATTACACACGCGCCAATGGCAGAAGAAACACAAGCTTTCTAGTGGGACTTCAATTTAAATCTGTAAGACTTGTATATAAATAATACGAACGACCACGAGACTAAATTGAGAGGCAGGCAAAGCGCGTTGCTTCCGTCCGACTGCAGCAGCTTCAGCGAAGTGTTTCGCGCTTTAGCTCCGTCTGTGCACGGAGCTCTGTACGCCTGCGCGGCAGTCGAGTGTGGTGAGTTTTTGATCGCGTGGTGAAATACGAAAGCGAGCCGAAGACAATACACGAACGCATTGAATTTGAACTTGATGTTAATGGGCCGCAAGATGTGACGGCAGTAAAATTGCATATCCGTTGCACAGTTTTAATGCATTGCACTAAGGTTGCCTTAAGTTCACCTACTTCATTCCATGCGTTTGCTGACCGTTAAGACGCCTGTTGAGTGACCAGCGCCAACATGCTTCACATCTACCAAGCTGTACTATTAACGTATTATCTGCTTATTGTTCTATTTTTTTTAGCGTTGGCAAGGTTTCTTATTTAATTTATCTTATAAAACTTTTTACAACACAACTTTTTGTTTTGACGTAATGAGGTAAATCAGCTGTGCGACCGACGATTAGAAAATGCCAGAGCTGACAACTTAAATAAGACAACACAACAGCTGATATGCCCTTTGAACAAATCGAATCATCGATTTCAAAGTCCGTTGATTCAAAATCGGATCTAAGCTCATTTATGGTGCTCCATTAACTGAATTTGCATTAATATCGATAGATTCTCACCATTTATTGATTAAAACTGAAATAACAAATATTCGTTTCATTATAGGTGAAAGAATTTATATTTGTAGTTATCTAATATTATATTATTTTAAAAACATATCCAATAACAAAATGTTACCGAAATTTGTATATTATTTTGCAATATTCGGCAGTCAAAGATTTTTCAACTTTTCCGCAATTGCTTTTAATTTGGTTATATAGAAATCATAAGCAGTAGATGGACTACCCAATATACGAAGAAATTTTTCCACGTTATATTTTGAGTACATATCGATAAGTTCGTGATGTGCATCACTAGAAATAAATCATTCATTTTAGATTTTATATAAACTGTGCAGATTTATATAAAGAAATGTCCCGTAATTTGTTTTTATCAATTGCAACATTTGTAAAAAACTTAGAACGTCTGTTCTTACCAAATGGTGGACAGCTGCCAGAACTGTCTTATATTGGAACGCAACCTTGCAATCCAAACAGCAGCCATTCACAGACTTTCAGCCTAAAAGAACTTATGGGCGATGGCATGCTCTGGGCTGTGCCCAAGCATAGACGTAGTATTGAGAAGCGCTTAAGTCGAAAATTTGGTTATCCAGAATATGTTTGGAAGCCTCTTAAGGAAAAGAGAAATCTGCGCTCCTGTCAGCATTGCGGTCACGATCACGAGCTGGCCGTGCTGTGTCGTAAGTTATGTTAGGCAACATAAATATATTTATATGCCTATTTTTATATTTAATACCTTACAGCCCACTGCTACGATAAAGTGCGACAGGAAACACAGCTTATGCAAGACAAAATACAAGCACAACTTGGTCTGGAACCCATCGAGCAAGAGGTTATAGTTTTGTATGTAGGCGAGAATGCAGAACAAACGGTGGATGCGCTTAAAGGCAAACGCATAATAGAAATGAAAAAGTCACGTCCGATGTGGTTCACCAAAAATTTGTTACAAAAGTCCACCCAACAGACATCGGAAACTAAAGAAATTAAACCTTCGAACTTGGGCTAAGCAAATAATTATTATATCCAATAAAATGCTTAAGCGCTCAGTATGTTAATAGGCAACTTGTTTATTTTGTGTAAATTTCAACGCCCGTGCTCGTTTCAGAAAACCATTGTTGAAATCATGCGCGCTCATTGGCTTTTTACCCTCGATGCGTAGATGCAAAACCTCTATCTGAGTACCTCGTGCACAGCCGATAATCAACGATTTGCGCATACGTTGAAAGCAAAAGCACCCCGGCGATAAAGACGTGAATAATTGCTGTTCCGCCAGCCTCAGCTCTAAAAACTGAACTTGTTTGTCCAGAAACCGTGTAGTTAGGCTTTTATACCCATATAGTGCACGATGCCTGGCATACAACTCTGTGGCAGATTGTTCCGACCACACTATCTCTGTGATGGCGGGCGTAATCTTCGGCGCTATTTGGTTAAATGCATATTAAATATATAAGTAAGTATATTGAATATTTTATTTACCATAACTGGCTGACTTTTCGTCTTGTGGCTGCGCTTTGGAAAGTCTGTCTTGCAAATTATTTACTGTATCCACAAGCAATTCAGCTCCCAATTGCGACAGATCGGCGTAGAGCTCTGGCATATAAATATCGCTTCCAATGGGTAGCTCCACCTGCGCCAGGATCTGGAAGAGTGGACAGTGGGTTTATGATTGTATTAATACGAGTTTGCATAATAATTACGTCGCCAATATCGAACTGATGCGGCTGTATTTTCATAATTGATATGCCCGTTTTGGCATCGCCTTTCATAATAGCGTAAATTATAGGTGCGGCACCGCGCCACCTTGGAAGCAAACTGGCATGAACATTGATTATCCCGCTGGGAAATGCACTTATTATGTGTAACGGTATCATATGTCCAAAGGACACCACAATGCCCAGCTCATAGGATGCACACTGTTTCGCCGTTATTGGCCAACGGAACAATTGAAGTTTCTGCAGCTCGGCATAGCTGCGCACGCTGTTCGCAGGACTCTTATAGGAAGTAACTACGCCAAGGTCCAAATTGTTTTGATGCAATTTTTGTAAACTTGGCAATGAGAAGTTATCTGTGCCAAAGAACAAAATTTTTGACTGAAATGTTGCACTACGTCGACTGCCACTTTCTAAAATGTTTTGATAAACTTTTCTCCTATATTTAAACAAATTATTTACTATTTTCTTGCCATATAACATTGTTACATCTGCCGATGCCTTTGCAATGCAACACTGTGTTTGTCGCTGGCGATACCTAACTGTCGATATACACTGTGAAAAAGAATTCAATTTATGCTTTTTAATACGGACAGCATTTCTTAAACTCTTTTTGAGAATGAACACATGAGGTCAACGTATCATTGTCTTGCAATCGTGTAATTCTGATACCAGGCATGCTAAATACATTATAGAAATAGAACATAGGGTTTAAAATTTAAAGATACGAAAATGTGGATTATGTTAGATCATTAATTAGAGAGTATATAGATGAACCGTCCCATACAAGGTAAATGGATACCCCGAAATTGCATATGGGGTCCATTTTGCACTTCGGGTATCGTCGGGTGTTTCTTACGCTCTTGTCACGTGAGAGAACTCAAAGTTCCATATTAGACCTTTGGTGGTGGAGAGAGAGAGAGTGAGAGAGCAACTTGTGGACAGACGGGGGCACTCATTTGCAAGTACATTGAGCGAAAAAGTTGTGTACATTCGACCGACACAATAAGCGTTGATGCGCCAAGACAATATAAGCCGCCCAAATTACTGAAACTTAAACGCGAACTTAGTATTTAGCATTTATTTAGGATCTGACAACAAAAAATTAATTATCTTTTATTTTAAACTTATCAGTTAATGCAGAATGTTTGTATTACAATAATACATGCATATGGGCTCACAAGCATATGTGTTGCTTTTCTTTTTGAGCAGTGTATGCGAGAGAACTGCTCTCCCATATTGGTGGTGCTCTTTGTGTCGATGTATACTTTTGCGCGAATAATTACTACGCACGAAATACCCTTTACTATTGACTCAACATAAAAATTATTAGAATTTGTATTTAAATGAACAGATTCATAATTATTAGCACATTTATAGCATAAAACAACATATTGATGTTTGATTTTTAAATCAAGTAATCAAATACTCAAAATATTACTATAGAATCTCATTCAAATTTGCAGGGTATGCCAACATCGACTAATAATATTTTGTGGACACTTGAGCTGTTGTCGATTTTCAATTCCTTAAGAAATTCTACTTGTTTTGAATCTCATTTTAAGTCCTTTGAATGCCCATACAGTATATACACATACATATATGCATAACTAGAGCATGCACATATATATATATAAATATACATATACACATGGGCCTGGCAATGTTAGCGAAGAGTCCGGGGCAAAATTGTTCAGCCTGCGCACACACATGCATGTACATCAGAGACCGGCACAAAGAGAGCACCAAAAAATGTGACTGTATTGGTGCACTCTGCTGCTTGCATGCACTGCGCAAAAAGAAAAGCAAATTATATTTATGTGTGCGCTCGCACGTAATAAAATTTGTTTATGGTATACATATAAGGAAATTGTTAGAATTTATTTATTTTTGCAAGAAACTAAAATTAAACTTAACAACTAATAATAAAAATACTAAAACAACAACAAAAACGTAACAGACGTAAGTGCCTGTGCACCAACGCATATTCGCATATTGTGTCGATCGAATGTAAAGAACTTTTTCGCTCAATGTACTTCAAAAATAATGCGATAAAAACGAGCATGACTCTTCTTCAATGAAAGCATAATTGCCACTGAGCTCTCTCAGCAGCTGCAGCTCGCTACTTCGGCTCGTGTCTGTGTGACCTCCCGAATGACTTCGGCCCCCAGGGGCAAAGCGAGGCGGTCTCTGATATAGAGAGCCATAGGTAACGACCACGATTGAGAGAGACTAGGTCACGACATAGGTAACGACAAGACGGCTGCAACTTTTCGGCTCTCACTGCGCATGTACGTCACTTTTTACCAAAGACGACGCAATAGACTTGCAATGAATGGCAAATAGGCACTTTTTTTAGTTACTCGGCTATATCATATATTTTCGGTTCCAATCTGAGTTTGTTGTATGAAGAACTTTTTTGTTTATCAATATATCTATACCAAACTCTTTATAGCTATGCCTCACTCTTTACTAGCTGACCAAATTTGATCAAAATCGGACCGTTACATCATACGCTACATACTTTGAAATAGAGATACTTTTCATAAAAGATACAAATTTTTCAACATTTTCTGACTTTGGTAAGCTATTGTAGATAATCTATTAAAAATTAAGAGGTCAGAGATATGTCATTAAATGCACTTGACATTTTCCTATATTATGCGGGGAGTCCCTTCCAAACCAGATCCCCCAATCAGCAGCAGCAGCCTATTAACTAAAAAAAAGTGCCTATTTGGCGTACACTGCGAGTCTATTGCGTTGCCTTTGGTAAAATGTGACGTCACACGACTGCGACGCAATATAACGGAACATAACGGTCGTGCGCGTGGCGTAACCTAGTCTCTCTCAATCGTGAGGTCCGCTATGGAACTTTGAGTTTTCTCACGTGACAAGAGCGTAAGAAACACCCGACGAAACCCGAAGTGCAAAATGGACCTATGATGCAATTTTGGGGTTTCCATTTTCCTTGTATAGGGCGGCGGGTCTATTACTCTCTTGCTAATGTCTGGACGCTGCCATGTATCTTGTATATTTTTTAAGAGAGAAGAAACGTCATTATTTATATGGAATATTAGAACATTATGAAGCTCCGAAGTTTTAGGAATTGTTTTTGAGATATTAGTCATTTTTATTTTCGCTGCTTAATTTTGAAATTATAATTGTTAGAAATCCACTATATACATAGAAACAGTATCAGCTGACAGCTCTGCAGCAAGTTGTCAGCCCTGACAATTAATCGATATAACATATCGATTAATTTAGGGCTACATGCTGCAAGCTGTAGTATATTTCTATGTGTTACTGCTCGTACAATATTCATCACTTTTAACCTAAAATCGACATAATCTAGTTAAACAAGATAAAATTCCACCAATACTACCAGTAACCATTTAGGAAATGGCCGAGCAATATCGTTATTTTAATCGCTGAGTCTTTATGTCTGCCACTTACTCTCTCAGGTTCTTTTGCTTCAGCTGGCATGCGGAAACTTGTACAGAACGGCCAAGCAATCCATACATTTTTGTTTAAAATATCAATTAATAATTAGTACGGTACATAAGATTTACGTTAACACGAGCAAATCAGGACTCACCCGCATAATATAGGAAAATGTCAAGTGCATTTAATGACATATCTCTGACCTCTTGATTTTTACATAGATTAGCATACAATAGCTCACCATCAGTCGAGAAACTCGTATTGACATAAATATGTTTCTTTTATGAAAAGTAACCCAATTATCAAAGCACGTAGCGGATGACGTCAACGGTCCGATAGCGAGCAAATATGGTCAGCTAGTAACGAGTGAGCGCATAGCTATAAAGAGTTAGCGCTGCTAGCTACCAGTCGATAGCCAAAAGAGTACAGCATACAACAGTACTCAGATTGGAACCGAAAAGAGTATGATAGACCCGCCGCCCCATAGAAGGAAAAGTTGCCGTATTTGCCATTCATTGCAAGTCTATATGCGTCGTCTTTGTTCCTGATAGTGACGCACAGGTGCGCAGTGCAGAGCCACAATAGTTGCAGCCGTCTTCGCTCGCACTCACCTATGGCTCTCTATAGCCGCGACCGAAGTCGCGCGACAGAGCGTGGTCGTATGACCTATGGCTCTCTACACCAGAGACCGCCTCGGCTTTGCCCCTGGGGGCCGAAGTACATTCGGGAAGTCACACAGACACGAGCCGAAGTAGCGAGCTGCAGCTGCTGAGAGAGCTCAGTGGCAATTATGCTTTCATTGAAGAAGGGTCATGCTCGTTTTTATCGCATTATTTTTGAAGTACATTGAGCGAAAAAGTTCTGTACATTCGATCGACACAATATGCGAATATGCGTTGGTGCACAGGCACCTACGTCTGTTACGTTTTTGTTGTTGTTTTAGTATTTTTATTATTAGTTGTTAAGTTTAATTTATAGTTTCTTGCAAAAATAAATAAATTCTAACAATTTCCTTATATGTATACCATAAACAAATTTTATTACGTGCGAGCGCACACATAAATATAAGTTAACTTAAGCAATTGCTTTTCTTTTTGCGCAGTGCATGCAAGCAGCAGAGTGCACCAATACAGTCACATTTTTTGGTGCTCTCTTTGTGCCGGTCTCTGATGTACATGCATGTGTGTGCGCAGGCTGAACAATTTTGCCCCGGACTCTTCGCTAACATTGCCAGGCCCATGTGTATATGTATATTTATATATATATATGTGCATGCTCTAGTTATGCATATATGTATGTGTATATACTGTATGGGCATTCAAAGGACTTAAAATGAGATTCAAAACAAGTAGAATTTCTTAAGGAATTGAAAATCGACAACAGCTCAAGTGTCCACAAAATATTATTAGTCGATGTTGGCATACCCTGCAAATTTGAATGAGATTCTATAGTAATATTTTGAGTATTTGATTACTTGATTTAAAAATCAAACATCAATATGTTGTTTTATGCTATAAATGTGCTAATAATTATGAATCTGTTCATTTAAATACAAATTCTAATAATTTTTATGTTGAGTCAATAGTAAAGGGTACCTTCGTGCGTAGTAATTATTCGCGCAAAAGTATACATCGACAGCAAAGAGCACCACCAATATGGGAGAGCAGTTCTCTCGCATACACTGCTCAAAAAGAAAAGCAACACATATATTTGTGAGCCCATATGCATGTATTATTGTAATACAAGCATTCTGCATTAACTGATAAGTTTAAAATAAAAGATAATTAATTTTTCGTTGTCAGATCCTAAATAAATGCTAATTACTAAGTTCGCTGTTCAAGTTTCAGTAATTTGGGCGGCTTATATTGTGTCTTGGCGCATCAACGCTTATTGTGTCGATCGAATGTACACAACTTTTTCGCTCAATGTACTTGCAAATGAGTGCCCCCGTCTGTCCACAAGCTGCTCTCTCACTCTCTCTCTCTCCACCACCAAAGGTCCGATATGGAACTTTGAGTTCTCTCACGTGACAAGAGCGTTTTTTTTTCCCGACGTTTTTTTTTTTTTTTTTTTTTTTTTATATGCAATTTCGGGGTATCCATTTACCTTGTATGGGACGGTTCATCTATATACTCTCTAATTAATGATCTAACATAATCCACATTTTCGTATCTTTAAATTTTAAACCCTATGTTCTATTTCTATAATGTATTTAGCATGCCTGGTATCAGAATTACACGATTGCAAGACAATGATACGTTGACCTCATGTGTTCATTCTCAAAAAGAGTTTAAGAAATGCTGTCCGTATTAAAAAGCATAAATTGAATTCTTTTTCACAGTGTATATCGACAGTTAGGTATCGCCAGCGACAAACACAGTGTTGCATTGCAAAGGCATCGGCAGATGTAACAATGTTATATGGCAAGAAAATAGTAAATAATTTGTTTAAATATAGGAGAAAAGTTTATCAAAACATTTTAGAAAGTGGCAGTCGACGTAGTGCAACATTTCAGTCAAAAATTTTGTTCTTTGGCACAGAT